>OU343224.1:60274725-60362785 GCA_910596185.1 Chrysanthemum makinoi
ACGTGGAAAGTACTGTTTGTCTTATTAAAAGTACTGTTCCAACGGTAATATTGAGGGGTAATTCCTACTAACAGTAACTTTGTTATTAATGGCTGTGATTTTTTAAAATCTCACCTATAAATAACTACTCTCCGAATTTCCCTCTCATATTGATATCTCATAATCTTTTCCATATTTCTCTCTCTATCACCCATATTATTCGTTCTATCTCTTATTGTGATCATATAATCGTCAATGGGAAATCGTAATACCGTTTCTAAACACAACATGGTGGCAAATTTAGACAAGACTGAAGCAAATGTAATTTTTCATGATATCACTGATTTTCTTACTGGGTCGCCAATTAGTTATGCGCTATTAGTAGAACTAGATGTTATTGAGCCTTGGATTCAACAATTTTGGGAAACTGCTAGGGTTCATATGGAGAATGATGAAGAATATATTCAAGCTACAGTTGCTGGGAGAATTGTGAAGGTTACTGAAACCTCTATTCGTAATGACTTATTGTTTGATGATGAAGATGAGGCTATTCGTTTTGATAAGCAACTGATTTGGGATTCGTTTAGGGACATTGGTTATGAAGGGTCCTTAACTGAACAAACATTCAGGAAACCCTTATTTTGTCCTCACTGAAAGTTTTTAGTTCATGTATTGCTTCATTGCATTAGTGCTAAAAGTACATCAAGGGAGCAATTTGGGTCTAACATAGCATCTGCTATAGTGGGATTGGCTACTGATCGTATTTTCAACTTTTCAAGGCTAATTCTAGATGGGATGCTTTCACACATCACTCATGGTTCAAAATGGTTGATGTATCCAAGGTTTATTCAAGTGTTCCTAAATAAACAATTTTTAGATGTACCCAAGCCTACAAGTCTTTTACCTGTTGTGGTACAACAAGCCAAGATTTTCACTTTCATGGCGAGGAAGAGTGATTTATTCACTGGAAGGGACACTCCATTGACTACTTCTATGATGGAAGTTGTTCAGGCTGTCAGAGCTGAAGCTGCAGAGGATGAAGATAGAGAAGGTACTGCTTCTGAAGATACTGCTACTCAAGGTACTGCTTCTGAAGGTACTGCTACTCAAGGTACTGCTTCTCATAGTGCTGCATCTCAAGAAGGTACTGCATCACAAGGTACTGCTTCGCAAAGTACTGAAGTTCAAGATGATGTTGCAGTTTCACCTTCACCATCTCCACAAATATCTGTTCCTGATTCTCAACCAGAAGAACATTCACCAATTAGAGGAGATGATCCATCTACTATACCCCCTGAAGATTTGATTTTGGATAATTATGTTCTGACAATAGAGTTAGTCAAATTGAAGAAAACAACTGAGGCTCAAGCTAAACAGATTACGAAGTTGAAGCTCAAGTTTAGAAGACTCAAGAATTTTGTCTGGCCATTGGTTCAACATCATCGTCTATGGGTTAAATCTAAAAAAAAGGAGCAACGGCAGTTTAAGAAGACCAAACGCCAAAAGGTTCAAAAGCATTCTTCTTTCCAATTAGGGAGGAATTTAGAAGAAAAGAATTTGAAAGAAGATGTTGTTAAGGAGAATGAACCTCAAGGTACTGAAGAATATGTTAATATTGAAAGTACTGAGGAAGAAAGGACTAAAGTTCAAGGTACAAATATTCAAACACAAGGTACTGAGGAGCAAGTTATTGATGTTCAAGTTCAAAGTACTGGTGATCAAGGTACTGCTGATCAAAGTACTGCTTTTCACGGAACTTACAGACAAGGGTTAATTTCACCAAGGTTGATAGATTTTGAAGAAGAAGCTGGTCCTTCAACTGTCATACCAGAAAAAGAAGCCATTGCTGAGATCTTGCAAGTGATGACAAAACCATTGCTGAGATCTTGCATGATTTATCAAGACCAAGGGGTGTTAGTATTCAAGAAGTTGCAGAGGAACAACCAAGAGCTTCTCAACCTGTTATTGATCCAAAGGATAAAGGGAAAGGTATATTGGTAGAAACAAAGAAGAAAAAGAAAAATACTTTAGCACATATAAAGGCTGCTCAAGTTGCTATGAATGAGGAAGCAGCTAGAAAGGTACAAGCTGAACTGAATGTTGAGGTTGCTAATGAAGAAGAAGCTATGAATGAAGAAGCAGCTAGGAAATTACAAGAAGAATTGAATGTTGAAGCTGCTATACCATCACCACTTCCTATTTCTTCTCTACCAAGAAGACCAAATCTTGCTAAGGAAAGGAATGCAATGATGGCATATCTAAAGAAGAGAGGATATGTTGGATTGAACAAGCTGAATTATGTTAATATGAAAGAGTTATATGATGCTGTGAGAGAAGATTATCGTAAAACAAGTTGATAGTATCAAAGATTATAAAGATGATGATGCTTACAAAGAAGAAGAAAGAAAAGGAAGCTTAAAAAAAAAGAATAACTGGAGTCAAAGATCAAAAGTCATCAAAGAAAGTTGAGTTAAGGTCTGATACTAATGATGAGCTAAGGAATTACTTAAGAGTAATTGATTTTGAGTATTCTAAAGATGATGCTGAATTGAAGATGAACAAATCTACAATAACTACTTTTGAAGTTATAGAGTCAAAAGAAGAGAATTATCTGTTGTTTCACAAAGAAGATGAAAGTTTCAAGGTGTTCAATATGCTATGGGATTTATTGCATATAACTGATAGAGTGGATTTATTTCATTTATATCATGTGATGAAAGAATATTATGAACACAATCCATCAGAAGGATTTGGTTTAGTCTTGCTTGGAGATCTCATAACTGTTTGGGAAACTGAAGAAACAAGTACTGCTGAGATCTGGAAAAAGCACGATGATTGGGAGATTACTTGCTGGAGATTCTTTGAAGAATCTGGAGTACATGTTCTAGAGCTAGAAGATGGAACAATGATTCATATTTTAGCTGATAGAAGATATCCTCTTACACCAGATCTTATGAGAAGGATGTTGGAGCATGGAATGGAAGTAGAAGAAGATAATGAAATAGCACGTCTAGTCATCAAGCTGTTTATCAGATGGACTACAATTGCTGATGATGATGCATAACTGGTATGAATCTTAATTGATTAAATTTTGATATATCATATACTTTTATTCAAAGTACTATCGATCAAACAAGTACTTTAATCAAAGTACTGCTTGCAGTTTTTAAACCAGTTACTGATTTTTAAAAAACTTTTGTTAAGCAATAAATATTTTTGAGACAAAGGTTGAATGAAATAAATGGTTTTTAAGATGGTAACACAAATAGGTTATCAATCCACCATGGTTATAAAAGGATTGGCTAATCCATGAGCAAACGGCTCTGGTAAAGATATCTCATATCCGTTTTTAGTTGACAACTTGCTAATAAGTTGTATGTGTTAGCCTCGCTTTTTATAAAGATAACGTCACTTACGTGAATTGGACTAGATGCGTAGTATACTTTGCCCTTAGGGACTAGTATCGTTTATGTGGCAAAGTTAGAGCCTATAAATACCCCTCATGACTCTCCATGAGGGTGAGGTGAATCATTTGGCTAGGTGTAGTGTGTGTTTTATCAATAAAAGTCTTGTGTTTTCTCCTCACTCTCTCTAGTTTCTCTCTTTAAAAATGATGAAGATCTTCATCTTCTTCCACCAACCCCGACCTCCAAACCACATAAATCATATGTTATTCGGTCATGACAATTGGTATAACGAGCCAGGTTACTTTTTGATGATTTATGTGAGTTTTTTATACATGTTTTTGACTGTTTTTGGTATTTTTTGTTGCTCGGAAAATTTTTTTCCGTTTAATCTGTGGGTAAACAGTCTAAACGTTATTTGGTGTATCCTTGGTCAAAAAGTCCTGATCTTTCTTGTATATATGTCTTGGGTATATTCTGTCCAAACAGTTACCTTTATGTTTTTTTTGTACCAAATAACCGTGAAACATATGTGGTCAACCGTCATCTTCTCATGGTCAAACTGTCAAAAGGAAGCATTTTTATGCTGTTTCTGGCTATTTTATGAAGATGGTCGGATTTTTCAGTCGGAAAACTCGTCTGAAAAAGTGGTCAAAGGGTCAAAACCCTAAACTTACGCGTAAGAAGAATCTACAGTGGAGTTACGCGTAGCTGTGAAGTTACGCGTATGAAAAGTTACGCGTATGCTTTTACGCCTAAGCTTCTGGCTTTACGCCTAAGCCAGGTTATGCGTAAGGCTACGCATAAGCAATGTTACGCGTATGCCTACGCATAAACAAGAAGTTACGCGTAATAACAAAAAGAGGTTACGTAAAAGTACTTGACCACATCGACCACAACTAGACTCCAAATACCTTTACAACATCAAGACCTCTGCCATAACATCATCAGTCAAAATTCCTTACAAAACCAATCTTTCAACCTACATCTAGACTCACCAATTAACCCTCACATATCACTCCCCAACTCTCAATCAACAAAGAAAAACATACAAATAATCTCAGATTGGTGTCAATTTTTTTGCAAATCTTTTTTAAGATTTTGTAATTGAACCATATTCATCATAGATAATTGTGGAGTAATATTTACTCTTCATTTATATCCAAAAATTAAAGAAAGAATATAACAACTTATGTTATTTCTTTTCTTTCATTCGTTTATGAACAACATATAATAAAACCTACCCGAGACCCTAATGGATCTTGAAGATCACTTCTTGAAGCCATTGAAGAACCAAAAGTAATAATTAGGTACGGATTGTGTTTTATAATTCGGATTGATTATTGATGAGATTGCGATTAGAGGAGAGTTGGTTATATGAATGAAAGGAGATGCGTTCCTTTTTTTTCCAGATCTGCTTTGGAAGAAAATATATGTGGTAGGCGTATTTTTTGAGAGTGATATCTGTTAGGTTTAGGTTAATTGTGAGATGTGTTAGTGTGTTACACTTATATCCGGTTAAGGTAAGTAAGTCAGTTGGATCATGGGCTGTTTTATCCGAATACCATTATGGGCCTATGGTAGACTAATTGGACTGAGCCTCTTCTATTGAATCATACGTGGGCCGTATTATTGACGAGGATATGGGATATAATTCGAGGATATGTATGTTTACTGGCATTTGACTTAGGCTTCACGTTTAAATCTTGAATTTGTTATTAACAAATTTTTGATTACAATGTTTTGCAAATAAATGGTATATTTTGGGTATGGTATATTTTCACGGAGGGATACAATAATTCACGGCTTGAACGGTAATTTGAAAAAAATGGCTACGGAGTTTTTGTACGGTATTATTGATGAGAAATTGACGTGACATTTCACGGGTGGACTTCTTTATCTTTGAGACGATGGTTGGTTGGATGCATGTCTCAAGATAACTTGTTGGAGCACATTATGAAATTTGAAAATCTGGTTATAACTGGTAAGGAGTTACGTTGTAGTGCTCACAGTGTGTAACCATCACTTTAAGGAGTTACGTTGTTGTGCTCAGTGTCACACGCAGTTGTGGATTGTTCAAAAATTTAGAACAAGCAGCAAGTCACAAGTTGGGATGCTTACTTCCTTTTCAAGTTAGTCGTACCGGGCTATCTCCATATGTGGTCATTACATTTAGCCGGTGAATTCAAAGGAGGTTCGATAAAAGGTTGGTTTGAGAGAAGTTTATTGAGAGTATTTTTACAACATATTATCACAGAATTTTGATCAAGCTATGATGTTAATATTGCATCAAGAAGGTAATAAGGCATGTACGCAACATTATGATGATTCCGATAGCTCGCAACCATCAGGAGGGAGAAGTTGGTATTTCATCTTCCATGTTTGGATTACGAAGGGATTTTTGCTTAAGACTGAAGAAGGAGAAGTAGTGTGGTGTACATCGGGGTTTTTTACCAACTTGGATGCAATACTAAGTGAGTTATGTTGATACAATGTTCCCAGAACGACAACCATTGTGCTTCAAGAGTTTACTTTCTCCGCTGCGTGTCTGAAGATTAAAGATGTGCTGGAAGAGTGTTGTCGGTTCAGGAGGGAGCAGAAAAAGAAAGAAGGCTCACTAGTTAGGAGGGAGTAATAACCTAACTAGACCGTTACAGTTGAAGTTCAGAGCTACAAGAAGATCATTTGCAGAGGCCATCGGAAGGGAGAACTTCAAGTTTGCCTCAGTATCTAGACTACAGAGACTCTGCACTTCAAGAAAGTCAACATTTTTCATTACTATTGTAATTTACTTTGTTTTGTATTTATAGGTCTCATTGTAACCATTCACGTGTGACGCTATCTTGGAGGGAGATTGTTAGCCTCGCTTTTTATAAAGATAACGTCACTTACGTGAATTGGACTAGATGCGTAGTATACTTTGCCCTTAGGGACTAGTATCGTTTATGTGGCAAAGTTAGAGCCTATAAATACCCCTCATGACTCTCCATGAGGGGTGAGGTGAATCATTTGGCTAGGTGTAGTGTGTGTTTCTTTTCAATAAAAGTCTTGTGTTTTCTCCTCCCTCTCTCTAGTTTCTCTCACTAAAAAGGATGAAGATCTTCATCTTCTTCCACCAACCCCGACCTCCAAACCACATAAATCATATGTAGTATTCGGTCCTGACAGTATGGTAATCAACTTACCATATCAGTAATGTGAAGAGTTGGCTAGCCCACAAGAAAATGGCTTGTGGTAAAGGCTGTGGAAAAACCATTATATGGTAATTAGTTCACCATAGATGAAAGAACTAACTAGTCCAAAAGGGTACAGCTTTTGGTAAAGACAACTCAAATCTGTTGATAGCTAATGATTTGCTAAAAATCATATGGTTATCAGTGTACCATGATCTTACACATCAAAACATTTGGCTACTCCAGAGTTAATGGCTTTGGTAAAGAGAACTCAAATCCATTAAATTTTCAATGATTCACCTCTCACAGGAGTTTACACACCTGGAAGTGATGAGAATAGACTGGAACTTAACTGAATTAAATGTACAATTTGTCTTATGTTGCTGAAAAGATGGAGTTTGCTGAATGTTGCAGAAAAGAAATAAGATTGTTGATTGATGCTGAAAAGAATTATACAAATAAAGACTACTTTGATGATGATATAAGCAGAGAATCTACAAAGATAAAATTTGAAGATAAAGTCACAATTCCTCTTTGAAGACAAAGATGTTAAAGCTAAATCTACAAAGGAACTTGAAATCAAACAAGTAGAATTCAAGTTAGGGAAGGATTGTTGGGATACATAAGGTTAAAGTACTGAAGAGTTAAAGTGCTGAAGATTAACAAAGTACTGTAGAAAGACAAAGTACTGCAAGAAATCAAAGTACTGCTAAGTAAAAGTCAAAGTACTGCTTATTCATCAAAGTACTGTAAGATTAAAGTCGGTTGTAATTGATTAAAGATAGAAAGTAATGTTTATCTAGAACTTTCTAAGTATTGTTTACTTGACGTACAAGGATAAGAATTGTAAACCGATTAGGTTTATCTTTGAGCCTATAAAAGGACCCCTAGATTGGTATTAGATATGTGTGTTTTTAGAATCCTAAAAGTACGATCAATATTAGAGTTTTAGAGAGTTCGATATTTAGTATTTTAGAGTTATTAATAAAGTTATATTCTTCTTAGCTTTGTTAAGTAAATTCCGCATACTTGATAAAGATTACTCAGTGTTTCATTGTTAATAGCTTAGGATTTATCCGAGGTTATTAAACCCTTAACAAGCTATTTAAGTTAGTTTGGTTAGAGTACATCGATCCAACAAGGACAGAGGGCATAAATTAATGTCGTGGGACCATCCGTTAATTACCTGCGTTCCTGATTCATCCACTTCGAGAAATTCGTTTGCCCACGTATCCTAGTTACGCCGTAACTGGGATGTTTGGTGACGGCGTAACTCGCTTGAATTGTCCTTATCAATATCTTTCATAACCCAACGATTGCTGTCAAAAATATAGTTACGCCGTACCTCCTTAGATAGGTTACGGCGTATCTCCGATCTGTTGACGGAATCTTCACCAGAATCCGTATCTTCAGTGTGAGAATTAGCCTGTATCTTCGAGTCATTATCCGTAAAAATCACTTTACATTCCATTGTGGGTTTTGATCCTTCCGTATTAGTGTTATTCATCCTTACTTTCTCACTAAGCATTTCCACCATGGATTCAAGGTTTTTTAGGGTTGTGTCATGATTGGAAAGACTTCAGTCAGTGTTTTCCTGGAATTCTTTTAGCAACTCATCTTGATCCTTTTGTCTTTGGGCTGAATTTTCCAGGAATTTGTTTATTGTCTCTTCAAGGTTGGGCTTTCTTTCTCCATAAGGCCCACAGTTTTAATTTCCACGATACCCGTTACTATTTTGATTATCTCCGTAAAACGGTTGATTTTCTCCATATTTTGCTTCTTCAATTATATTTTCTTCGTTAACGTGAGGACAATTCTTGGTGAGATGTCCTCCCCTACAGCTTTTCCAACCCACTTGGATGGCATGAACGGTTTCTCTGACTTTTAGCATATCTCGACTTAGATTTTCAATTTTGCTAGCGATGGCTGCAATCCCGTCAAAACTTCCGCCTTGGTTTCTTTTGCTTCCTCCATCGTGCCATTTTTGAGAATGATCAGCCATTTTTTGAATGGCTTCAATTGCTAGAATAGGAGTCATGTTCGGATTGGTCCTTGATAGTCTAACATCTGTCTTGTAGTTATGTTGATTCCTTTGTGGAAGACGTTGACCTTTTGCTGGTTGTTCAGATCATGTGTAGGACATTTGTATATGAGATCGTTGTATCTATCCCAGGCTTGATACAACGTTTCATCGTCTTCTTGCTTGAAATTATGGATCTCCAAAAGCTGGTTATAAATCTTCGACGGAGGACAATACCTCTGAATGAAGTGCTTTTTTAGTAGAGCCCAAGAATTAACTGCCCCGGCGGGCAATCTTTCAATCCATCTTCTAGCAGCCCCAGTAAGAGTCATTGGGAACACCCTTAGCATAACAACGTCATGAGACACACCCGAAAAGTTGAAAAGGCTTGCGATGTATAGGACATTTTCAATGTGCTCATACGCATCTTCGTTCCTGTTTCCCGAAAAAGGGTTAGCACGAAGCTCCCTCATAAATTGATCTTTTATTTCGAAACGGACATCAGCTCGAATTGCTGGTCTTACGAGCTCTGGCCCTTGTTTTGCTCTTGTCAACGCCAAATATTCTTCAAGAGTGAGGTCATCAATGTTGACAACTTCCATGGTACCTGAAAACTTGAAAGGTGACCGTGAGAAATTTTTAAAACAAAACAAAAATGAAAGACTTAATAGCAATCCTAATATAACTCCCCGGCAGCGGCGCCAAAAACTTTATACAGGTTTTATTGACCAGATTTTAATATTTATAATGTCTCGTTATACCTATGGTCTACCCTAATGCACTAACGGGCAGTGTACCTGGTCTTGTGTAGTGTAGTATTCGGTAAAACCAAGGTCGTCCCAAGAGCTATGTGTGTTGGATTATTACTAAGTCTAGGTGTCACATATTTTAATATGATTTGATAAGGAACTAATTAATTAACTACTAAATCAGACGAAAGGCAAAGGTTGTGATCAATAAAGGAGAGTGGTGCTAACCTAGTTATTCATCCTAGGTAGTAATGTCTACGTCTAATTACTTCCAATTACTTCAGGTGGGGTCAAAGTCTAGAGGACAACATTTGGTCAATTCGCCCTTACTATCAGCAAAGATGCCACCACTGGATAAGTCAGGTGTTCCCTCATAAGTCCAGTTGTTCCTGGTCCCCTAAGCCGAGTCATTAAGTACCGCACATGCTAGACTTATAATAGTGAGTGCCCGGGCGTTAGCAACTTAAACACTCACCCCCTAATTCTTAAGTTCATCCAAACGGTAGGTGATCAGTTGGTCAAATCGCACAAGTAGAAAGGGTCGTCAGTTGGTCATATCTTACCCTTCCCGTCTTAGTCTACTCACTTACGGTCAGTTGGTCATATCTCCTAAGCAACTAGCCTCTACCGCCATTCAAAACTACCGAAACAAGGGTAGCTACCAATAAACTATGCATGCATACACTTAGAAATAATTATACGGAAGTAACATAAACGCAAACAAAACAATTAAGGAATCATAACTAGGCTAGCACCAAGAGGTGCTTAGCCGCTCATATTAACCATAAAAATCAATTCAATATTTAATGTTACGAAATACATGAATCAAAAGTAAGAAAATATAAAATGCTAATGCTTATCGTAGAGGAGTGATTTCTCCCTTGGAGATAGGTCCGTATGCTCCTCTAGACCTGCCTTTGGCTTCTTCCCCATGTTCTTTGGTTGTGGTGTTTGAAATGGGATGCTTTGAATTGCTGGAAATCGTGGGGTATTTATAGGCCAGATCTGGGTTACGGCATAATTAATAAAATAATTACACCGTAATCCTCTATTTGTTCGTAAATTGCACTAGATCTACTAGTTACGGCGTAAACTTAGAAGTATTTACGCCATATCTTCAATTAATTCTTGGTTACACCGTAGTTTATGCATGAGTTACGGCGTAGTTATCAGCGGCGCGGATCCTCATTTGACCTAATATAGTTACGTCGTAATATTTTAAGAGAGTTATGCCATAATCTTTTGATAAGTTGGCTTTCTGAGTCACGCTTTAGTTACTGCGTAATGTGAGAAATGAGTTACACCGTAACTTCTTCAAAATGAGCATACTATGATAAATCTTTAATAATTCTTCAATTCCGCGTCTCTTTAGCTCCAATGCTCGTAATTTACCTGAAAGTGGAATATAATGGAAAACAAGCGTAAATCCATATAAATGATATAAATTACAAGCATTATCGGGGGGAATTGACACTTAATATTAAGGATAATTTTATGTTATCAGAGTACCACTAAGCTTAGGAATGATATGTTGATGTTCCAACAACGTCAAGATGAAACCCTTTATGAGGCGTGGACTCAATTCATGGACTTACTCTACAAAGTCCGTTGCCATGGCATTGATCTTTGGCTCCAAGTCCAAATCTTCTATGATCATGTCAATCTCCCCACAAGGAAAATCATTGACCAATCGGTCGGTGGTAAGCTTAGTGAATTAACCGCGGAAGAATCGTAGGGCACTGTATAGGACCTTGCCCTCTATGACAACGAATGTTAGAATGAACCCCGTGAGTTTCCTAAAACCATCAAGGCTATATCCTTACCTTCAATCGACTCACAACCTTCCAATCGTAGGATGCTCGAACTTGAAGATCAAGTCAAATTCCTCATGAGTTCCTACGAAGCACTAAACCTTCATGCCAAGTGAACAAAGTCACTTCCTCTTGTGAGTTATGTAGTGGGCCCCAGGACACTCGTGATTGCAAAAAACCACCTGAACAAGCTTCCGTGGACTACGCATCTACCGCACTAATGGAGCAGCAGGAAGATTCCCTAAAACCCTTGGACCTAGTACTTTCAATGAAGCCCGAGAGGCATGGAAGGGCAAACCCGACTATAATTGGGGTCAACCAAAGACTTTACTTCTAATGACTCCCAACCCCTCGCCTGGTCCCAACAATACGATTTAAGCGCTCATGGTACTAGTAAACGTAACTTGGAAGGGATGATGCGAAATTTCACAACATCCCAAAAAGCCCAAATAGCCAATATTTCAGATCATTTTAATCAACAACTAGTCGAGATGGATAGGAAGATTGATAAACTTTTAAAAGCCGTCAACACTCATGTGGATAAGATGGCAACTGAGAAGGTTAACGCTATCTCGACTCACTCCCCCGTTAAAGAGAATGCTCCAAATTGTAAAGATTAAGGACCCGAGCAAATTCTTCTCTAACTCACAAAAAGGCAATGAGAATAGGGACCCCGTCTTCGTCAAAACACTTTCACTTTGTCAATGCCATCACCCTAGTGAGACCAAATAGGAACAATGATGAAGAGAAGCATGAGACGGTGCTTGAGGTTAGTAAGACTCACAAGGGAGAAACAACTAAAGAAGCAGACGGAGTAGGTGATGAATACTTCAACAAGTTTCCTACAAAAGTGGAAATTTCATACCACCCACACCTAGTACGCGACCTTCGTCCCTTTTATGCGAAGAGACTCTCACACATCACCTTTGGAAATTCTAGGAGTCTCAACATACCATGTTGCATAGAACACCTCTTCGTGGCAAAAGCCTACATCGATCGCAATTCCTCAATAAACATCATGACTAGCACATACTATAATTCGCTGATGAGAAAACCTATCCTAAATAGGCAAGATCCCGATGACCCTAGAATAAGATGTAACTTACTTAGTAGATTTAAGGGATTGCCCGTTTATGTAGGAAGCTTCACGTACCTAACGGATTTCTTGATTGTGCAGGATATTAGTACGGCTATAGATCCTAGCTTATCCCAAGTAGTTTTAGGAAAGCCAATCGTAGAAAGCTATGGAATGACTTATGATCTATCATTAGGGATAGTTAGATTCATTGACGAGACCGATGAGATTTCCTACCAAATGCCATTAAAGATTGAGCAATTCTCGTCATTATCGATCTACTTTAGGAATGATGAGGATAGGAGGAGAGGAGTAGACTATGTGATGAGTAAGATATTCGGATTCTATAAGGAATGCGTGAAACTAGGACCAGAATATAGAACTAAATGGGGGCATAATGATTTTGTAGAGAGATGCATAATCGGACATAACTATGCTATGGAAAATCCCCATAGAAATCATCATGAGGAAGAAGATGATGATAATGAAGTCACGTAGTGGTATGGCTTTGAGTCTAGCTACAAGACTCATAAATAAAGAAAAGCGCTTCTTGGGAGGCAACCCATGTTTATTTGTTTGCTTGTTTATTTTTCAGTTTTATTTGTGTGTTTTATATATATATATATATATATATATATATATATATATATATATATATATATATATATATATATATATATCATTATTGGTTAATTCTCATATTTATTTTGTGAAAATGCTTTATTTTGTTTTTAACTTCGGTTTAATTGCATATAAAGGGTATTTTCAAAAAAGATAAGTGTAGGAAAGATCAAATGTGTTTTTAGAACTAATATGAATATGAGATTAAAAATAATTGAAATTTTATACATATGTGTGTTTGTTATAGTCAAATGTTTGTATCGAGTCATAATGAATGTTTTGCAGCTATTTTCCAAATTTAAACTATGAGAAATATTTGTTAGGGTAAATTTAGCACCAAATTTAAAATATTTTATAGCATTTACAAGTAAAACTTTAGTCTTAATAAAGTGTCTCATAGATAGGAGTTATATGACTAGCAAAAAAACCGTTACCACTTAAATCCCAACCCAAAAATGTGAGATCTTTAGGAATAAAAGCATTCATCTTTAATGCTTAGTGAGTGTACCGGTAGTATAATAGATTCTAGAACTTGTTTTGTGATGCATTCCAAGATCGCTAGTGAGACTAAATTAGTGTAGTTAGGATTAACTAAATGTTAAGAGGCATTAGGATAACCCTTGTTTTAAACTTGTAATTTAATTACATCAACATCATCGGTTGAGTAATTTTCCCTACACCCTTGCGATGTACTTATCTCTTTAGTATACGATACCCCTAGTTAGCCCATCAGAGCCTATCTTTTCGCAATTCTCGTGATGTTCTGGTTTCCGGAATATCAATAAAGAGCATTGTTTACAATCCATCCCCAAATGTTACACGCAAATCGCCTTAGCCCACTTTATATGCACTCATCTTTAGTGCATTATTGTAACTATTGTTAAACCCTTAGTTCAATTATCTAGTTACTTGCATGGTTGCTAAGTCGAGTCATATCCTTTGTACACAGTTTTGGGACGATTGGGACTCATGGGTTAAAGTAGTATTTTATGAAGTAACGGGAAGGAACGTTAAATTCAATTTCCATTTGTCTACGTCATTAATTACTCAAAGTGTTTTGATCTTTTCAATTCGGGTCAATTATTTTTAGTGAAATAAAAACTCAAGTGTAGTTATGCTCTTATAAATCCCTTTATATTGATGTTATCTTAGAGGATGGTAGGGTAAGAATGTATGGAAAAAAATAGAGAAGTAAAAAAAAAAAAAAAGGTCTACCATCCTTCATTAAACTTTATGTTTTAAGTTTAAGTCTTATGTTTATTTAATGTTGTTATTTAGTGTTACTGATTTGAGTCTTGGCTTAGCAACACCGCATTTTACATGCATATAACTTAGATTTTTGACTTGCCACTACTAAAAATTCCCCATATCCAACAAAACCCTTTTATTCCCTAACCGAAGCCTACCATTATAACTCTTTGAAAAGACCTCTTAGATAGTTATTCCTAGGTGCTTACGTGCGGTGGAGGTTTGATCTATTCTCAAGCCTATGGTAATCTATGTGTTATGATAGGTTGATAACGCCTAAAATGAACATGTTTTAGTAGCGTTATTGTTGATTTTGTGCATGATAATCGGCTATATTTACTCATAACTGTTGCAAAAGTGCAAAAGATGCGTATTGTGTATGTATATGTAGCCAGGTATCACGAATGATGAAGAAACAAAGTTTTTATGCACATTTGGAAGATTCTCGAGGAAGGAAGCCGAGCAAGGAAGCTTTTGGATTCAATGATTGGGGAGCACAATGATTTCTAAGTATCTACAACAAGGAAAAATCAAGTTTTGCCTTGGAAATCATCAGCAAGAGCAAAGAATGAAGCGTATAAACAAGAAAGTCAACAAAAGTCAAATCAGCACAAACCAGCCGGTCGGTCGTAACCCGTAACCGATCCAGCTGGGCAAATGGTCAAATCGCAACCGATCCGGTTGCCGGTGCAACCGATCCGGTTGCATGAGCTGCAGTTACACAAAGTTGCATTTATTGTTCCTTAACTCCCCATAATCATTGGAGGCCGATCATTTCTTGCTATTAACTTGTTGGGAACGTTTTCGGACAGTTGAACAAGTTTATTTGGCTATATAATGAACCTAGTCCTAGTTTACTAGGGGTGACACAGCAAAAAGTGTATTAGTTTATATCAAAACTAATACCAACCATTTTTATTCAGCCCAAAAGCTTAGTTCTCACTGAAAAACGTCCAGGAGCAAGGAGGAAACAATTCTCATCCATAGTTTTGGTAATTTGGAGTTATATAGTGAATCTAGGTGATTGGAGGCGCGTGGTTTCTACAATCCACGAATTCTAATTCTTGTAATCGCAAAAGTTTAGGTATTCTATGAACTTTGTTATGGATTTCTATTCTCTTGAATTATTGGAATTACTTTGTTATGATTTGTGTTTAGTTATTATTATCATGGAGTAGTTATGGGATATACTTTTGTGTTGGTATGTAGTTAATCATACTAGTGTTCTTAATATGTGATGCATGTATATATGATCTTGTTTAAATAAGTTTGTTGGAAAAATACTAGTCTTGGTTTGATTTGTTGATAAAACATGTTTTAAGAAAAAGGACCGAAAGGATTTCTATTGTGTTTTATTCCAAAAAGTTGAGTGACAAACTAGTATGGGGATATGGTGATTGACAACCATCATGTTTGCTTATTAAAACAAGACTAGAAATATTTTCATCACGAAAGGGTCGAAAGATCGTAAGAACAAGTTTAATAAGAACATGTTGCAAACAAATGGATTTTCTAAAGGATAATCATTAGGATAAGGACCGAAAGGATTACCTATATGTTTTTGTTCTTAGAATGATTTTTACAAACATATACCATGGTTGGAGATCATTTGCTTATGATTTGTGCATCACATCAAGAGTTTATACCAAACCTTCATGAACACTATTTATGATTGACTATAGACTACACACAAGTATATATATTTCTTATTATTGAATTTCAATATAAACATCACTATTTGAGGAAGCCTTGACAAGCTTTCTTGTTGGAATCTTTTCATACAAAACAATTTCAAACACAAAATCCCTTGGGACGATCTCGACTTACCCAACTTTGCTATCACGGACGAGTATACTTGGTCGTATGTGTTAATAGAATTAGACGGTTAAATCGTGTTTATAAATTTTTAAAACTTGCACTACGCGTAACACATCAAGTTTTGGCGCCACTGCCGGGGATTTTATTTCAACTTTGATTTTCTGTAAGATTGGTAGTATTGGAATTGAATTTGGTGAAAAGTAAAAAAAAAAGTTTTGGTTAAAAGCTAACCGATTCGGTTGCTCTGCAACTGAATCCGGTTAGAGCTACGAAGTTATTTTTTATTTTTGATTTCATGGTTCTAGTTTACTTAGTGATTTGTGTTATAGTTCCTAGAGTAATTCTTGTCATTTTAGATTTTATTTACATATTATATCTTGTAGTTTAATGATTTCTTAGATTTTTAATATTTTCTTTATATTTTTTATTAGTAGTTAATTAGTGCTAAGATTAATTCAGGTTTTAATCTTAATGCTTAGATAGTAATTTTTCAGTTTATATGGTTTAATTATCTTTATGGTAGTTTTTAATAGGTAGTTAATATAGTTTTTGGTTTAATGGTTTAATTATTAAGTCATTTATTATAGGGTATTGTAGAGTCTTAATTAATTCCGAGTTTTAGTACACTTAATGATTTTTAATATCAATTAATATTAAGTTTTTAAAAAAGAAAAAAATTTGTGTCGATCTAACCGATCGGTTGCAACCCGCAACCGGATCCGGTTAGATTACTTGGTCTAGTTATTACCACCAACCGAATCGGTTGGTGAGCCAACCGATCCGGTTGGAGCTCTTGGTAAATTTTTTTTAATTTTTAGGTTTTGAGTTTTAACTTATGTTTTTAGTTTTGTTATGTATCTTTGCTTGTTTAGTATATGTTTCTATAGTTTGTTCTTGTTTTTACTAACTCTTACGCTTATGATTCGGATTTTGTTTTATTTTGTTTTGTCTAGTTTAGCTAGTTAGTATGGATAGTTTGAGCGGAATTTCGGAATACCTTCGTAACTTGGATGAAGTGTTCAAGGACACCGGAAGTTCACTGGAAAAGATTGGAGGTATCTTGGAAGAAAGTAAGAAAGATTTGGGGATTGATACGGTTAATATGGAGGAAACGGGTGAAAACAAAGTTCAACTTCCCAAGAAGGGAAGAGTTGTGGTATTCACACAAGCACCTTTAACGGTGTATGATTCGCCACTAATGAGGTTCGGTACACCTTGTAGTGTAGAAGGAGTAAGTGCTTGGGACGCGCAACTTAATATGGCTTATGGAGAAAACTACATCTTGGAGAAGGTTCTTGACGAAATTGGTCATGTACATTTGGACTATGAAGCATATGGAAGAAGGATGGTTAAAAATCTTAAGGTCAATATTCATGGTCACATTTTTGAAACAGATTTTGTTGTGTTAGAAGAAGGGAATGCGGATGAACCCAATGTATGTTTTGGTCGAGACTTTCTTGTAACGACCAAGTGTCAAGTTGATTTTGCAATGGGTGAAATGAGGATTAATATAAATGATTTGGAAGAAGGAAAAGGAGTGAACGGGATGCTAGTGGAATTGTGTGCCAACATGGAAGAGAAAGATGTGGAAGTAGTTAAGATGGGGAAGGTGAATAGGAAGAAAACTTCATCAAACAAACTAACCCCAACCACAACCACCAACAAAAATGATTACACACCGTCATCACCTCCCACTACAAATACTTTCAAACCCTTAACCGACAAACAAAAAGAAGCTATTTTAGAAAACCTAGAACAAAAGTTTCTTGAGCTTAATGAGAAGAAACCAGTGATAGAGGTACTTCAAGATTATGTGCTCAACCGTAAGAAATTGGATGCGGTGATGCTAGCAAGGGCTAGGTTGGAAGATACGAATATAACGGAGGAGGAGAGAGATAGAATTTTGTTTAGAGGCATGCCACGGAAGGAGAAGGATCCGGGGAATTTTGTGTTGCCAATAAAAGTGAATGTGACTACACCAGTTTATGCCTTAGCCGATACGGGGTCAAGTGTTAATGTTATGCCCTACCCATTGTTTATGACTTTAGGCCTAAGTAATCCGCAACCAAATCATTTGAAGCTTACTATGGCGGATAATTCTCAAGCTAAAGCAATGGGAGAGGTGAAGAATGTGAGAGTTCAAATTGGCTATCAACCATATTTGGCCGATTTTCTTGTCCTAGACATTCTGGTGGACAAGAGTTTACCACTTCTATTAAGGAGACCATTCCTACGAACATGTGGAGCAATTATAGACATGGGAAGAGGCACAATGACTATTGATGATGGGATTTCAAAGCAAACATACTATCCCAAACCAAGAGGACCAACTTTGGAATTTATGGAGGAGTTAGAATGGATGGAAGCAAATGATGATTTGACTTTTTTCGAAGTGGGACGTGATATCCAAGGAAACCCAATGTATGGACCATTAGCTCCACCTTATTTTGATATAGAGGATGAAATGGAACGTGCATTAGCGGTGGAAGCATTCTATAACCCATTCAAAAATATACTAGTCTACAAGAAGTTGACCGACTTCTTAGGTTCTTTACCGGTGCAACTTAAGAATTTGGAATGGAGACCCGAGGGGTCGGGCATTTACAAGAGACAAACTGGAGATGGAGAATGGCATGTTAAGTTCGATATACTATGTCCGGACGGAAGAAGATTCATAAGGAAGTTCAAAACTTTTGAAACATATCGTGAGTTGACCGGGAAATTTCAAAGTGAGGACATCCTAAGACAAGAGTATTTCGAGGAATTCTAAGGAGAAGACAAGGGACCATAATAAACAAGCAATTATTTGCTTGAATTTCATGAACTGTTTCTTTTTAATTTTATGCATTTAGGATTTTTTGTTTTTCATTTCAGTTTTTCATTTTTATTTTTATGATTTAGGTTATTTGGATAATGCATTATGACTATGAGTTTTAGTTGAGTTTTGGTTTAGTGCATAAGTATGATGATTTGAGTTTTTAAGAGTGGATGATTGTTGAAATTTCCAAATGGTGGATGAATGTTGTGTGCATCTTTAATAGGATTTTTGAGTAAAAAATTGTTGCTTGTAAGGGAAATGCCTAAGTAACATGAAAAAATGCAAAATTTGGCAAAATGCATACCGAAACGGTTGTGTCCATGAATGAACCGGTTGCATACAAGTATATAAACCAAAAATTCACTTTTCCAGAAAAAACACACACACACTAGTTCTCCAGCTGGGTTTTGCAAAATTCGTCCAAGAGAAGCTAATTGAAGATTGTTTAAGTTGTAGGAGAACATCATGGCACCCAAACAAGTAAGCATCTACATTCAATTAACTCAATTACGGTTTAATTAGAGCATTTGATTCGAATTGCATATTAGGTCACTAATTTGGGGGTTTTTGTTATAATTCGAATTAAGTTGTTATATTTTTGGATTAAGTGGGTAATTGATATAGGAATGCATTGCAAAAAGAATTATAGTGATTGATTCAACATGGAATGAGTATTAGATGATTGAATTTTCGGATTTAATTAGGTTAGGCCAGTGAATCAAGTTAAGTTGCAATTGGTGATTCCTAATGGTAGATGATGTGTTTTTGTGAGTAATAGATGCCACATTGTTGATTAGAACTAGTAATTGAAGAGTATAGATCTTATTAGTTGAGTTCTAAGATGATGAATGTGTGATGATTCGAGGTTTGAAAAAGTGAATTTAGAGTAATTCAAGGATGTAGAAATCATTGAGGATGTTAGAATGCAGTCTAGGAGTGGATTGGACTTAGAAAATTCGAGTGAGTAGTGGATTAGAAGGAAAAATCCTTATGCAGATTGCATAACTGATCCGGTTGCGCAATGCAACCGACCGGTTGGATTTGGCCAAAAGGAGTAACCGATTCGGCTGCTCTGCAACCGAATCCGGTTCCAGGTTCTGTGTTGCAAATTTTTGAAATTTTGAAGTGGACCTTAGAGGGTTCCATGAACCTTCCCGTTTGTTCTAACACTCTTATATTGTCTTATATTTAGGATTTCTACAGAGAATTGTTGTAGGTAGCTCAAGCTCGAGACAAGTTCCAATGAACCCGATTGTTTCAAAGTTTTGTCAAAGGAACGAGAGGAAGAAAGTCAAGTATAACTTGAAGACGGAAGCAAATGCCAACTTAAAGTTCAAAGATCTCACCGACGGGGAGAAACATGCTTTCCGGGAAAGGTTATCGAAATTGCAAAATAGGACATGTTTGGTTCCGAGGGTGATTGGTTGGGATTTGTTTGCGGAGTATGAATGTGAAAAGGAGTTGAGAAGAATGATGCGGACATCTTATGTGCATCCGGAGGATGGGGATTCGTTCGATGATTTGTCATGGGAAAGAGCATTTAGCATCAATGAAGAGGTCTATCGAGAGTGGTGTATGGAGTTCTTTTCAACCATGTATTTTGAAAGAAAGGTGAATGTTCGGAACTTGACGGAGGAAGTTTATGTTTGGTTTAGGCTTTGTGGAAGGGATCATGCTTACACATTGCCCGCTTTTGGCGTGGCTCTTGGTCTGTATGAGCCACATGAGGTTAATCATCGGTTATTTGAAGCTCATTTTTCGAGGCTTCAGAGGTTTGAAAAAGACTTTCCTAGTGTACCCACCTATTGGAATCGAGTGGGAGATCCATCTTGCACTAGGAGGAATGCCGCGACCATCAGGAATCCATTAATGAGGATACTTCAGAAATTGATAGTGACTGGGCCGTTTAATAGGTATGGAAGCAGGGACAAATGTCAAAAACCGGACTTATGGGTTATGGTGTTACTGGAGGAAACTAAGGACGGTAATGCGATTTAGCAGATAGCCGAGTATTTGTCTAGGAGGGCCCCGGGAATCAAGAGCAATAGCAACATTTGTGGAGGACATTTCGTGACAAGGTTGGCGAAGAATCTTGGGTATTATAATGATGAGGAATTGGCTAAGTGTGGAGAGCCAAAGTATAGTGAGATGTGGAGTGCAAATGGTTTTGGGAATGCTTTGAATAGGAAATCGAAAACCTTGGGGTTTTGGATTGAACCACAACCACAACAACAACAACAACAACAACAACCACAATAGCAGGAAAGTATACCAATGGGGAACGTGCAAGCGGGTACGTCCAGTAGTTTTGATTCAGGTTGGGGAGAGTGGAACCTACATTTAGATGAGATTCAGTGTAGGGATGTATGGAGAGACTCGATGATGTTGAGAAACAACTACATCAATAATTATTCAATGCCTATCTTTAAACACATGGCTCGAGAAGCCAATTATGAGTTACCACCCTACAATCCACCCAATGTTCCACCATATCCTTTCCCCTACACTTCTTATCCTGGACCCTATCCGAATCCATATCCTGGATATGCACCATTTCCTGATCCAGTGCCCGCAAATGGTCGATTACCTGAGGTTGGTTGAGCAAGCTATGATGTTGGAGGATCGTCATCAGGAGTTGGAGGAAAGAAGAAGAAGATGAGAGTTCATTCGGAGATTGTGGACGAAAACTATGTAACCGAGAGTGATGATGATGATGATTATGATGATGAAGAAGGGATGACATGAGCGAGGACGATGAGTGATCGTGGATCATTCGTGATTCGTGGTTTTCAAAGACGATGGTTATGATGTGTTAAACAATATTATTTCTATCTCTTTAACTATTTCTTTAGGATGATTAACATATTTTGCTTGGTTTTATCTTGTTTTTAGTAGCATTTGCATTTGGATTGTTTTGTTTTGTTTGTGTATTGTGTATTGCAGTTTTTGTTTGCAGGACGGATTTGTCGGAAGCTTATTGATGGTCAAATATTTGGAGTTGGATAACTCACCTGCTTTCTTATGACCCAATATGCGTGTTGCATATTCTATCCCGTGGTATCTTTTAACTATTTCTTTTTCCCATTTTCTTTACTTTGAAGTTCATTTTTATTACATTCAGGACAATGCAAAACTTAAGTATGGGGGAGGGAAGAAAATAGGAAAAATGATACGCATTTTCAATTTTTAGATAACTTTTTGATGCAAGTAATTAGAAGGAATTCGCCCATGATGGTCTAGTTGTTTTCGCGCATTATTGATAAATATTAAAAAATAACTTGGTAATTTCAATGGTTAAATGAGGTTTTTGAAAATTTTTGTATTTGCACCAAATTACAGAAGTAATTCATTTTGGATTCGATAGCAATTTCTAGCACGCATTATAGCCTTTTTCCACTTAATTGTGAGGTTTCTTTTTGTATAAAACACATCTTTTGTTTTATATTTGCTATGAGTGTGCCGGTGATTATGTCGATTCTAGAACTTGTACTAGTTATGCATTACGGTTAAAATCACTCTCGAGTGATATAAATATGTTCAAGTGATAAGAGGCATCGTAGGATTTAACCCAAATGGCCTTCCGTTTACATCTAATGATATATTAGCTAGCCACATCGGTTAGTTAACCACCTCTACATGGACCCATTTGTTAGTGCTCATCTTTAGCACTAGATACCATTAGTTACACCCTTTGAGCCAATCTTTTCATTTGTTAAAATCCAGAAAAATACAAAAATATTTTACACTTTAAACTTTAGCCAACCCTTGTCATGTCTATTGGTTTGTTGCTAGTTGTTTGGAATGTTAGAATGTTTTTGATGATTATGAAGAAGCTACACTTTGTTTATAGTGTGTACCATTCTCCAAAGATGAAAGAGACGTCTTTCTCGATTTTTTGTGGTGTATGCTTACACTAAATGTGGGGGAACCTTATTAAAAAAAATAATAATAAAATAAAAATGGTTATAGCCAATGAGCTATATGAAGGATATTGATTGGCCAATGAGCTAAATTGAGTTATACATATTTGCGAAGATCGATATTTGAAGAGGAGAAATAATCATTTACGGTATTGTGGTTTGTATGATGGCTAGCAACATGGAGGTTTAGACTTGACTTTATTTTCTTTTAACACCAATTTCATAAACCATCCCATGCCTTATCCATACCCTTTATGAACCCTTAGCCTTAACGATATAACCCGAATAAAAGCCCTCTTTGATGAATTTATTTTCTTTATTTTGATACTTGTACAAGCTTATGGTAAAAAGCATTGATCATGACTAGGCATTGAGTGATTTACATATACCCACCAATAAATGAGTGTTGAGTGAATTCTTAAAATCATTCGTGAGGTGTTCTAGTTATGTTATCTAAAGTGTTTGGTTCATTTTTAAAAGTTTTCACATATTAAAAGCAAACCAATGATTATCTCTTTTGGGATGATTGTTACATTTTTGGAACCATGGTGTCAAGACCATTGAAATCAATCTTTGCAAATGTTAGACCTACTCTAGGGCGAGTAAAACTTAAGTGTGGGGGAATTTGATAACGCCTAAAATGAACATATTTTTAGTAGCGTTATTGTTGGTTTTGTGCATGATAATCGGCTATATTTACTCATAACTGTTGCAAAAGTGCAAAAGATGCGTATTGTGTATGTATATGTAGCCAGGTATCACGAATGATGAAGAAACGAAGTTTTTATGCACATTTGGAAGATTCTCGAGGAAGGAAGTCGAGCAAGAAAGCTTTTGGATTCAATTATTGGGAACCACAATGATTTCTAAGTATCTACAGCAAGGAAAGATCAAGTTTTGCCTTGGAAATCATCAGCAAGAGCAAAGAATGAAGCGTATAAACAAGAAAGTCAACAAAAGTCAAATCAGCACAAACCAGCCGGTCGGTCGTAACCTGTAACCGATCCGACTGGGAAAATGGTCAAATCGCAACCGATCCGGTTGCCGGCGCAACCGATCCGGTTGCATGAGCTGCAGTTACACAAAGTTGCATTTATTGTTTCTTTAACTCCCCATAATCATTGGAGGCCGATCATTTCTTTCTATTAACTTGTTGGGAACGTTTTTGGACAGTTGAGCAAGTTTATTTGGCTATATAATGAACCTAGTCCTAGTTTACTAGGGGTGACACAACAAAAAGTGTATTAGTTTATATCAAAACTAATACCAACCATTTTTATTCAACCCAAAAGCTTAGTTCTCACTGAAAAACGTCCATGACCAAGGAGGGAACAATTCTCATCCATAGTTTTGGTAATTTGGAGTTATACGGTGAATCTAGGTGATTGGAGGCGCGTGGTTGCTACAATCCACGAATTCTAATTCTTGTAATCGCAAAAGTTTAGGTATTTGTTGGGTTCAGTAAATACCCAAACCCCTTAATCTAGGATTTCAATAGAAAATAGCCCAAGTGTTTAGTCCGTTAAACACTAACAGGTCACTGAGTGCATAGTCTCTCAGTGAGTCATCTTTAGGATACTCAGTACGAGGCCAAGAAGAAGTCTCTCCACTCAGTAAGGCGGAACTTAAAGGGTGAAGACTGAGTCAAGAAGAAGATGATGGATTCAGTGAGTGATGACAATAACTCACTGAATCCCCAAGACTCCTCTCCAACAGCTTACACTGAAGACAAACTAAAGTAGAAGACTGAAGGATGAAAAGACAGAAGAAAGAGCGGGACAAGGTGGGATAAGTTTGAATCAGATAAGACAACGTCCTTATCAACCAAAGTCAACTTTCCCTGAATGGCAAAAGATCAGGCTCAGTGTCATCACTGAATTTAGGAAAGTAGTCTTGTCTCTTACCTAGAATAGTTTTTGTAAACAGAGACAAAATACATCGGTATTTTGTCTTCTGTATGATGTCAGTTTGTCACTTAGGAAAGAGTTAAAACTCATACATGTATAAATAGCATAAGAGATGGAGTGAAAAGGTTAAGCTTGTGAATTGTAAAAACACACATACACGCAAGCCATCTTTTCACTCCTCCAAATACAACTAAGTTCTTGAGATAGCTCAGTGAGCTCTAAGAGTTGTGCTCAGACTTAGCCTGAGTTTAGAGAGGAGTCACCCAACTTTGTCATTTCAATCCCAAGTACTATTCTGCAAGTACTTGGGTAACGTATTCTTTGTTGATTTATTTCTAATAAGAATATGATGTTGAAAATTACTCTGTGTGTTATACTTCTGTTAATTTTAGTCAAAGTTCACTATTAACTTGTTTTATATATTTAAACTGTTTTAAACGATAGTGAATGGGGAAGAACAGTATTATATGAACTTTGTTATGGATTTCTATTCTCTTGAGTTATTGGAATTACTTTGTTATGATTTGTGTTTAGTTATTATTATCATGGAGTAGTTATGGGATATATTTGTGTGTTGGTATGTAGTTAATCATACTAGTGTTCTTAATATGTGATGCATGTATATATGATCTTGTTTAAAAAAGTTTGTTGGAAAAATACTAGTCTTGGTTTGATTTGTTGATAAAACATGTTTTAAGAAAAAGGACCGAAAGGATTTCTCTTGTGTTTTATTTCAAAAAGTTGAGTGACAAACTAGTATGGGGATATGGTGATTGACAACCATCATGTTTGCTTATTAAAACAAGACTAGAAATATTTTCTTCACGAAAGGGTCGAAAGATTTGTAAGAACAAGTTTAATAAGAACATGTTGCAAACAAATGGATTTTCTAAAGGATAATCATTAGGATAAGGACCGAAAGGATTACCTATATGTTTTTGTTCTTAGAATGATTTTTACAAACATATACCATGGTTGGAGATCATTTGCTTATGATTTGTGCATCACATCAAGAGTTTACACCAAACCTTCGTGAACACTATATATGATTGACTATAGACTACACACAAGTATATATATTTCTTATTATTGAATTTCACTATAAACATTACTATTTGAGGAAGCCTTGACAAGCTTTCTTGTTGGAATCTTTTCATACAAAACAATTTCAAACACAAAATCTCTTGGGACGATCTCGACTTACCTAACTTTGCTATCACGGACGAGTATACTTGCTCGTATGTGTTAATAGAATTAGACGGTTAAATCGTGTTTATAAATTTTTAAAACTTGCACTACGCGTAACACATCATAGGTAGAGAGTGTTTATCTTCCATTTCCTTACATGTTATATTTAATAGACACCCGAGAGATGAGAGAATCCAAACACCAATTGTGAGGTGCTAGTGTATAATTTTCGTCCTTGTTTTGACTACTGTAGCACTTGTACTTGTGGTAGCTTGTTTTAAACAAATGTTAAATGACCCCTAACTCATAAATTGATTTGCCAAAAGCACATTTGCTTGAGGACAAGCAAATTCCAAGTGTAGGGATATTTGATAAGGATTTAAAACATACATTTTTAGAGGGTCATTTAAGCCCTAAGTCGTTACATTTTATATCCGTTACTTCTTAAAATCATTCCTTTTCACATTTTTGGTCTATTGGAAGCAAATTGCTAGAATGAAGCATATTTGGACGAAAAGGAGCAAAAACATGAAGAAAACGACAAAGTCAAGAAAACAAGGCGATTTCTAAAGCCTGACGGCGTCCCAACTCCAAGGGCGACGCCGTCGCTCACATGGTATTCCAAAAACTCTCAAGCGACGACTCAGAACATATTTTGGTCTTAACAAGTGACGGTGTCACGCCTTAATTTAGAAGGTCGTCACTCTCTTATTTCACACCAGACAACCAAGTTTATCCCCAGACGACGTCCATAAGCAACCCAGACGGGGTCACTTCTTCCTACCCGACGTCGTCCCAATGATGACTTGACCAAGACGAAACCTTAATGACAGCGATCAGATGGCGTCACCATTAAAAGGTGACACCGTCGCGAGCGTGAAATCTATATATAGACTTCAAATTTTCTTTATTTGGTGTGTATTTTTTTTAGAGCAAACCAAGTTCGTTTGAGGTCCGACTTGGACAGTATTTTAGGGTTCCAAACCCTCTATTACACTTAAAGATAAGTTTGTTTATCCAATCTATTATGTTTCATCTATGTTTTATTGTTTGTTTGTGTTCTTGCTTATCTATCATGCGTAACTAAATTAATTAGTGTTTGCTTAGATCCAATGAAACCTAGTTATTGATTATTGTTAGGTTGTCTCTTGTTATAATTGGTAGATCCTGGAATAAGGAAAAAAATTGGCTTCTTCTTTAATTGTTGCGAGCTTGAACATCCTAAATAGCAAAAAGCCTTAGAGTGCACTTTAGGCCATCATTATGTTTATTGCGTGAGTTGTAGCTTAAGGATAATAGGATATTCGGGGGAGATACTTCGGTACTTGAAAATCCCGGGTGTTCTAGAAGAGAGTTATGATTCATAGAATTCAGGAATTAGGTACCACCCTCTGACTAACACGGAATACAACACATCGATTAGAATAAGGATGTGACAATTCAACCGACTAATAAAAGATAACTAGAGAGTAAGAAAATCTAAGTGAACACGTTTTTAATTATCATAAGAAACACACTCTTTCAATCCATACTTTTTACTTTTATTTAGTTTAATTAGTTTTAATTTTAATTGCTAAGTAGTTTAATTGGTAGAATTACCAAACCCTCACTCTTCAAACCCCGAGATTTTACTTGCTTTCATAAAAAAATATAAAAAGACTAAAAATAATCTTTCTCACCTTACCTTTTCGTCATACATCTCTACTAGCATCTCTATTCCCCTAGAGAACGATCAATCCCTTGGGCATGCCCATACATACAACGATTAGGTACACTGCCTAGTGGGTTGTAGAAGATTGATTATCATAACATACACGAGCTTAAGTTTTCAGGAGATGAAAATGAGGATGTTCAAAATCATGTGGAAGAACTGCTCTACTTGTCATCTCTTTTCAGCGTTCGGAACATCCCTAGCTATTCAGTTACAGCTAGAATTTTTCCTATGACTCTTACAGGGACTGCAAAAAGATGGTACAATAATCTCCTTGCCGAATGCAAGGAAACATGGGATAAATTAAGAAGAGAATTCGTTCAACAATTTTGCCCTCTTTCGAAGATGGCTAAACTTCTCGGTAAGATCCATCAGTTCGTTCAAGAGAGTGAAGAAACGTTATATCAAGTGTGGGAAAGATTCAATGAGTTACTTTATGGATGCCCCACTCATGCTTGAACAAGCATCAAATCGTTTATGTCTTCTACAGGGGAATTAATGCACTGACACGTGAACTACTCGATTCTCCTAGACCTATTCCAAGCATGACCCCTGACCAAGATTTGGAATATATTCGACGGATTTCTGAACACTGCTATAAATGGCATATGGAGACAGGGTATGGACCTAGGGATAATTTTGATCATAAGGTGATGAAAACAATGAACGAAGCAAGAATATAATTATGGTGAAATTTTCAAACAGATTTTACATTATAAATTGTTCTTGCAATCTTGATGTAGTACTTTGCTCTGTAGCTCGTAGTCATTGATTCTTCACATTGCATGTTTGGTTAATCCAAGTGGAGGTCTTTTACTGATCCATGTGATAATGAGATTTGAGACAGCTTTGAGATCATCAGCCACATTAAATCTCTGACTCTTCCTTTGTGGTGTTGATATTATGTGATGTTGTGACATTTGGACCGACATGCTCACATTCTGGATCATGACTTCTTATCAGAGTAGCGGAAGCTTTAGTTGATTCATGATATTATGCACTAATCATGATTTCTTAGGACATGAATGTAATGTGTGAGCATGCGGCAATGGATTGACCGCTCCATTCTGATTAGCTGC
This sequence comes from Chrysanthemum makinoi, assembly GCA_910596185.1. Taxonomy (NCBI): domain Eukaryota; kingdom Viridiplantae; phylum Streptophyta; class Magnoliopsida; order Asterales; family Asteraceae; genus Chrysanthemum; species Chrysanthemum makinoi. The sequence continues at coordinate 60,303,247 of OU343224.1, forward strand.
AAATGTCGGGGCGTACCTGCATACAACAATTAGCAATAAAGCGCACGAGAGTGTCTTTGACCACTTTCGTCGAATTGAGGTACACGGTCTATGGTTTCCCGTTGATCAGTACAAGTACTGCCTGTGATCAGGTATAATTCCGAAGAATTTCCTTGACAGGGTTTCGCAGCTGCACTAGCCGTTCTCAAACCGGAACGTCTCAATGAAGACAACACGGAGTGAGTGAACCAGCGAATAGAGATTCACTGATTGATGAAAAGATATTTAAAAAAACAATCGAGTATCGCTCAATATAAATTGTTTTTGCAATACAACGAAGGTTTTAATGAAAAATCAGTTATCAATCATAAACACCTTTTAATTTGAAATATTCGTACACGGTCGATGTGCTAGAGAAAATAGTTTTTGAGCATAACGACCGGTTTTTCAAAGGTATCTGTCAATCCATAACCTGAACCAGGATTGATTCAAAAGATTGAATCGCCCCATTGTTTTTGTTCAGTTGTCACATGGTTGATCTATAGAATAGATCTCACATGCCACCCACCAGGAGCTTGTTTGATGTTGGCTCCAGAAGGCTTTCCATCTTCATTGTGAGTATGATTGCATATCACTCAGATGTTCTGGCAATACCACAAGGATACTGCGAAGGACTCAAGATATAATCTCTCTTTCCAAATTGTGTGAAACAGAGAGTCTTCATTGAACGTGTCGTAAGGAGATTTATTGATGATCTCGTGGCTCTAGACTCAATTTGTGCACATTTGGTTCCTATGCCGGAGACTAGGGAGAGGGTCTCCTTCTTCAATATCAACAATCTCTAATAGAAAGTCGATAGATTATGTAGGTTCCCCGTGAGAATGAAACAAGTCCTTTTAAGAGGAACTTGAGTGGTTTGGAAAGTTGAAGTGCAGTGCGTCACTGGGTCCATGACGTCTTGTCTTCAATACCGATGTTACCATCAGTAGTATATGAAATGAACCCAGTTTCTGCCCTAAGGTTGAATAAATGGAGGGCTATTTCTTTTCACCCTTTTTCTCATTCAATTCTTTTTCATTCTTCAACCCCTTCAGTGCTTACCGAGCCTTCATAACTAGAACCTTGTTGGGTTTGTTCCAGTACTAGCTCAATCTCAGTCCGCACTCTTCCCATATCTCACTTTTCTCCTTTTTTCATCATACCTAAGGACTTCTTATACTAACTAGTGGATAGTCCCTGGGTAGATCCCTCCGGTTCTGGCGGATCGTAGGAACAAAAACCTAACCTTATCATCCTTATATCACCATACATAAAGTAAGGTTGGTCGGTCTATTTGGTATTGTTCGTCTGCCATTGGAACCAATTGAAAACCATTTGAAAAACAATCCAAATACTTGTGATATGGAATCAAAGAATTTTGTATCTTAATTGTTTTGATAATTTTAGAAATGCTCCCCCTCAACATATGCATAAAATTTAGAAATTGTTTAGCACATGGAGGCAAGAGATCTTTGAAATCGTTAGATTGAGAGTGAAAGGTCCAATCTTTTGATTAACATTTTCTAAAATGATCATCATCACTTCCCAATCAATTCGAGTAGATAAAGCATTTTGAGGAAGGATGAGGTTTTCATAAGTTTTCTCCCCCTCAATATGTGCCTTGAGGTTTGAAAGAGTTTTGCACATATAAGAGGGAAGCTGCACTTAGAGACAATTCAGACACGTTTCAATAATTTGAGGTTTAAAATAGTTGCTCCCCCTCAACGTGTGCATGGAAAATTTGAAATCGTTTGTCACTTGCGGGGAGGCAAACATACTAATCACTTACGAAACCATCTATCGAATTATCAGTTTAAATCCAATTTAAATCACAAATTCTCCCCCGATCACAATTATCAAATCATTGAGATTTGTGATCTCTGTAGATTTAAATTGATTTTGAAAGCTTTTAAGGAGAATTGTGGCTAGAATATGAAAAGGTTTTAACTGATAAGGATCGAATTATGAGACTTTAAACTCCATTGATTAAACATGCATGATTATCTTTTGAAAAACATAATAGTAACCAAGGTTTGGTACCATTGTTTGAAAAATACACTTTTTGATTTAATTTGAAAAATCATTCTCCCCCTCAATCAATGACATATGTTGTTGATTGAGAGATACATATTTTTGACAACTGTTAAGAACAGATGATTTTCAAAAATTGAGTTAGAGTAATTTTTCAAAGCAATTAGTTTTCATTAGATAGTAGGTGATTGTTTTATAGAATCAGAGCATGAGATTTTAAAACCAATTTAAAGCATGGCTCTGTTCTTTCATTAAAGAGCGGGTTATTGCCTGAAATGACAATAAACCATTTGTTTTACTTTCTCCCAAAAATATTTTTTATTTTTTTAAAATTTATTTTTTTTATTTTTATTTTTTTTTATTTTTTATTTTTAAATGAACATTCGAACAACATCTAAAGTCCCGTGTCATTCTTTGAATGACAGCACAAAAACCATAGATATTCTTCGAATCGAGAAAAATATGATGAAAAGACAATATTTTTTGGAATTTTCAAGTTTTTTTTTTTTTTTTTTTTTTTGAATAAATATTTACAAGAGATAGATGAAGAAAGACCTTTACTCCTCGTCTTCCTCCTGAAGACGTTTGAGTGTTTCTGGTTGAAGGCTTTTCAAGCCAAGTCGTGGAAGAATAAACTCAAAACGTTCTCTTGGAAGAGCTTTGGTGAAGATGTCTGCTAACCGGTATTCATCCTCACAAAATAGAGTTCCACCACACCTTTTTCCACTTGTTCCCTGATGAAATGATGTCGAATGTCGATATGCTTTGCTCTTGAGTGTTGGACATTGTTGCATGAGAGAGCAATAGCACTTTTATTATCACAAGATCAGAGGGATTTTGTTGAATTCAAAGCCATAGTCAGATAATTGGGATCTCATCCAAAGGATTTGAGCACAACAAGATGACATGGCTATGTATTCTGCCTCTGTAGAGGAAATAGAAGTACTCATTTGCTTCTTTGAAGACCAGCTCACAAGCTTATCACCCAAAAATTGAGCTCCTCCAGACGTACTTTGACGAGTATCTTGACACCCTGCATGATCTGCATCTGCATATGCTGTTAGTGAAATACCGGTGTCCTTCGGGTACCAAAGTCCCATGTTGATGGTTCCTTGAAGGTACCGAAAGACCCGTTTAACCGCTTCAAGGTGCTTTTTGGTAGGCTTAGCCTGGTATCTAGCACACATGCATACATTGAATAGAATATCAGGTCTACCGGATGTGAGGTACATCAGGGATCCGATCATGCTTCGATATTTCGTTTGGTCTACCATGATCCCTGAGTGGTCCTCATCAAGCTTGGTTCGTTCAATCATGGGAGTGTCAACGGGGTCACTTGAATCAACTCCAAATTTCTTTAAAATCTCATTAGCATATTTAGATTGATTTATGAAAATGCCTCCGGGACTTTGTGAAATTTGTAATCCCAAGAAAAATGACATTTGTCCCATCATTGACATTTGAAATTTGGAACCCATTTCTTTTGAAAAACGATCACATTCATTGGGGTCAGTCGAGGCAAAGATGATATCATCAACATAAATTTGAACGTGAAATAAATGTTTGCCTGACTTCCTGGTGAACAGAGTAGGATCAACTGCTCCTTTGCTGAATCCGGTAGATAGAAGAAACTTTGATAGCGTATCATACCATGCCCTTGGAGCGTGCTTTAAACCGTAAAGAGATTTCTTCAAACGATAAACGTGAGTAGGATGCTCTGGATTCACAAAGCCTTCAGGTTGGCTGACGTAGACGACTTCTTTAAGATCTCCATTTAGAAATGCCATCTTTACATCCATCTGATAGACTACCATGTTCTTACTTGCAGCATTACCCAAGAATATTCTGATTGCCTCGATTCGAGCCACTGGAGCAAATGATTCTTCAAAGTCTATGCCCTCCTCCTGACAGTATCCTTTTGCAACCAATCTAGCCTTATTCTTTAAGACATCGCCATGCTCATCAAGCTTTACTTTGAAGATCCACTTGAGAGCAACGATCATGGCACAATCTGGAGCAGGTACTAATTCCCATACATCGAGACGATCAAACTCATGAATTTCTTCCTGCATGGCATTGAACCAGCTGTCTTCATTCATAGCGGTTTTAAAATCTTTAGGTTCGATCTGAGAGAGTACAGAGTTGAAGAAGCACCATAAGGCATCGGTTGCAAGTTGTTTCTGTGTGGATACTGGACGAGAGGGATTTCCAATGATGTTGTCTAATGGATGATCGTGAGTCCATTTTCTGAGGTGTTCATGTGGCTGTTGTTGAGGGACTGAAGTAGCAGAGTCGATGTCTCCTGTAGAAGATGGTTCTGATGATGATTCAGGAGCAAATATATTTTCAAATGGAGCATCTTCGGGAGTAGCAAAGGGATTGACTTCATCCTGTGAATCTGAAGCATTTCCATGATGTACACTTGATGATTGAAGATTTGTTGATGAACCAGATTGGTCGCAGCAGGCTTCTTGGCTTAATGACATAGAAGTTGAAGGGTTAATTTCATTGACAGGGATAGAAGCAGCCTCTGTTGCTTGGATTGACATATCATTGTTACTTGGCTCAAATTGTTCATCAAACATTGGTTCAAACAGTTTCTTTAAATCATCTTCTGAGGGAGGTACATATGGAGTCTTGAAGAGGAGTTTGGTATAAGAGATGAACCAATGGGACTGTTTTGAAGTGCGGGTCCAGAACTGGAATGTCTAGGAGCCATTTGACCGTCACTCATCAAACGTGGACGTGAATTGTTTCCATGATATTTCGGGTTCTCTTGTTGTAGATTCGGTAACCTTTTATGTTAGGTGCATAGCCTACAAAAACTCCAATGTCGACTTTAGCTCTCGTTTTCCTAAATCTTGACCATCATTAGTTGGATAACATAAAGCACCGAAAACACAAAGGAATGAAAGATCATGTTTTCTGTTGTGGACAAGTTCATATGGAGTTTTTCCATGAGTAGTGTGAATCAGGGATCGATTTTGGGTGTAGCATGCAGTGGCGATGGCTTCACCCCAGAGAAACATTGAAACTTTTGAGTAAATCAGCATAGTCCTTGCGGCTTCCACAAGAGTTCGATTTCGTCTTTCAACTACACCGTTCTGTTAAGGAGTTCGAGGAACACTTATTTGATGACTGATTCCAATACTTTCATAAAACTCACCAAGTTGTTTGTTAAAAAACTCAGTTCCATTTCGCTCTGATGATTCGACCATTTTGTTAAGACGAACCTGCAGTTGTTTGATGAGTTTGATGATGATATCTGGAGTTTCATCCTTTGTCTTTAAGAACTTTACCAGGTGAATCTAGAGAAATCATCAACCACAACTAACACATATTTCTTTCCAAAGATATTCTGCACTCTCATGGGTCCACATAAGTCCATGTTAATTGTATGAAGAACTTCGTGATCGAGTTTGTAGGTTTGGGTTTATGGGCATACTTTTTTGCTTTTTCCCAATTGGCATGCTGAACAAAGATGATCCTTTTCATACTTAAGTCTTGGTAGACCTACAACTAAGTCCTTTCTGGAGAGATCATTGATGGTGCGAAGTTCAAGTGATTGAGACGACGATGCCATAACCATGACTTTGTTTTAGAAGCCTTTGACAACAAGCAAATTGGAGAAGACTTCATCATATCTTCGATAGAGATGGTGTATAGATTTGAGCCACGTGAACCTCTTAAAAGTTCCTTACCATCAAGTTCTCTAACGAAACAAGTATGTTTTCTGAAGGCTACTTCTAGATCCGAATCGCAGAATTGACCAACAGAGAACAGGTTATGACCAAGACCTTCCACATAATATACCCTGGAGATAACACTTTTTCCAACAACATAATCTTCATAACCCTTAATTGCACCGAAATGATCATTCCCGAATCTAACTGTCCTGATGAATTTGCTCACGAAGTTCATGAGCAGCGACCGGTCTCTAGTCATATGCTTTGAAGCGACTGAGTCCGGTACACGTAACGATTTGAACGATCTGCAGTTGAACACGACAAGAGTGGATAATGGATAATTGGGATCCCCATGCAAGAATGGGTTCCACTTGGTTAGTCACAGTAATTGGAACACCCACATTAGAAATAGAAGCATCCATATCAGAAGTAGAAGCAATGGAATCATTGGGAATAGATGCAAGATCTTGGGTGTGCAGATTTGACCTATTCAAAGTATGTTCACTTCTTAAGGGAATAGTTCTACCAGTAGGCATCCATTTTCTAGTGGGCATAGTCTTAGCAGTTTGAGGACAAAACTGATTATTCTTATGGCCAAAAGGTATCCAATAATAACCTATATTTATAAATGTTCTCCCTGTGGGTTTCCACTGTTTTCTAACAATCTTACGTCTTTGCCTTTTAGTCTTCTTTGCACGAATATTAGCATTAACAATTTTAACTGGGCATTTGACAGCATTAGACAAAGCATTCACACCACATTCACGATTAGCAACAGAATTCAAGCAAACATCATTACAAGGTTTGCAAATAGTATCAGAATTCGAATTAATTATAGTACGCCTATGGCTAATACTAGAATCAACATGATTCGTTTTATTAGACTCAAACTTAAAGTTCCTAGATTGGTCTTCTACTCTCTTCCAATGCAAATTCTTAGTTTGCAAGGTCCTATCATTCCTTGTATTGTCTTGAGACTCTGACCTGCTCGCTTTAATGTCACTGATTACTCTGTAGAGGGAATGGGAACATTAGTTGGTTGATCTAATTTTTGCATTCCTGAACGTGATGTGCAAGGATCTGAACTACTAGACGGCACATTAGTGTTTACTTTCTTAAGACTATGATTTGAGCTATTTACAGGCACACTAAGGTTGAAATTCATAACATTGGGCATAGAACGGGTTTCATGCTTGGCACTAGGCATAGAACAAGGCATCACCGCTTTGCCTTTTGCACCTAAGGATTTTGGACATGTTGCAATTACACATTCTAGCAGCTCTTGAGATCGTTTGGCCTGGAGGCAAGCAAACCTAATTTCTCTATCAAGAGGTTTGTTAATGAAATCCTCTTCGACAATCTCACGGAGACATTCTAGACTATCCTTAAGGTAAGCACAGTAGTCATGAAAAGCATGTTCATTATTCCTAAGATGAGGAGGAATATATTTAACTGTCACAGTGTATTTGCAGTCTAAGGGTGACTTTGAGACAACATTCTTATTGAAAACAAGTGGCAGTTTCCCATTTCCCTGACTTCTTCGATTCTCAATTTCCTTTTGTAAAGACGTTATTTTTTCGTTGTTTTGGTCTCGGGTGACTTTCATTGAATCATATAACTCTTCAAAGTGTCGTTTAACTTTTTCATTTTCTTCTAGAAAACTCTCGTTTTCCTTTTGTAAGGCATTAACTAAGTTTTGAAGATGAAAAGTTTGAGAGTACTGAGAATCTAAAGGAGGAGGCATTTGGGATCCAGTCACATTGTTCTTTTCACCATTTAATTGAGAGATTTGGGCTTTCAACTTTTTGATCGTGTTACAATGAGCTCGAATCTGTTCATCACGTTTGCTAATTTTGAAAACTGCATCAGATTCAGGAGCATCCAAGGATGTCTTGATATTTGAGGTTTTAACATTTTCTTTTAGATGTTGATATTTTAGTTGTAAATCAAAATGTTCAACTTCTAGTTTAGAAAGATGCTTTACCAAATTATCGTGATCATCCTGATCAATTTTCTCATTAAGTTTCGAATTAATCTTTTCAAGCTCAATGACACGATCATGAGAGACTTTTAGAGCAACAGATAATTCATGAAATTGAGAAGCATTAATGGAGCAATTCGTAGCAGTGTAAAACACATCTTGAGCAATACATTCAGAAATAAGATTCTCATTCAAGGTATGCAAGTTCTTCCTCTCAATCTCATTATATTTTAATGCTCGCTCATAGTCACTAACCTTAACTATCATTGCATCAAATTTCTTTTCCATTCCTTTAATATCTGAATTTATCCCCTTTTAAGACTCTCAAAATGATCTTTTAGTAGTTTGAAGAAAGGCATGACCTCAGTTAGATAGCATTCTTTTGTTTGTTCAAAACCCCTTTCCCTTCAGTTATCCCAGTGGGTGTGATCCTTTTCTTACAAGTTTTCTCAAAATCGACAAATAGTTGAAGAATAACATATTGACTGATTAAGGTCTTGCTTTTAGTGGCAATAGTCCTAGGAACTAAATGCATTGGTGTATTGGGAGGATACACAGTCGCTGAAGGCATTTTCCTCAAGGGGGGTTTGTTACAACAAGATTTTCTGCTTTTTGCTTATCTAAATCCTTTTTCCAGAACACTTGTTCGGGTGTTAACAATGTTCGAGGCTTAAACTTGTTCAAGGAAATCCAATTCTCCTTCTTGTAATCATGGGGTGTGATATTTATTTTCTTCTCTTTACATTTAGGATCATCTAGTTTCTTGTTCATCTTTTCCCTAGTGACTTCATCTGATTTCTTATCTTCCTTAGTGCACTCAGCGTAACTATGTTTCTGTCTAGGCTTAAGAATTTCATTGCCATCATAAATAACCTTATGGGCAGCTCTATCCCTTTTAACAACTTCGGATTTGGTTCCTCAACAAGGGGAGTACTATGCTTATCACTCAAAACTCTATGCTTAGTGATTAAGTGAGCAGTCTGAATGGTATTTCCTTATACGTACAACTTATTTTCAAGCTTGTTTTTCAAGGTTTTTAGATTAGAAAAATCATTCAAAAGTTTTGATTCCTTAACGCTAAATTCTTGCTTAAGCATTTTAACATTTTCTTGAAGTTCTTGTTTTTGCTTAGCAGTTTTAGAAAGCTTTTCTTGTAAGGAGTTTAACTCTTGTTTTAATACTTCTTCTCTAAACCTACTTTTTCTAATAGTTGTACGCATTTGGTCATCCATTTCCTGCTCATGGGTGGTCAACTCAAATTTAGCACGTTGTTCATAAATAGCAACACGTTCTTTATAGGCATTAAGTTCAGAGATAACGTAATCATTAGGGGCACATGCGGTGTATTCATCAAAAACATAGTCATCGTTGATTGCAGAAGATGCATCACTTAGTACAACTTCACTTTCACTTTGTTTCACATATTGATCATATGGGACAACATTGATATTACCCATATCTTCAATATTTGACTTAATAGTTTCAGTTGATTGTACTTTGTCATGCATCTTTTGCATATCAAGATCATCGTATAGTTTTAGTACCTCAGAAATGAGTTTGTCTTTGGATGGACCAGCTTGTGGTGAAGATGAGACCTTAGGAGAGACCATTGGAGAAATGCTAGCCATGAAAATTGTTTGTGCAGTAGGTCCATCATCAACATCAGAATCGTATGCATCACATCGCTACTTGAAAGGCATTCGATGATTGTGACCTATCTCCTGAATAGGTCGCTCATCCACATCTGCATCATACGTCTTGGCATTTCCCTCAGCAAGAAATAACAACTCTTCTTCATCCAAAGCTACACCATTATCCTGGGCTTGAGCAAGCAACATCTTATCCCTGAAGTATTCAGCATTTTGAGGGCGTTTTGGCGATGTGCAGTTCCTTGCAATGTGACCCTCACCTCCACAGTTGTAACACTTGATCGTCTTAACTTGACCTTGATTTCCATTTCTTCCCCTATTCTGATTTGCCACATATCCTCTACCAACTCCACCTCTTCCTTGTTCATACTGCCTTTCTTGAACTGGTTGTACTATAACTTTCCCGTCTCTGACAGTGACTTAATTGTGTGGATTAGATGTCGCTCGAGGTTATTGTTGGTGTGTGGGAGAGAGTTCATGTTTTGACTAATCAGGAGAGCCAGTTGATTAATGAAGTTACCCACGTGTGCATCAGCATCAGCTTGTTTGAACATTGGATCGGGAATGAGTTTATGAGTTCCATCACCCATGGGTATAACTTGTGAAGCTTTAGTGGTAATCCCAATGTTTGAGTAGAAAGCAGTTGAATCATTTGATGAGCTTGTCTCTCCCTGATTAGTTTTGAACTGATCAAGAATTCTTCTTTCAAACTTAGCATGTCTTTCATTCTAGAGAAGAAAGGCATACAGTTGCTCATAGTTTGTATTCTACAATCCTTTAGTGAGCTTCACAGAAGTGACAAACTTGTGCCATTCAGGATTCATGTTGTTAACAAACTTTGAGTTCAGCTGAATGTTAGGCATAGTCATTCTGATGTTCCTCATGTCATTAACAAGCTTGTGGAATCTCACGTAATACTCATAGACACTCTCATCTGGTTTCATTTTGAAGTGCTCAAATTCATCATAGAGTTGAGATTCTCTGTCTTCCATAGTTAATTCAGAACCTGAGAGAAGCATCTTAACATTATCCCATACAGCCTTTACTTCAGTGTTGTGGTTGATAAGCTTGTATATGTCTTTTGGAAGACCTTGCAATATGATGTTAGAAGCCCCGATATCTGCATCGAATCTCTTCTTCTCCTTATCATTGAGCTCATCATACATCTTTGGTCTGTCCATTCCGTAAATCAATGTACCATCTTCAGCTGTATCAATTATGTCTCTAGTAGTCTCAACCCGATATGGTCCTTCATCAATTAATTTGAGAATGTTGACCCCATTTTCCTTTCCAAGAAAGTACAATCTGATTCTTTGAGCCCAAGAGTCGTAGTCAGTTCTGTCAAGCATGGGTGGACGAGTATCCGAACCAGCTGCTTGAACATCCTCCGCAACAGTGGAGATGATTGTAGGAACGTTGGTAGACATGATGACTGATTAAACGGGATTTTATAACTCTATGATTAAACCGGGAAATAGATTCTTTCACGGGATTTTACTAAATCAAGAGAAAACCGTATTCAAAGGATATCACCCAGGTCGCTAGGAAACTTAGAACCAAGTTGCTAAGTGCCAATTCGCTATAATCCCAAGTCGCTATATAACAACTCGCTTCAATCCAAGTCGCTAGCAAAATTTTGACAGCAATTCGCTAAGCACCAAGTCGCTAATTTGTCATGTCGCTAAATAGAAACTCGCTAGGTACCAACTCGCTAACACCAAATCGCTAACAATATAAAGTACAAGTCGCTAACTTACACCAAGTCGCTACCCGTAGCGGAGAATCCACTAAGTGTACTTTTTGTCGGCTTGTCTCAATAGACAAGTCGCTAATCCAACTCGCTAAGACCTTCAATTACAAATCGCTACCAAATAACAAATCAAGTCGCTAGCAAGAACACTTATCCGTGGCTCAAGTCGCTAGCATGAAAAACACATAAATACCACTTTTCAATCCAAAAACAATCCAACCACGATGATTCAAGCCTTCTAAATCAAAACCTAAACACTTGTGATGATTCTAAACACAAAAGTACACTCAAAATCCAAACTTTAACACAAGAAATCAACCAAATGATGCAAAAACCACTAAACTTATTCAAACTCAAAAACCACCTAAAAACCACTAGAAATCCAAAGATATGTAAGAGATGATCTAACCATGGCTCTTGATACCAATTGTTACAATTTGGATTTCACAAACACACTAAACCATAATCACAAGTGGCGTACAAGAAGGTTTTTAGAGAGAGAAAGTTAGAGGTTTAGGGAACTTAGTGAGAGAAAGAAAAATCTTATTATGAGCTCCAACTCTCTACCTTGGAAGGTAGAGAGTATTTATAGTCTTACAATAAAACGCCACACAACGGGCTGTGGACCAGGCATACAGTGGGTAAAGACCCGTCCGTCCTCCACGGTGTTTCATAACTAAATACTACTTAACATAAAATAACTATGACTACGAGCTTTCTAACGAATATATATACTTGAGGTGACCGACTCTTTAATACTTGGAATTTCTAATTCCTAACAATTTGTCACCACATTGTTTTCTAAGATAATCTAAATCAAAGAATTAACATTGTTAATACAAATTAAACACATTTCTTGAACTCAACAAAGATGATGAGAGAAAAATTGTGATCAAACCTTCTAGGCTACTATTCACCACTAACACCACATTGGGGTTGCATTGTTTAGGAACAATCATGCCAAGCAACAAGCAACAAGATTACCAAGACACCGCCCACTACATACCCATGTATCATAGGAAAAATGGTCTAAGTCCGGACGATAGAAAGGCCTTTAAATAACTTGAAAGGAGACTATTTCATGAAGGGAGAGTTGTTGATCCATCATTTCTTGCAAATACCGACATAAGGGAAGTTTTTACAACTATTAGATTCGATTGTTTATTGGACATAAACGAGGAAATTTTCCCGGTCTTTGTGCTTGAATTCTACAAGACAATGGGTATAATTAGAAATGATGATGGGACCATCTCAATTGAATTCACCATCAATGAGCGAGAGTTTAGTCTTTCATTTGTAGAGTTTGGAAGAATCATAGGGGTTCCGTATCAAGGTATTTGCATGTACTCGAATGAATGGTCTTTGGAACAACTACACACAATGGTTGATCATCATGATATTTACTACACCTTGATCCCGGAAGCAACCACGGTAAGGGACACCGTGTTCATGCCAAGAGCCTCACCATCAAGAGTCACAAGGAAGTGAAAAGTGATCCATAGAGATCCTTTTCAAATGGAGCTTTCAGAAATGTATGCATGGTATAGAAAGTGGGAGGACGTGATTAGAGAAAATGTGGTGTGCTTAGTAGGAAACAAGGACCACCCCAACGCATGTCTAAGCTTCATGATCTACTACCTAGTGACCAACACTCAATTCAACCTTGCCTACTACATGGTCAAAAGAATGGCAAGTGTTAGAAGCATGGACAAGATGGTGCTTCCGTATGCAATGCTTTTAACCCGTCTCACCAAATTCATCTTTGCTTTAGACCCTTCTCCACAATCCCTTGATCATAGCTTTTGCAATAAGGTTATGGTACCTCTAACCGAGGGTAGAACAACAAGGTTTATGGTGGAAGGCAAAAGACCACCCCCACCCACGGACTCCTCGGACGAAAGGGAAAGGCAAGGAGAAGGTAGAGGTGAAGGGAGTAGTAGCAACCCACTCGCAAACATCGATCTTGACCCCTTGGACTACATCAACCAATTGCCAAACATCCCTAATGAATCACCCGAATGGCAACAAACCAAGGGAATCTTCAAATGCTTCGCCAATTTCTTGAAGAAGAAGAAGTGAAGATAGTTCGATGAAGAGTGGAGGACAGGTGAAGAAGTGAAGAAGGAGGAGAAAGGTAAAGTTTGAAGAATCAAACTTATGATGAACAATTTCAAGACAATGATTTGTAAACACTTTTAATTATGCTTGTAGTTTGTAGGTATTGCCATATCGTGGCATTAAACAATCCTAATGTAGGTACTAAGGAAATGAGATTTTACAACCCCTAGAGTGGTTGTCGTCACTCATTCTAAGAATTCTAGCTCTTCCGACCTTGGTATACACTATATTAGTTGCGTTACTGTATTTAGTCCCCATAGAAACAACTAGGAAAAGCATTCGATATAAAGTGCAAAGATGCACATTTCCTGAAAAGCTCTCTGATCTGCAGTAGGCGGATCCCAGTTTTTGAACTGGTCAGATCCCTCCCATAAGGGAACCGCGGGATCCTTAGAATTTGATATGAAATACAGATTTGGCTACATCAAAACAGTCTATTTGATCACTTCTAACGAGTCAAATATAAGATACTAGAGCCAACTAAGTCTTTATCAAATAGTTGAAAATCTCACTCTCATCCATGGCTTATCTAGGATACATCTTTGAAATATTTTTGATTTTTCAATTAGTCAAAACTCACCATAATTCCGCTCCAACACTCACACATTATCTATCACACTTGATAGCACTTAGTTAGGTATATCTTTCAATTTTAGCAAATTGATCTCAACCATTTTTTAATCAAAATTAGGGTTAAAAATTAGTTTTTCATTTCTTCTTATTTTTAAGGATTTTAGTAAATTCCTATTAGGACATCATCTGACTTCTAGGACTTGTTATCACCATCTCTCCACATCAAATTAAATGGAATCTATGTCAAACATATAGTTAGACTACCCAAGGTCAAATTTTCTTGGCCAAAACCATCATTAAGCACCATTACTTGTTATGGTTAAGGATTTGAGATATCCAACAGCTAAAGACTTCAAAATTAAGTCAAACCCTCGAAATCCATTAATAACAAACCTTACAAAAGCATAATGATTTCACCTAAACCTTGTCTGATAGCCGGATCCCTGGTCTTTAACCAGGCGGATCCCTACTGAGAGGGATCCGTAGATGCAGAATGCATAAATCAGCTTCTATAGTCAAATTCAAGTCACTCTTTGGTTCTCTAACCACTCTTAGCATACATTAATTATCCTCCTAGAGCTGATCAAAACCTCAAGAGCATGCTTAGTCTTCTAAGTGGTCAAGAATTTAATTCCCAAATTCAAATTATTCTTTATAAACCAAACAATCTTAGGTTTATGGCACCATCCTCAATTACCTTTCAAAAATCAGAAATTAGAAGCTCGCATTAGCATTTTCATCACCATGCCAAAAGCTCTTAGCAACAACTCCTCAAACATAGGATCATCCAAAAAAAAGGGTCAAATGATCCATGAAATTTCATCCACTGAATCATCTCCCATTAGAAATGATGACTCTAGAATCCCACCTCATCAAACCCATTCAACAAAAGCTAAGAGAACCGCAAGGATTAGCGTCAAACTTTCCAACTAGAAAAAGGATCATCTAGTTCTAAACCAAACATGGCTAGTTCTAGCAAGCCATCAAAACCTCCATTCATTGAAAATGTACTACACTCCTTGAATGAGCCTCTTCCTCATCCAAACATACATTCATTGTTCCATTCACCACCAAGAACCTCCCATTCACCAACCTTTTCATTGAATCAGGAACCACCTACAACACCAACTAGCCCATCATGGGAGACAAGGAACAACCTTGATCATATGGAAGAAGTTCCATTACCACCCTCATTTTTAGAACCTCTCCCTACTTCTCAAAATGAAGACCCTCAAACACACATTGAGCCCCCTCAAACCATCCATTTCTCTCCGGGGCCAAACCAAGACAATATTTGCCCAAATTGTCTAAAAACTCAAGGACTTGTTCAAGAAGTACGAAATGAGATACATTTCATGTTCAATCATCTTCTTGCAAAGTTGGATCAATTCAACAAGCCCACTCATCCCTAGACTTAAGTACATTGTCACATTCTAAGTCTCGTAATGAGATTAGCATTAGTAGTACTTGTTTGGCTAGCTCATTCTCTTAGTTTTTAGAGATTTGGTTGTGTGTCTCTTGTTTTATTAGATGAATACTTATATGCTATGATTAATTTGTGTGTTGTGCTTGTCATATTGTACATATATCTCATCTTTTCAATAGCATTGCTTGACATTTCTTCACTGCTGAAGAAACTGTAACAGATAGCTGGATCCCTCCCAAATACCTAGATGGATCCCTCCTTGAAGGGCACTGGTATGTGCTAAAACACATATTTTTTCATTATCAAAATCAGACCCAAAATAACCAAGAAAGAGCCATTTATTGCTAATATTTGTTGTTTTCTTGAGTTTATGCATGTGCAGGTACGGATATGACAAAACAGACAAAAGAAAGCCAAAACCGAAGAAAACCCGAGCACGAGAGAAAGAAGAATGCTAAAGCTGAGCCGGAAGGTCAGTATTGTGCATTTGTGAAGATTTCTACTCTCTGAGGATGATTTTTGAAGATACGATCAAGTTTGCAGAATTGTCAGAAACAGTCCCTAAACTTTCAACACTTGGCAGAAAATACCCTTGAGATTCAAAAGTTTCAAATTCAACCCTTGGATTATTTGAGATTGCCAAAAATGGCCCTTGGATTATAATTTCAGAATTTACATTATTGGTCCCTGGATTTTCAGATTTTGCACCTTTGGTCCTTATATTGCTACATGGATCCATATCTAATCCTAAATCCAAAACTTACTTCTAAAGCCCAAATCCAACACACTTTAGCCCAAAACTTAAACTATACCCGGTCCAACCCATGACCCGTACCCTTATACCCGGTCTAAAACGAAATAAAATAAAAAAAACACACACGCGCGCCAAATTTCCCCCCAATCCCAAATATTACCCAGATAACATGAACCCTAACCTTCCCACCAAATTAATTCCCCACATGAAACTCAAATTCGTACTAAATTAACACTCACACCTGACACGTGACTGACACACGGATGCCACGCTGGCAATCCGTGTGTCATACCACTCATTTGCTCTCCTCTGATTGGCCAAAAGAGCGTGGTGATTTGATCTAAGGGCTATAATTGCTGGGATGATGTATGAGGGTGATCCAAGGGTTGAGAGACATCAAGAGAAAGCACAGATTACATCTTATGGATCCTTCTTAGCTCAAGACGTTGCTATAAATACCCCTCTTCATTCACTGTTGTACTCACACCTTACACCTTTCTTTCAGTAGCTAATTGTAATTTAAAATTTCTGTTTATCTGTTTTCAGTATTATTCAGGTTTGTAATTTGTAAACTCAGTTTTAAGTTTTAATGAAATTCAGTGTTCACTTTAAAATCTTTGTTTAAGTTTAATTGTTTCTCAATTCAGCTTATTGATAGTGTTTGATTCTTATTATTAGATTCAGAAGTTATTTGCAGCTTGTTTTCATCCTAATCAAAAATATAAAAAAAATCAGAAAAATAGTTGAAAAATAAAAAAAATACTTTCAATCTTTTTATAAGCTTGTACAAAGCTTATGCTACTGTTTCATTAAGTTCATTTAAGCTTCTAATAGCTTGTTGTGAGCTTATTTCTTTTTCAATCTCAGAAATTCTCTCAAATATTACCACAGTCAACAAAAGTCAACATACAGTTTCATTTGTGACTTGGATCTGGTTTGCTGATATGGAGTTGGATATGGGTTGATTTTGATCTGAGTTGGGTTGAGATCAGTTGTAGGATAGTGGTTGTTTGTTTTGTTTAGCATGCCATAGTGGCAGGACATCTTGTAAGTCCTTGATCTTCTTATAATTTTCATTCATTAGTTTAGAATAGAATAGTTGCTTGATATTTAGTTTTGCTTAATATAAATTGCTTGTTTAGTATAGTAATTATCTGCTCCTATTTAGTTAATATCAATTCTGCTTTTAGTTTACATATCTGCATAATATATGTGTTCTCTTGCTTCAATTAGTGCAGATCAGTTTCAGTGAGAATTAGTTGTTAGCTTGCTTCACATAGTTGTAATTTAGCTATTTGAATCTAATTTGAAGGGTAGTTAAGGATAAACCTGAGTTTTATTGTGAAAAACTTATCATATCAGTCATAACTAGAGTGTGGATTTAGGTCTGATTTGGTGTTAGAAAGTTAATCTGAGGTTGATATCTGTAACTTGAGTCTGCTTTGGGTTCATATAAGTCTATTCAAACTTCATTTTGTCTCTGCATCCACTCTATAGTCAAACTCATCTTTAAATCATTCTTAGTTTAATATCTGTTAGAATTAGAAGTTCAAATTTTGCATATAGGTTTAAAATCAGTAGATCTAGCTTGCATTAGTCATAAATAGGCCTAAATCATCATTATCATTCATCAAATATACTTTAAAACTCAATTTGGTCAAACATTTGCAAAACTGTTTAAAAGTCAAAAAGTGGAAATAAGGTTTTTGCAAAAGTTTGTAGAATTTTCATGGTTTCAATTCTGGTTTAAAATCATTAAGATTTTGGGAAAAATAACTTCAGCTGGTCTATTTTTGAAAAGTGAATTTTGTGGAATTTTTGGAAACTGTTTTAAGCACTTAATAAGCTCTTTATTAAAGCTGGTTTGCCCTGATCACACTCATCATACACTGAGTGTGATCAGACCATCTTGAAAACTTGGCACAGGGATCATTCGAGATAGTTAGGGCCTGAAATTTTGTTTAGCAGTTCTTAGCTTGGTGGTCTTGAGTTCCACAAATCTGGTTTTCAGTTTGGGATAGTAGATAAGCTGATTCAGTGGCTTAAAGTAGGTAGGCTGGAAGCTGTTTTCATCTTAAGTTCAAATTAGTCAAATCAGTTTAGATTGCACTTTATAGGTTAATAATAGTTGTAATAAGTTGATTTCAAGTTGTTCTAGCATACTTTAGCTGCTGAGTTCATTTGGTACCTTTTTGTGATCATTAGCTTATTTTGAGTGCTTAATTATAAGCACTTTTCACATCGGCTTCATAATCTTGCACCCTAGCTTTAGTTTTTATATTTTTAATAGATTTAGAATAATAATTTAGACTTTTCCTAAATTTTTCATAATTTTTCATCACTGTTTGCTATTTTTATTATTTTAAATCAATTTTTAGGACTTTTTATTTACCTTTTAATACAATTAAATCAGAAATGCTTCAAAAAAATAAGTTTTCAATTTTCATAGATTAAGATAAATATAAAAAGCAAAAAAATAATTTTTCCAGATTTTTCCTAGTTTAATTTTTAAATTTTAGCATTTAATTTAGTTTTAAATAGTTTTTAATTCATAGAAATTCAAATAATCATCAAAAAAATACAATTTCAGTTTTGAAAAATCTTTTTAGTTATTTTAGATTTTTAAAAAATAGTTTCATAATTTTCACCTTTATTTTTATAATTTTTAGTATTTTTAATTAGTTTTTAAAGTTTAAAATTAGTTCTTAAAGTTTAAAATTAGTTTTTAATTCAAATAAATTCCAGAAAAATCATAAAAATTAGTTTTAAATCATAGATAAGTTTCAAATTGCATTTTTAGTTTAAAATATTTTTAGATCATTTTCAGGACTTAGGTTAGACGTAGTTGCATTTTATTTACGTTTCATTTTAGTTTAATTCGCGTATTTAGGATTCCCCGTAGTGTAATTTCCCTTTAATTGCTTTCCCATTTCCCGTAGTTTAGATAAAATCAAAAATCCAAAACATCGAGCATTTTAATAACGAACCAATAACGACGTTGCTCATTCACACCTCGTTGGGAAACGACTCGGATTTCCTAATCCGTATCACTATCACTCACGGGTTTTGATTCATTATCCTTTTTCCTAAAGGGATTTTAAATCATTCCTTGTGGTTATTTTTTATATCGATATTGTGGTTTTATCCAAACACACACACCCTTAAACCTTAAGGAATCAGGAACCGTGGGATCCGTGGTACATGAGCACAAATTTCTACTAACTTGAGTCTCATTTGCAGGAAATTATGCACTATACTCTTGTTTTTATAACCTTTGTTTTGTAGTTATTCAAAATACACATGAAGATATTGACACCATAAAGCTAGGGGGAGCTTTTGTGTCAAACGACATTGAAAAATCATTTGCAACTTAATCCAATTTTGGATTGCACTTCATGACACCCCATTGCAACATTGCAATATTCAAAGGGGAGCACGCTTTAGTCACTTAGACGAACCATTTGCAAACTCAATTGCAAACACAATTAGTTTATCTTACGTTATGTCCTTGACGCCCTTTCAAGGGATGGACTCGTCAAGTGGGAGTTAAGACGAGTACCATTCCCGTCACTTGCTCTCTTTACATTTTTTTTACATTTTTCTTATAAAAAATTGTGTTAGTTTCTTTAACACTTTTGTTTTCGACAAAAAGGGAGAAAGTAAAACACAAAATTCAAATTTTACAAATTTTAAAAGCTTTTCCTTAAAATAATTTTATGATTTGTCATCAACAAAAAGAGAGATTGTTAATACAAATAGCCAGTAAAAACGTTTATTTATTTTTACGATATTGGACTAATGTTTTGTCTATAAAAATGACTTAAAATCATTTTAACGAAACAAATAGAGTACGTAAATAGTATGAGTTAATAGTTTTCTAACACACTTACGCTTTCACATAAAACACTAAAACAAGTATATGTGATTTTATGATTTAGATACATATGTACAACAACTAGTGTTTACATATTGGGTTAAACATATACTTAAACTAAGTATACTAAAATGGGTAAAAACTAAGTGTATGCTAAAATGGGTAAATACAAGTATATACTAAATGGGTAAATACTAGCATATGGTTTTGACCCATAACCCACGGTTTTACATATACCACTTAACCAAGTTCATTGTATCCTTAAGATACATTGTATCTAGAAAGAAAACCATGGATCAACCTGATGCGCTCCAGAACAGTCAAGTTTTCTCACACAAGTCTGCCACTTGTGAATGGCAGACCGTAAGAAACTTAAAACGGCTCAGGAACGAACTCAATGAAGATCTGGAGAGTATAGGGTCTCCCCGGGTCGTTATGTCCCCAGGCGCTATGCAATGGATTATCAACGTAAAGTGATTTGGAATTTGAACAGAAAAGAGGATTGAGCGATATTATAACTCGAAAAAAGCCAACAAATTACAACGGCTAAAATGCAAATTAAAGGAGATTAAAAAAGATAAAATATTAAAGCAAGCTATCACTATATTTAAAATGATGTTTTTGTTTTATGTTTTATAAAAACTGAATTAAAACTACGCACGGTACAAAATAAAAAATGAAACTAAAGCAATAATAATCCTAAAAATATGAAAATGGTATTTTTACAAACCAAATGATAAAAGAAAATATTTAGAAAAAGAAAATTATTTTTACAACTATTTAATTAATTATTATTAATTAAAAACTATTTTTAACTATTAAATAATTACTTAAAACACAAGAAAATATGAAACAAAGCTAGAAAAATAAAATTAAGACTTAGAAAAATCTAAAATCTCAAAATAGAATTTTCAAAACTATTTTTGTATTTTTCTGAATATTTTTGTATTTTCTAGGAATTTTAAACTATTTAAAACTAATTAAATTATTTAAAAATACATATTTAACTAAGAAAAATCTAGAAAAATATTTTTTTGGCTTTTTATATTTATCTAAACTTAAGAAAAATGAAAAATTATTTTTTTGAAGCTTTTCTTAATTAATTGTATTAAAAGCTATTTAAAAATGCTTAAAAACTAATTTAAATTAAGAAAAATAGCAAATCAACTTAGAAAAATCTGAAAATTTCAGGAAAAGCTTAATAATGTGAGGAATCTAGGAAAATGGAAAAACAAGGGGCTTGTTTGGGGGAAATTGAACGATGTACAAGTGCTTATTGAAATAAGCACTTGAATAAGCTAGATGAACAAAATAAGCCACCAACTGATAACAAAGACTATAATATGCTAAAAGAACTAAAATGCAATAAAAAACAACAAGCTTAAACCTCTAAATCACAAGCTCAACAGATTTGATGTTTGAGCTTTTGAGCTAAAACAGTTGAGAGGGTGGCTACTTTGGGCTTAGAAATAAGCAACTAGATAAGCTGGAAATTGGAAAACAGATAAAGGGACCTAAAGAAGACCTGGGTAACTACACATGAGCCAAATATCAGACCTAGAGAAGCTCAATTGAGCTTAATGCAAACCTTGCAAAACCTGGACAAGTCCTTTGCAGACTTGATGCCCTGCACAGGGCACTTAGGCCCATTTTGACAAGCTTCTTTAGAGCTTAAGAAAAATTCTCAAAATTGTACAAAAATGACAACAAGAAACTAGAGCAGTTGAACTTATAAAATCCACAAGTTTCATTGAATTTGACTCAGAAATGAGATCATGAAAAATCCTTCTAATGAGCTCAATCCACTTTTGCAATTTTGACTTTTGACAATAGTGAAGAACTTTGACCAAAATGAACTTTGAATCCAATTTTATGACTGATATAGATGTAATAAGGTGTAATGACACTAATGCAAGCTATGTTTATTGATTCTAAACACAAATCAAGAGATTTCTTATCAAAAATTTCAACAGAGAAACAGTAAGACAGATTTGATGAAATATTTGACTTTCAGTGGTTGCAGGTTCAATATTAAGACAGATAAGGGTGTACATTAGCTAAACAAACATAAACCAAGAGTCCTTATCCACTGCACATATCCAAAAGACAGCCAAAACAGTGGATCCAAACACACCTTTAACTATTGTTTTGCAATCTAAAACTATACCAATGACTGAACAAGCATAAATTTTTGATCAAACTATACTTACTTAACCTAATTACTATTAATCCAACAGGTTTTAACCACTTGAGACCACTAAAACAGATTATGCTATAACTAATGAAAAGCACTTACAAAATTTCCTTTAGCCACTATGGCTTGAAAACAGAACCAATGAACCACTACCTATTTTAAACCAACCCATTGCTTCCAAATCAATCCCAAGAACATGTCTGCAACACCCATTACATTCCTGCATCAAATTTGCTCCATGTTGACTTTCATTGACCAGATTCTAAAAATGCTTGAAACTTGATTATAAGCTTACAAAAAGCTATTATAAGCTTATATAAGATTATATGAGATTAAGATTGAGCTGCTAAAAGCTTTAACAAAGGGGTTTGAAAATAAAATCTCAACGTGAACATAAAGTATGGAAATTGAACATTAACTTGAATTATCACTTAAACAGAGTTGCAAAACACTTAAATACTTTTATTTGATACAAGTAAACTGGAAATTTCAATGGAGAACTAGTTAAGACATGATAATAAGAAAAACGACATACATTGTAAAAAAAAACTAAAAAACTGGCTACTCTTGTTGCTTCTCCTCTGCCTTTTATACACTCAAATCTTCTTCTCTCACCTCTTTCTTCATTTCCCACTAATAATATTGACCCTTGGATAGCTCTAATTGATCTTAGCCGTTTAAAAGATTTTGGCGCCAAAAACTGGGTTTAACAGTGGAGCTTGAGTGTTAGGTACAAGGGTGCATTAAATGCACCTTTGAGTGTGTGAGGTGGAGGGTGTAGGGATGATGATGGTGGAGTGTTAGCAGGGGAGTAGCAGGCAATGGTGATGATGGAGGGTGTTACCCTGACTTGGGAGGAAAGCAGTCAAAGGAGTTTGTGAGATAATAATAGGGAGGTCAAAATTCAGTTGACAGGGTTCCAAAAGGTAATGACAGGGGTCCAATTGCATTTTGACTTGGTCCAAAGTAGTGTGAAGGGTTTAATAACATAGGGACTAGTCTTGCCATTTCTGAAAATCAAAGGACCTAATCTGCCAAATTCACAAAGTTGATCCAAGGGCTGAAATTGATAAGTGTTAATATTACAAGGACCAAAGTTGCCATTTTCAAATTTTCCAGGGACCATTTTTGCCAAATTTCAAAGTTGGAGGACCAAACTTGTAATTTTCTCAAACTTTTGATATTTTTCACCAAAGGACTAAATTTGACAACTTATGATTTTAAAAGGACCTTTGGTGACTTTTCTTTTTGAAATTTTGACTCAGGGACTATTTTTGACAACTTTTGAAACTTGGGGGCTGAACCGCCAATTATGCAAACTTAGCTCAATTTTCATCTGATTTTAAACATTTTGCATCTGAAACGTATAAAATGCAATTTTGAGATATTTTCAGTATTTTGATGCATTTCTGAGCATTTTTAAACGTTTTGCAGTTCAGATTGACCCAAAAATGATGAGTATTTACACACTCATCAATCCCCCACACTAAACTATTGCTAGTCCCTAGCAATCTTTTGAGAAAAACTTAATGGATTTGAATCTCTTTACCAAAGCCATTACTTCTGGAGTAGCCAAATGTTTCAGTTCAAGTAAGAACCATGGTACACGATAACCATGTGATTTTGAGCAAACCACCAGCTTTCAACGGATTTGATTTGTCTTTACCAGAAGCCGTTTGCTCTGGACTAGCCAACTCTTAGATAAATTATCAATATTATCTTTGTTGAGTCGATTACCAATTATGGTTTTTCCACTGCCTTTACCACAAGCCATAAACTTGCGGGCTAGCCAACTCTTCACTTTTTAGGATATGGTGAGCTGAATACCATACAATTTTGGGCAAATTGCAAGCCGTCAACGGATTTGAGATATCTTTACCAAGAGCCGTTTGCTCCTGGATTAGCCAATCCTTTAGTTTATTAGACAAGGCGGACTGATAACCAAATGATGAGTCAGTGTAAAACACTTACTCCAAAAAAATTTTTGGCCAAAACCGGGGGAATTGGTATAATTATATGATAAAATTCGTGAGAATTCCCCCCCACACTTAGAAATGAATATTGCCCTCAATATTCAAAGTACCGGCGGTTATGCCGAAACATAGAACGTAAAGGGAAATATGGCCATTATTTTAGAATTTTTTTTTTTTTTTTTTTTTATAAACATATATATATATATATATATATATAACATGTGGGGCAACTCCCACACTATGTGTACACACGGTGAAACCCATGTTTAGCTACTGTTTTTTGATTACCGAGTCGCTAGCTTGACCTCGACCCCAATTCATTGGTTCATGGGGAAGCAAAGTGGAAGAAACAATCTCCATCGGACTTTCATTCAAATGGTTTGGATAAACATTGAATGTGTGTGAAAGTTCCACACCGAAGAGATATACATAGAACCGGCTCAAAAATGATAAATGAAAATGCCGGGATCAAAGATAATGTCTTCATTCCCAAAGGAGTGAAGAACAGGAGGCTCCGGGATAGGTGAAGAAGAGATAGAAAATCATGATAAACCTCATGACTAACTCATCATCATCAGAAGGAGAATTCATAATAGCATGAATCTCATCATTTAAGCTCAATTGGTCTAGACATATCCCGGGTGTGTCTAGATCAAAGTAGAAGTTATCATACTCCGGTGGAGATATGATATGAGTAAGTTCATCGAGAACTCCATGAAGGTGAATGAATCATATTCAGAATTGATATGAGTGGGTTCACTGGTGAACTTCTCCAATATAAATGATTCATAATCGGGGAGAGAATTATGAGAATGAAAAGTTGTACTGCCACTAATCTTCTCTCCCATATTATCAAAACAGAAGGCTTTCATTTCCCGAATAGAATCATCGGAAAGAATGTCACTATCCTTAATGGGGATAGGAGATGAAATAGGTTTCTCTTTGAAAGACTCGATTTTAGAAATGAAAGATGACATTCAATAATGTTGCTCGAAGAGCTTCATCTTTGATTCAGTTCAGTAACTTCATCATTCTCTTCTTCTTAGCTAACAAGCTCAGAAGGTGAATCTTCCACATAAATGATGTCTCCACAAGATAACGAATCATCATCATCAGAATCGGAGAACATATCAACATGATCATTTTGAAGACAAAGAGGAGGGATACACACACATGATCAAGAATTCCCTGTGACTCTCTTGGGATTGGGACAAGGTTCTCAACACTAGACTTAATGAATTCGTCCGATTCCTTTTCAGGAACAGTGTCAAAATGCTCGTCCCCCATAATAAGAGAGTGAGTGTGAATCTCGGTGTGATAGCAGTTGTTTGAGATGGAATCTCAACTGCTGGGATATCAACTGACTGAGGGAGTTGAGAAATATTATCTCTAAAAGGATAAAAACTCTCCTCGTCATCATCATACAGAGCTGCCTTAAGAAACTGGGAACGTCTTAGAGCTGCATGCTCTAGGATTAATGATTCTTCCCTAGATTTGCGAGCCTCTCGTTCTTCTCGTTCTTCGCCAGCCAATTCTCCTATGGTCTTTTCACCACTTACTTGATTCTTAAAGTTACTAATCATATCATCAAGTGTTTTCCTTGTGGTTTCAAAATCTTGGGAGATTTCTTGAGATAACAGCTCAGGTGGAGTTTGAACCGTATAATGCTGTGGAGGTTGGAAATTGTCAAACAAGTAAGAGTCATGATTGTTACAAGGAACTGGGTTCCCTATTTGACAATCAGAGACTGAAATGGGACCTCCACATACTCCAACAATAACCTGTTGAGTCTGAGGATTGTGAATCATATGGATTTTGGTTATAACCAAAGTTGAGCATCATTGAAAACTGTTCATAGACAAACGTGTTTCCGGATTGACACTCAAACCCTTGGTGAGGACCTCCACAGAATTCACAACAGAAGTGTTGATTATATGATGATAAGTCGGGCTGTGGTGGGTAATTGGAAAAATTTGAGGGGTCGTTAAATGAGTTCGGATTAGGATCATAATCAAATGAATTCCTCGAACCACAAACAAACATCCCATTATGGATATCATTACCACATTGTACACAAGCACCAACGGCGAGGGTGAACCAAAGAGAGGCTCACCACAACCACACAAGGAATAAGCGATTGCATTTGAGAGTTATGAGAAGGAATCAGTTCATTCAAAGTATCAACAAAACCAACATGATGATCCGAATGACTATCAAGTCTCGAAGAACAATTTGAAAAATCAGGAGGTGGGACAAGTAGTGTGCTCTGAGAGCTAGCAATTTCCACCACTTCCTTATGGTCTCCGTTCTTGAATGGGTTCATCGGTTTGTGGTGGATGGTCGAAAAACTTGGAGAATCATCGAAGAGTTATCGGATAATTCTCACCAATAACAATATTTTCTTGCACCATCCTTCCACATCTAGCATAAACAATCGGTCGGAGGATGTCTCTCCACACGCTCCTTCCATCGGCTTTGCAGTGGAAACAACGAGGATAATCGATTGTCGCCATGAGAATTAAACATGTAGAGGGTTAAAGAAATAGAATTAAACAGTTTTGAGGTTAAAGAAAGTAGAATCAACGGACGAGGGGTAAGAGAAATAGTCATAACGGATAAGAGGAATGAGAAGAGTATTTTTGTATTTTTGAATAAGAAAATATAAACATATAGAGATGGATGGTATGAACAAAGAGTGAATATCCAAATCACTAATCTGATAGGCGTAAGATTAAAGCACAGTCTCGCCGCTCACAGCGGCGCCAAAAATTGTGATGCGCTCAGGATCAGTACGTTTCATCGACACAAGCCGCTAACACTTGAGAATGGCAACACCAATAAACCAAGACAACCACAACAATAAACTCTAAAGGTCAGGAAAACTCATGAAGAGGAATGGTGGGGTCTCCCTGGCCGGGTCAAATGGCCCAGCGAGCGAGCAAGGGATTTGCAACGTAAGGAGCGAAGGATAAAAATGGACGTATTAACCACAAAACCAACAAATTACACGCTAAAATGCAAATTAAAGGAGATTAAAAGATAAAAATATTAAATACGCTATCACTATATTTAAAATGATGTTTTTTTTAATGTTTTTATAAAAACTGAATTAAACTACAGCGTACAAAATAAAAATGAAACTAAAGCAATAATAATCCTAAAAATATGAAAATGGTATTTTACAAACCTAATGATAAAAGAAAATATTTAGAAAAAGAAAATTATTTTTACAACTATTTAATTAATTATTATTAATTAAAAACTATTTTTAACTATTAAATAATTACTTAAAACACAAGAAAATATGAAACAAAGCTAGAAAAATAAAATTAAGACTTAGAAAAATCGAAAATCTCAAAAGAATTTTCAAAACTATTTTTGTATTTTTCTGAATATTTTTGTATTTTCTAGGAATTTTAAACTATTTAAAACTAATTAAATTATTTAAAAATACAGATTTAACTAAGAAAAATCTAGAAAAATATTTTTTTGGCTTTTTATATTTATCCAAACTTAAGAAAAATGAAAAATTATTTTTTTGAAGCTTTTCTTAATTAATTGTATTAAATGCTATTTAAAAAGTGCTAAAAACTAATTTAAATTAAGAAAAATAGCAAATCAACTTAGAAAAATCTAAAAATTTCAGGAAAAGCTTAAAATAATGTGAGGAATCTAGGAAAAATGGAAAAACAAGGGCTTGTTTGGGGGAAATTGAAACTGATGTACAAGTGCTTATTGAAATAAGCACTTGAATAAGCTAGATGAACAAAATAAGCCACCAACTGATAACAAAGACTATAATATGCTAAAAGAACTAAAATGCAATAAAAAACAACAAGCTTAAACCTCTAAATCACAAGCTCAACAGATTTGATGTTTTGAGCTTTTGAGCTAAAAACAGTGAGAGGGTGGCTACTTTGGGCTTAGAAATAAGCAACTAGATAAGCTAGAAATTGGAAAACAGATAAAGGAACCTAAAGAAGATCTGGGTAACTACACATGAGCCAAATATCAGACCTAGAGAAGCTCAATTGAGCTTAATGCAAACCTTGCAAAACCTGGACAAGTCCTGTGCAGACTTGATGCCCTGCACAGGGCACTTAGGCCCATTTTGACAAGCTTCTTTAGAGCTTAAGAAAAATTCTCAAAATTGTACAAAAATGACAACAAGAAACTAGAGCAGTTGAACTTATAAAAGCCACAAGTTTCATTGAATTTGACTCAGAAATGAGATCATGAAAAATCCTTCTAACTGAGCTCAAATCCACTTTTTGCAATTTTGACTTTTGACAATAGTGAAGAACTTTGACCAAAATGAACTTTGAATCCAATTTTATGACTGATATAGATGTAATAAGGTGTAATGACACTAATGCAAGCTATGTTTATTGATTCTAAACACAAATCAAGAGATTTCTTATCAAAAATTTCAACAGAGAAACAGTAAGACAGATTTGATGAAATATTTGACTTTCAGTGGTTGCAGGTTCAATATTAAGACAGATAAGGGTGTACATTAGCTAAACAAACATAAACCAAGAGTCCTTATCCACTGCACATATCCAAAGACCAAGCCAAAACAGTGGATCCAAACACACCTTTAACTATTGTTTTGCAATATAAAACTATACCAATGACTGAACAAGCATAAATTTTTGATCAAACTATACTTACTTAACCTAATTACTATTAATCCAACATTTTTAACCACTTGAGACCACTAAAACAGATTATTCTATAAATAATGAAAAGCACTTACAAAATTTCCTATAGCCACTATGGCTTGAAAACTGTGAAACAAATGACCACTACCTATTCTAAACCAACCCACTGCTTCCAAATCAAACCCAAGAACATGTCTGCACCACCCATTACATTCCTGCATCAATTTTGCTTCATGTTGACTTTCATTGACCAGATTCTAAAAATGCTTGAAACTTGATTATAAGCTTACAAAAAGCTATTATAAGCTTATATAAGCTTATATGAGATTAAGATTGAGCTGCTAAAAGCTTTAACAAAGGGGTTTGAAAATAAAAATCTCAACAAAGGAACATAAAGTATGGAAATTGAACATTAACTTGAAT
The DNA here is from genome assembly GCA_910596185.1 of Chrysanthemum makinoi. Classification (NCBI taxonomy): domain Eukaryota; kingdom Viridiplantae; phylum Streptophyta; class Magnoliopsida; order Asterales; family Asteraceae; genus Chrysanthemum; species Chrysanthemum makinoi. The sequence goes on from OU343224.1 coordinate 60,332,361, forward strand.
TATCACTTAAACAGAGAGTTAAAAACACTTAAATACTTTTATTTGATACAAGTAAACTGGAAATTTCAATGGAGAACTAGTTAAGACATGATAATAAGAAAAACGACATACATTGTAAAAAAAAACTAAAAAACTGGCTACTCTTGTTGCTTCCTCTTGCCTTTTATACACTCAAATCTTCTTCTCTCACCTCTTTCTTCAATTCCCACTAATAATATTGACCCTTGGATAGCTCTAATTGATCTTGGCCGTTAAAAGGTTTTGGCGCCAAAAACTGGATTTAACAGTGGAGCTTGAGTGTTAGGTACAAAGGGTGCATTAAATGCACCTTTGGAGTGTTGTGAGGTGGAGGGGGTAGGGATGATGATGGTGGAGTGTTAGCAGGGGAGTAGCAGGCAATGGTGATGATGGAGGGTGTTACCCGTGACTTGAGGGAAAAGGTCAAAGGAGTTTGACTGAGTATTAATAATAGGGAGGGTCAAAATTCAGTTGACAGGGGTCCAAAAGGGTAATGACAGGGGGTCCAATTGCATTTTGACTTGGTCCAAAGTAGTGTGAAGGGTTTAATAACATAGGGACTAGTCTCGCCCAGTTCGAAAATCAAAGGACCTAATCTGCCAAATTCACAAAGTTGATCCAAGGGCTGAAATTGACAAGTGTTAATATTACAAGGACCAAAGTTGCCATTTTCAAATTTTCCAGGGACCATTTTTGCCAAATTTCAAAGTTGGAGGACCAAACTTGTAATTTTCTCAAACTTTTGATATTTTTCACCAAAGGACTAAATTTGACAACTTATGATTTTAAAAGGACCTTTGGTGACTTTTCTTTTGAAATTTTTACTCAGGGACTATTTTTGACAATTTTAGAAACTTGGGGGACTGAAACTGCCAATTATGCAAACTTTGCTCATTTTTCATCTGATTTTAAACATTTTGCATCTGAAACGTATAAAATGCAATTTTGAGATATTTTCAGTATTTTGATGCATTTCTGAGCATTTTTAAACGTTTTGCAGTTCAGATTGACCCAAAAATGATGAGTATTTACACACTCATCAATCCCCCACACTAAACTATTGCTAGTCCCTAGCAATCTTTTGAGAAAACTTAATGGATTTGAATCTCTTTACCAAAAGCCATTACTTCTGGAGTAGCCAAATGTTTCAGTTCAAGTAAGAACCATGGTACACCGATAACCATGTGATTTTGAGCAAACCACCAGCTTTCAACGTATTTGATTTGTCTTTACCGAAGCCGTTGTTCTCGACTAGCCAACTCTTAGATAAATTATCAATATTATCTTTGGTGAGTCGATTACCAATTATGGTTTTTCCACTGCCTTTACCACAAGCCATAAACTTGCGTGCTAGCCAACTCTTCACTTTTAAGGATATGGTGAGCTGAATACCATACAATTTTGGGCAAATTGCAAGCCGTCAACGGATTTGAGATATCTTTACCAAGAGCCGTTTGCTCCTGGATTAGCCAATCCTTTAGTTTATTAGACAAGGCGGACTGATAACCAAATGATGAGTCAGTGTAAAACACTTACTCCAAAAAAATTTTTGGCCAAAAACGGGGGAATTGGTATAATTATATGATAAAATTCGTGAGAATTCCCCCCCACACTTAGAAATGAATATTGCCCTCAATATTCAAAGTACCGGCGGTTATGCCGAAACTGAGAACGTAAAAGGGAAATACTATGGCCATTATTTTAGAATTTTTTTTTTTTTTTTTTTTTATAAACATATATATATATATATATATATATATATATAACATGTGGGGCACTCCCCCACACTAGTGTGGTACACACGGGTGAAAACCCATGTTTAGCTACTGTTTTTGATTACCGAGTCGCTAGCTTGACTCGACCCCGAATTCATTGGTTCATGGGGAAGCAAAGTGGAAGAAACAATCTCCATCGGACTTTCATTCAAATGGTTTGGATAAACATTGAATGTGTGTGAAAGTTCCACACCGAAGAGATATACATAGAACCGGCTCAAAAATGATAAATGAAAATGCCGGGATCAAAGATAATGTCTTCATTCCTGAAGGAGTGAAGAACAGGAGAAGCCACGGGATAGGTGAAGAAGAGATAGAAAATCATGATAAACCTCATGACTAACTCATCATCATCAGAAGGAGAATTCATAATAGCATGAATCTCATCATTTAAGCTCAATTGGTCTAGACATCTCCCGGGTGTGTCTAGATCAGTAAAGTTATCATACTCCGGAGATATGATATGAGTAAGTTCATCCGAGAACTCCATGAAGGTGAATGAATCATATTCGAATTGATATGATGGGTTCACTGGTGAACTCCTCCAATGTAAATGATTCATAATCGGGGAGAGAATTATGAGAATGAAAAGTGGTACCGCCACTAATCTTCTCTCCCATATTATCAACACAGAAGGCTTTCATTTCCGGAATAGAATCATCGGAAAGAATGTCACTATCCTTAATGGGGATAGGAGATGAAATAGGTTTCTCTTTGAAAGCCTCGATTTTAGAAATGAGAAGACTGACATTCAATAATGTTGCTCGAAGAGATTCATCTTTGATTTCGAGTGTCAGAACTTCATCATTCTCTTCTTCTAAGCTAACAAGCTCAGAAGGTGAATCTTCCACATAAATAATGTCTCCACAAGATAACTAATCATCATCGAATCGGAGAACATCTCAACATGATCATTTTGGAAGACAAGAGGAGGAGGGATATCACACACATGATCAGAAGTTTCCTGTGACTCTCTTGGGATTGGGACAAGGTTCTCAACACTAGACTTTATGAATTCGTCCGATTCCTTTTCAGGAACAGTGTCAAGATGCTCGTCCCCCATAATAAGAGAGTGAGTGTGAATCTCGGGTGTGATAGCAGTTGTTTGAGATGGAATCTCAACTGCTGGGATATCAACTGACTGAGGGAGTTGAGAAATATTATCTCTAAAAGGATAAAAACTCTCCTCGTCATCATCATACAGAGCTGCCTTAAGAAACTGGGAACGTCTTAGAGCTGCATGCTCTAGGATTAATGATTCTTCCCTAGATTTGCGAGCCTCTCGTTCTTCTCGTTCTTCGACCAGCAATTCTCCTATGGTCTTTTCACCACTTACTTGATTCTTAAAGTTACTAATCATGTCATCAAGTGTTTTCATTGTGGTTTCAAAATCTTGGGAGATTTCTTGAGATAACGGCTCAGGTGGAGTTTGAACCGTATAATGCTGTGGAGGTTGGAAATTGTCAAACAAGTAAGAGTCATGATTGTTACAAGGAACTGGGTTCCCAATTTGACAATCAGAGCTAAAATGGGGACCTCCACAGTACTCACAACAAAGAAAACTGTTGAGTCTGGACTGGTGAATCATATGGATTTTGGTTATAACCAAAGTTCTGAGCATCATTGGAAAACTGTTCATAGACAAACGTGTTTCCGGATTGACACTTAAACCCTTGGTGAGGACCTCCACAGAATTCACAACAGAAGTGTTGATTATATGATGATAAGTCGGGCCGTGGTGGGTAATTGGAAAAATTTGAGGGGTCGTTAAATGAGTTCGGGTTAGGATCATAATCAAATGAATTCCTCGAACCACAAAACAAACAACTCCCGTTATGGATATCATTACCACATTGTACACAAGTACACCAACGACAGGGTGAACCAAAGAGAGGCTCACCACAACCGACACAAGGAATAAACGATTGCATTTGAGAGTTATGAGAAGGAATCAGTTCATTCAAAGTATCAACAAAACCAACATGATGATCCGAATGACTATCAAGTCTCGAAGAACAATTTGAAAAATCAGGAGGTGGGACAAGTAGTGTGCTCTGAGAGCTAGCAATTTCCACCACTTCCGTTATGGTCTCCGGTTCTTGAATGGGTTCATCGGGTTGTGGCGGATGGTCGGAAAAACTTGGAGAATCATCGAGAGTTATCGATAATTCGCACCAATAACAATATTTGCTTGCACCCATCCTTCCACATCGCTTGCATAAACAATCCGGATTCTGACAACAGAGCTGATCCTCTTCCATACGGCTTTTGCAGTGGAAACAACGAGGATAATCGATTGTCGCCATGAGAATTAAACATGTAGAGGGTTAAAGAAATAGAATTAAACGGTTTTGAGGTTAAAGAAGAGTAGAATCAAACGGTACGAGGGGTAAGAGAAATAGAATCATACGGATAAGAGGAATGAGAAGAGTATTTTTGTATTTTTGAATAAGAAAATATAAACATATACAGATGGATGGTATGAACAAAGAGTGAATATCCAAATCACTAATCTGCAAGACGTAAGATTATCACAAGCAGTCCCCGCATGGGCGCCAAAAATTTGATGCGCTCCGAACAGTCAAGTTTTCTCACCCAAACCGACCACTTGTGAATGGCCGACCGTAAGAAACTTAAAACGGCTCAGGAACGAACTCAATGAAGATCTGGGGAGTATAGGGTTTCCCCGGGTCGTTATGTCCCAGCGAGCTATGCAATGGATTATCAAACGTAAAGTGATCGCGGAATTTGAACAGAAAAGAGGGATTGAACGATATTATAACCACAGGAAAAGCCAACAAATTACAACGGCTAAAATGCAAATTAAAGGAGATTAAAAAGATAAAAATATTAAATAAACGCTATCACTATATTTAAAATGATGTTTTTGTTTTTATGTTTTATAAAACTGAATTAAAAACTACGTAGCGTACAAAATAAAAAATGAAACTAAAGCAATAATAATCCTAAAAATATGAAAATGGTATTTTTACAAACCTAATGATAAAAGAAAATATTTAGAAAAAGAAAATTATTTTTACAACTAATTAATTAATTATTATTAATTAAAAACTATTTTTAACTATTAAATAATTACTTAAAACACAAGAAAATATGAAACAAAGCTAGAAAAATAAAATTAAGACTCAGAAAAATCTAAAATCTCAAAAGAGAATTTTCAAAACTATTTTTGTATTTTTCTGAATATTTTTGTATTTTCTAGGAATTTTAAACTATTTAAAACTAATTAAATTATTTAAAAATACAGATTTAACTAAGAAAAATCTAGAAAAATATTTTTTTGGCTTTTTATATTTATCCAAACTTAATAAAAATGAAAAATTATTTTTTTGAAGCTTTTCTTAATTAATTGTATTAAAAGCTATTTAAAAATGCTTAAAAACTAATTTAAATTAAGAAAAATAGCAAATCAACTTAGAAAAATCTGAAAATTTCAGGAAAAGCTTAAAATAATGTGAGGAATCTATGAAAAATGGAAAAACAAGGGCTTGTTTGGGGGAAATTGAAACTGATGTACAAGTGCTTATTGAAATAAGCACTTGAATAAGCTAGATGAACAAAATAAGCCACCAACTGATAACAAAGACTATAATATGCTAAAAGAGCTAAAATGCAACAGATTACAACAAGCTTAAACCTCTAAATCACAAGCTCAACAGATTTGATGTTTTGAGCTTTTGAGCTAAAAACAGTGAGAGGGTGGCTACTTTGGGCTTAGAAATAAGCAACTAGATAAGCTAGAAATTGGAAAACAGATAAAGGAACCTAAAGAAGACCTGGGTAACTACACATGAGCCAAATATCAGACCTAGAGAAGCTCAATTGAGCTTAATGCAAACCTTGCAAAACCTGGACAAGTCCTGTGCAGACTTGATGCCCTGCACAGGGCACTTAGGCCCATTTTGACAAGCTTCTTTAGAGCTTAAGAAAAATTCTCAAAATTGTACAAAAATGACAACAAGAAACTAGAGCAGTTGAACTTATAAAAGCCACAAGTTTCATTGAATTTGACTCAGAAATGAGATCATGAAAAATCCTTCTAACTGAGCTCAAATCCACTTTTTGCAATTTTGACTTTTGACAATAGTGAAGAACTTTGACCAAAATGAACTTTGAATCCAATTTTATGACTGATATAGATGTAATAAGGTGTAATGACACTAATGCAAGCTATGTTTATTGATTCTAAACACAAATCAAGAGATTTCTTATCAAAAATTTCAACAGAGAAACAGTAAGACAGATTTGATGAAATATTTGACTTTCAGTGGTTGCAGGTTCAATATTAAGACAGATAAGGGTGTACATTAGCTAAACAAACATAAACCAAGAGTCCTTATCCACTGCACATATCCAAAAGACAGCCAAAACAGTGGATCCAAACACACCTTTAACTATTGTTTTGCAATATAAAACTATACCAATGACTGAACAAGCATAAATTTTTGATCAAACTATACTTACTTAACCTAATTACTATTAATCCAACAGGTTTTAACCACTTGAGACCACTAAAACAGATTATGCTATAACTAATGAAAAGCACTTACAAAATTTCCTTTAGCCACTATGGCTTGAAAACAGAACCAATGAACCACTACCTATTTTAAACCAACCCATTGCTTCCAAATCAATCCCAAGAACATGTCTGCAACACCCATTACATTCCTACATCAAATTTGCTCCATGTTGACTTTCATTGACCATATTCTAAAAATGCTTGAAACTTGATTATAAGCTTACAAAAAGCTATTATAAGCTTATATAAGCTTATATGAGATTAAGATTGAGCTGCTAAAAGCTTTAACAAAGGGGTTTGAAAATAAAAATCTCAACAGTGAACATAAAGTATGGAAATTGAACATTAACTTGAATTATCACTTAAACAGAGTTGCAAAACACTTAAATACTTTTATTTGATACAAGTAAACTGGAAATTTCAATGGAGAACTAGTTAAGACATGATAATAAGAAAAACGACATACATTGTAAAAAAAAACTAAAAAACTGGCTACTCTTGTTGCTTCCTCTTGCCTTTTATACACTCAAATCTTCTTCTCTCACCTCTTTCTTCAATTCCCACTAATAATATTGACCCTTGGATAGCTCTAATTGATCTTGGCCGTTAAAAGGTTTTGGCGCCAAAAACTGGATTTAACAGTGGAGCTTGAGTGTCAGGTACAAAGGGTGCATTAAATGCACCTTTGGAGTGTTGTGAGGTGGAGGGGGTAGGGATGATGATGGTGGAGTGTTAGCAGGGGAGTAGCAGGCAATGGTGATGATGGAGGGTGTTACCCGTGACTTGGGAGGGAAAAGCAGTCAAAGGAGTTTGACTGAGTATTAATAATAGGGAGGGTCAAAATTCAGTTGACAGGGGTCCAAAAGGGTAATGACAGGGGGTCCAATTGCATTTTGACTTGGTCCAAAGTAGTGTGAAGGGTTTAATAACATAGGGACTAGTCTTGCCAGTTCTGAAAATCAAAGGACCTAATCTGCGAAATTCACAAAGTTGATCCAAGGGCTGAAATTGACAAGTGTTAATATTACAAGGACCAAATTTGCCATTTTCAAATTTTCCAGGGACCATTTTTGCCAAATTTCAAAGTTGGAGGACCAAACTTGTAATTTTCTCAAACTTTTGATATTTTTCACCAAAGGACTAAATTTGACAACTTATGATTTTAAAAGGACCTTTGGTGACTTTTCTTTTGAAATTTTTACTCAGGGACTATTTTTGACAATTTTAGAAACTTGGTACGATAAAACTGCCAATTATGCAAACTTTGCTCATTTTTCATCTGATTTTAAACATTTTGCATCTGAAACGTATAAAATGCAATTTTGAGATATTTTTAGTATTTTGATGCATTTCTGAGCATTTTTAAACGTTTTGCAGTTCAGATTGACCCAAAAATGATGAGTATTTACACACTCATCACAACCCATAACCCATGACCCATGACCCATAACCAAAAATACCCATGGGCAAAGAGTAGCGGACCACGGATCCCTAGCTTTGTGCTAGCCGGATCCCTTGTGGTAGGGATCCGTGGGATCTGGGGAACAGAAGAGAATTTCCTCTATAAATAGAGAGCCATTTCTTCCTTTCTACACACATGACTACACACATACTTCTTCCCCAAAGTATTCTAACCCTCTAACCTCGCATCTAAGTGATCTATGTAGTTTGTCTTTTTTTTTGTGTGATCTTCTAGGTTCCTCTTAAAGGAAAGATCACCACCTTGAAGACTGCAAGCTCAAGTCCATGAGTTGCCATGGCCTCGTCATCATCAGACTACTAAGGTTCTCTTGTTGATAGTTCTTCCTTTCTCCATAGATGTTTGGTTGAAGGCATTAGTGAAGAATGCCGAAAGTGTCAAGATGAAGCATTAGTGAAAGGTGCTCATCATCCGTGTCAAAGCATTATGTGAAGAATGCTAAAGGTGTCAAGACGAAGGCATTAGTGAAGGGTTTGCCAAGCGTTTGTGTCAAAGGCATTAGTGAAGGATGCCAAAGAATCAAATCAAGTAGCATTTTGGGAAGAAATGCCTAGGTCGTATAATCGATAGAGTGCATCGCTATACATATATGTATTTGTTTATCTACAAGGATGGTGATATCCTTGATGGTGTTGTAACAAGGAGTAGATCTCCTTGAGATTAGGTGTTGTGTCGTGAAGGGTAGTAGTTCCTCCATATTAATGGAACTAGGTGCTTAGCCTAGTACCTAATAAAGGGTAGGCGACGTTGTGATAGGATTAGTTCTCCTAAGGTGTGAAAGAACTCGGTGGTTAGCCTAAAAACGTATAAAGGTAGGCGACGCTTGTGTTAGGTGTGTGTTCACCCAAGGAAAGAAATCGTATTTTTAGCTTTGTACCGAGAAAGGTTGTTTAATGCTTGTGAAGGCTTCTCCGCCACAAGGAGTTGGTGTAGTGCTTACGAACTCTCGAGTAGGTGACTCAGGAGTGGAGTATAAGGAAGGGGTGTCCTTGTAGCCGAACCACTATAAATAACTTGTGTCGTGGTTATGTGCTTCTTACTCTTTATATTTCATTACACGTTTATATATCTATCTATCAATGTCCAACATAAACAATCAAATAGATTGACATAAGTCGATCTAAATATTTAAAAGGAAGTTTTAAATTGGTAAAACTATTCACTTCTTTGATTACCATTTTCTAAAAGATATCAACATCACTTTCCTGATCAAAGTTAGTATTTTCATACTTTGTTTAAGGATAATTTTTGGAAGGATGTGGTTTTCAAGAAGTTGCTCCCCCTCAATATGTGCATAGAGATTTGAAAATGTTTTGGACATATTAGGGAGAGTCTGCACATTGAGACAAATCAATCACGTTTCAATCCTTTTTGGTTTGAAATAGATGCTCCCCCTCAACATGTGCATGGAAAATTTGAAATCGTTTGGCACATGTAGGGAGGAGAGCTTGTAAATCATTATAAAACCATTTATCGAATTATCAATTTAAATCCAATTTAAATCACAAATTCTCCCCCGATCACAATTTTCAAATCATTTGAGATTTGTGATCTCTGGAGATTTAAATTGATTTTGAAAGCTTTTGAGGAGAATTGTGACTTGCTTATGAAAACATTTAACTGATAAGGATCAAAGCTTAGACTTTAAACCCAAAACATGCTTGAGTTTCTTTTGAAAACATGACATAAACGTTGGTCTGAACCAGTTGTATGACAAATAACCTTTTGATTTAAACGAAATCATTCTCCCCTCAATAAATGACATAAGTTGTTGATTGAGAGATAGAGATTTTGACCAATGTCAAGTCCAGATGATTTTCAAAAATTGAGACCGAGTTACTTTTATTAGTTTTCATTAGTTAACAAATATTTTCGAAGAATTTAGAAGGAAAATACTTGTGAAGGAAACATTTGTCGTTTTAGTGACAAACATTTGTTTTTAGAATCAGAGCATGAGATGGGAAAATAAGATAAAGCATGGCTCTGTTCTTTCTTTAAAACCGGGTTATAGACTGAAATGACTATAAGCCTTTGTTTCACTTTCTCTCAATTTTTTATTTTTTTTAAAACAAATTATGTACATTCGAAGAACATCTAAAAGCCCGTGACATTCTTTGAATGTCAATACAAAGTCCGTAGATGATATCGAATAAGGAAAACATGACAAAATAACAATATTTTTTGGTATTTTTCAAGATTTTCTAATTTTTATGGATTTTGAAAATTTTATAATTTTCTATTTGCTTTTTGTTGGTTTTGTAATTTTGTATTTTGCTTTTTGAATAACTATTTACAAGAGATGGATGAAGAAAGACCTTTTACTCCTCTTCTTCCTCTGAAGACGCTAAGTGTTTCCGGTTGTAGACTCTTTAGACCAAGTCGTGGTAGGATAAATTCAAAACGTTCTCTAGGAAGAGCTTTGGTGAAGATGTCTCTAACCGTATTCATCCTCACAAAATAAAGTTCCACCACACCGTTTTCCACTTGCCCCGATGAAAAATGATGTCAATCGTCATGCTTTGTTCTCGAAGTGTTGTAATGCTGTTGCATGAGAGAGCAATGGCACTTTTGTTATCACAATACGGAGGGATTTTGTTGAATTCAAAGCCATAGTCAGATAATTGGGATCTCATCCATAGGATTTAAGCACAAAAGATGACATGTATGTATTTAGCCTCTCAGAGAGAGATAGAAGTACTCATTTGTTTCTTTAAAGACCAGCTCACAAGCTTATCACCCAAAAACTGAGCACCTCCTGATGTGCTTCGACGCGGTATCTTGACATCCTCGCATGATCAAGATCTGCATAGGCCGTTAGTGACATAATGTCCTTCGGGTACCAAAGTTCCATATTGATGGTTCCTTGGAGATACCGAAAGACCCGTTTAACAGCTTCAAGGTGATTTTTGGTAGGCTTAGCCTGGTATCTAGCACACATGCATACATCGAACAAAATATCTGGTCTACTAGCTGTGAGGTACATCAGGGATCCAATCATACTACGATATTTCGTTTGATCTACCATGATCCCTGAGTGGTCCTCATCCAGTTTAGTACGCTCTATCATGGGAGTGTCAACAGGATCACAAGAATCAAATCCAAATTTCTTTAAAATCTCATTTGCATATTTAGATTGATTTATAAAAATGCCTCCGGGACTTTGTGAAATTTGTAATCCCAAGAAAAATGACATTTTTCCCATCATTGACATTTGAAATTTAGAGCCCATCTCCTTAGAAAAACAGTCACATTCATTGGGGTCAGTCGAGGCAAAAATAGTATCATCAACATAAATTTGAACGTAAATTAAATGTTTGCCTGACTTTCCGGTGAACAATGCGGATCAACTGCCCTTGTCAATCCAAGAGATAGAAGAAACTTTGATAGCGTATCATACCATGCCCTTGGAGCTTGCTTCAAACCTTAAAGAGCCTTCTTCTGCGATAGACATGAGTAGATGCTCGATTCACAAAACCTTCAGCTTAATGACGATACCACTTCTTTAAGATCTCCTCCGTAAGAAAGTCGCTTTACATCCATCCGATAGACTACCATGTTCTTACTTGCTGCATTAGCCAAGAAGATTCTGATTGCCTCGATACGAGCAACTCGAGCAAATGATTCTTCAAAGTCAATACCCTCCTCTTGACGGTATCCTTTTGCAACCAATCGAGCCTTTTTCTTTAATACATCACCATGCTCATCAAGTTTTACTTTGAAGATCCACTTTTGAGCAATGATCATAGCACGTCGTGAGCGGTACTAATTCCCATACATTTAGTCGATCAAACTCATGAATTTCTTCTTGCATGGCATGAACCAAATTGTCTTCATTCATGGCAGTTTTAACGCTCTTTGGTTCGACCTTGATAGTACGGAGTTAAAGAAGCACCATAAGGCATCAGCTTGCAAGTTGTTTACGAGTGGATATCGACGAGAGGGATTTCCAATGATGGTGTCCAATGTATGATCATGTCCATTTTCTAAGGTGTTCGTGTGGTTGTTGTTGAGGAACTGAAGTATGATTCGATTTCTCCTGATGAAGACGGTATGATTGATGATATGTTGATGAGACAGAGTGATCAGCAGCAGGCGCTTCTTGACTTAATGATATAGAAACTGAAGGGTTAACTTCATTGATAGGATAGGAACAACTGTTGATGGAATTCAATGTGATTATCAGCAATTGGCTCATAGTGTTCATCAAACATTGATCAAAACAATTTTTCTTCAAATCATCTTCCGGAAGTACATAAGGTGTTGTGGTGAAGGATTTAGTACAAGAGTAGAACTGATGGGACTACTTGATGAAGGTTAAGATGCGGGTCCAGAACTAGATTGTCCTTGAGCCATTTTCCCGGACAGCTCATCAAACGTGACGTGAATAGTTTCCATGATATCTTGAGTTCTTTTGTTGTAGATTCGGTAACCCTTCTTATTTGATGTATAACCTACAAAAACTCCATGTCCCGCTTTAATTTCCTAAATCTTGACCGTCCATTCGTTGGATAGCACAACGCACCAAACACACGAAGGTATGAGATCGTGTTTTCGCTTATGGACAAGTTCGTATGGAGTTTTTCCATGAGATGTGTGTATGAGGTAACGATTTTGGGTGTAGCAAGCGTGGCAACGCTTCAGACAGAGAAACATTGGAACCTTTGAATAAATTAGCATTGTTCTGCGGCTTTCCACAAGAGTTCGATTGCCTTTCAACTACACCAAGAGTGTGAGGAGCTCGTGGAACACTTCTTTGATGAATGATTCCAACACTTTCATAAAATTGACTTAAGTCTTTGTTAACGAACTCGGCCATTGTCCTGTTCGAACAATTCTAACCGTATTAAGTCAAACCTGTGCTTGATAAGTTGGACGATGACATCGAGTTTCATCCTTTGTCCTCAAAAACTTTACCCAAGTAAATCGCGAGTAGTCATCAACAACGACTAAAATATATTTCTTCCCATTATCTGTTTGCACTCTCATTGGTCCGCACAAATCCATATGATGGGTATGCGAACTTCCATTACTGAAGTTTGTGGGTTTGGGTTTGGGCATATTTCTTGCTTTTTCCAATTGGCATGTGAACAAAGATGATATTTTTCATACTTTAATCTGGGTAAGCCTCTACAAGATCCTTTCGGAAAGATTATTAATGGTTCAAGTTCAATGATTGAGACTTAATGCATGCCATAACCATGACTTTGTTTTCGAAGCCTTTGAGACCAAGTAGATTGAGAGGACTTCATCATGTCTTCGATAGAGATGGTGTATAGATTTGAACCACGAGTTCCTCTTAACAATTTCACACCATCAAGTTCTAACAATTAAGTATAAGCTTTCTAAAAGCCACTTCTAGATCGGAATCACAGAATTGAACAACAGAGAACAAGTTATGACCAAGACCTTCAACATAATATACCCTGGAGATTACACTTTTACCAACAATATAGTCTCCATAACCCATAATTGCACCAAATGGTCGCTGAATCTACCAAATCCCATGAATTTACTCAATAAGTTCAATGAGCCGCGAAGCATCTCTATTCATATGCTTGGAAATGCCGAGTCCGTACAATGCATGATTTGAACGACCTGCAATTTGAACATGCATAAGAATGGATAACTGGATAATTGGGATCTCCATGCAAGAATGGGTTCCACTTGGTTAGTAATAGTGATTGAGCACCTACATCGAAGTAGAAACAATGGAATCATCGTGAATAGATGCAAGGAGATAACACGAAAAATCGGTACACTCACGATTCGGGATGAGTCGCTGAGGTACACCGGCATCACCTCACGACCAGACCGCTTGAGACCACTAAGCTTAATCCACGGAGTTGCCGGTTTACCTCTTGCCGTGGTCGTTTGATGTTGACCTCGGCAGATTTCCATTCAATCACCGAGTATCACAAGTGTGAACCTCTCATAAATGTTCTCGACAGATTTCTAAGATCTGTGAAGGACTCGATAATGTACCACTTAAATTTTATTGTTGAATGTCAAGTGTACCTAAGAGATCTTTTGATGAATCTCGTGGCTCTAGACTCAATAGTGCATTTTGGTTTTCCCGAGCGGAGACTAGGGAGAGGTCTCCTTCTTCAATACCAGCAATCTCTAAGAGAAAGCTGATAGTTTATGTAGGGTTCTCGTGAAAATGAAACAAGCTTCTCGTTGAGAGAAACTTGAGTGGTTAAGAAGGTTTAGTGCATGCGCCATCGGGTCCATGAAGACTTTAATCTTCAATACCGTGTCATCTAGTTACAACCAAGAGTATATGAATTGAACCCGTGTCTGCCCTAAGTTGAATAATCTGGAGGGCTATTTCTTTTCACCCTTTTCTTTGCATTTCTTTTTAATTCTTCAACTCCTTCTTTCTCCGATTCTCATTTTCTCCTTTTTACAATCATACCTAAGGACTTCTAATTACTAACTATTTGTGGTGTCCTTGGGTAGATCCCTCTGGCTCTGGCGGATCGTAGGACGGTTATTCCTAACCTTAGTCACCTTATAACTCCATGACTAACCTATGTTGCCATAAAACCATTTACTTGAAAAATCTCGCTCAGTGTTTATGAATGAAAACATTTTTTGAACCACTGTTGAGATGAGATTTTGCATAAATACTCCCCTCCACATGTGCTTAAGAGTTTTAACGGTTAAAATGCACAGTGAGGAAAGAGCGCGCATATTTGAATTGATTCACTCAAGATAGACATTCCCCGCGAGACACGGTTACGTGGCATAGTTAAAGAGTTACATTGTCCGCTTTTAGGTGACAACTAGCTCTAATAACTACCTTGAAGGTGTAGACAATCCTCGAAAGGTTGACAAACCCGTCAGAGTTCATGTCTACCAAGAGTTTTCGAATGGTGTATTCTACTCGCAAGTCCTTTATGACACGTTTACATTACTAGCGAACTAGCTTGAAATTATTACCCGTCCCGGACAAGTCTTTTCGAAGTTACTGACAGCTTAGATCTCACAATTTGGTTAAGTCTTTCACACCAGAGTTCATATAGCAAAACACAACATATTTCTTATCACGTATTTTCTCCCCCTCAAAATGGCATATAAAATGTTATTTTTGAAACGTTTTAGAATAAATATGACCATTTCGAGTGTTGCGGGAAGAATGACCACTGTGAACAATTTTGTGAATAAAGTTTCAAATACCCCCCCTCAACAAGTGATATAAACGGTTGAGGTTTTGAAAATCATAAGGGGAAGTACTTGTTCTTTTGATCAAAACCTTGAATAATGAAAGGTTTGATAGGTTTTACTCAAAAGTAAGAAGCTTTCGCTCCTGATATAAGGATTGTGGAACTGGCTGCACTACAGATCCTTTATTTACATGTACCGTTGTACACCGTTATGTGTGACAAGCCATTGACATAAGAAATCATACATCCAAAGTTTATAATAAAAGAAGCAGTTTAAGGGGTACTGTGTAGTCCGTAGATGTCGCCAGGAGTGTGAATCTGCTGAAAACCAAGATGTTTCTCCCGGTCGACCACCAACATAGCTTTCTAATCTTCTGAACTGATCCCTTCTATACAACCTTTCATCAATCATTCTGATGATCCTTCTCACATCCCTTCGATCCTGAAAATTCCATCGCTTAGGAGACCCGAGCTTTTGGTGTATATCCTTCAACCAGTAAGCCAATCCGTCCCTAACCATCTTCAAAGTGTAATCTCCAAACTTGTGAAGATCTCTCGACGCCATCAAGCAATTTTTGAAGTTCACTGCGGTAAACGACCAATGGTTTGGCCGATGAGTGTAAATTGTGAGAGCTGGTTAATGTCGGAAGATCAAGCTGTGGAGTGAAGTTGACACGGTCTGATAAGATTCAATCGCTGTTGACATCTTCTACACGCTCTTGATAACTATGCGCCTGATGAAGATGAGCACTGACTTGATGAATTCACGTTGTACTTCAATGGAGAATTGTCTCATGCGACCCTGTACTTTGGCAAGGTACATGTTCGATGTCGTTGATAGACAAATTCTCAAAGTCAGCTTCAGAGAATGCATAATCCCTTTCTTTCGCTTGTCTCGACCACAATATTCTTGAGATAATGTGTAGTCCCATTTGACAAAGATCAACGTGTTTGATGGCAACGATGTTTTTAGTATCAACACCGCATGTTGAGACTTTCAGACCGCAGCCTTCAGTAGATTCTTCATGCTCCGCCAATGATGAATCCCGTATACTGTGCATCTCGGCCGTATGCTTCCACTTTGGTGGAGAACAAGTGATTAGCTCTTTCCTCGATAGCTATGCAGTTTGAGTATTCGGCTTCTGGGAATGGAAGTGTCAAGGATGTAGCGTATTTCCTTGAACCATCGCCACCGTGAAGAAGAAATTCCAAGTCTTTGTTGAAGAAGTATCCGAATGGGATCTTAGGCTGATCCGTTGGTCGTGATCGTTGGTAGTGGTCTAGACCGTCGGGTAATAAGGAGGGTTGTCCCGCCAGAAGTCGATGTTTGCTTCAAGGAGCCAATCCATGTTATTAGACATAGCTCGAGCAATGTTATCAAGGTGATATTCAACCTCGATGGCACTTTCTGAGCTATCTTTCCACAATTGAAAAGCTTCATTCCTGATTCGCCGCAACTCGATTTCGTCATCTTCTTTACTTTGAACTTTTCTGCGAATTTTAACATGCTCCAAAGTATTACCGTCTACCAAATCTTGACCTTCTTCAAGGTAGGGAGGAATTGACAAGTGTAGAAACCATTCAAATTCCTCTGTTGTATCTTCATCTAGCCATGATAGACGCCGGACGCTTCTTCTTCTTCTTCTGTTTCTTAGGCCTAGATGAGGGTCTCGGTTTCCACCTGGGAGAGTGAGGCGGGTTGTTGTTGGGGCTCATGATATTCTTCATCACCACCCCGTATACTCAAAGTGGTCATCGTTTCGAGTCCGGGAGGTGTCTTAGAATCATGAGGTTTATCAAAGAAGAACGAGGAGAGACCTTTGTTGAGCAGGAGGCCGTTGGGGAGGTGGTGGCATAGAAGATGATTCACCAGACTTCTTTTGTCGTTTAGCTTCAGCATTCTTATCCGGATCCTTATCTTCATCGTCTCTAGGATGTTTAGACCTTTCAGCTTCGAATCTGATGCTTCTTTGAGTTGGTAGTCCAAAGAATGCTTGAAATGTTTCCTTCATCAAGTAAATGTCCCGATCGCTTTAAACATTTGTGTATACAAGCTTGGCCACCAATTCATTATCCGGAAAACACAGGATCGATGGATTGATTGTGACGGTTAAGGGTGTTGATCTTATAGTTTGCTTGGCTATCTGATAAGATTGGATATAGTTGTTCTGGTAAACATCTCCTTTGTGACTTTAGGAACGATATCCAGAAGGTACTTGTGAGTATAGCCTTCAATCATTTTGTTCAATTCCCCTTGCAGATCTTGTTTCAAATTTCTGCATGTACTCCCTTCTGCTATTCTCTGTCATTCTCATCATGAAATATGCTAACCGTCAGAATAAAAATTTAGCTTTTTGTAAAGCATGTCTTTCTTTCTAACCTGTTTGACCGCCTTCACAATTCTTTTATGAGAATGAGAAATCCAAGATCGTGGCTTTATGATTGGATGTTGATTTGGTTGATTTCTTTGATGGTGGTGGTGAAGAATGAGAAGACGAATCTGATGATGAAGACACATGAGGAGACTCGATCCTTTGAGGTGTAGAGGTTTTCTCCTCTGAGCGAGCAAGACCTGTCTAGCAGAAACTTATCATAATCGTGTCATCTCCACTTATCTTTCTTAAGTTTTTTCTCGTCTCAGCCTATTCTTTGTCACCCTCATCTTTCTGACTTATCTTTATCGGTTCCTCAAAGTCATGCTCAAGAGTGTCTTCACATCGTTTGTTGTTGTACCAAAGTGGTGGCACCAGATCCCTTATCGGGTTGATTAACCGCATCGGGATCTGGTGAAGGTTGAACTGCACCACTTGACCCTCCAGGCCACCCATTTGTTCTTGAGCAAATTGTTGTGCAACGTGTTGAAGTCGAACGAATTTGAACTTCTTCCTGTGTGATTTATCCAGTTGCTCTTCATCACTTTTCGAGCTTTCATCATATGGCACAAGTACAGGAGTCTTCCCTTTGCCATGTTCTGCTATTGGACTAGGAGGTTTTGGTACTGATGGAGTTTCATCCTTTGCGGTTTCAGAGTTGATGAGTGTGTAAATACTCATCATTTTTAGTCAAATCTGAACTGCAAAACGTTTAAAAATGCTCAGAAATGCATCAAAATACTGAAAATATTCCAAAATTGCATTTTATACGTTTCAAATGCAAAATGTTTAAAAACAGATGAAAAACGAGCAAAGTTTGCATAATTGGCGTCAGCCCCCGACTTTCGAAAATAAAAATTAGTCCCTAGGCACTTATTTTATAAGAAAAGTCACCAAAGGTCCTTTTGGAATCATAAATTGTCATATTTAGTCCTTTGGTGGAAAATCCAAAAATATTTGAGAAATTACGTTTAACCCTGAAAATCCAAAATGGTCAAAATTAGTCCTTGGAAATTTCAAAAGTGTCAAAACTAGACCTTGGTCTATTAAAGTTTGGCAAGACCAACCCTTTGACTCAATCTTCATAATTTACATGTTTGGTCCCTGAATTAGAGCTTTTACATTTTGGTCCCTATGTTATTATTTACACAAACCAACCGGACCCTATTAATATATCCAAGCCCAAACCAAACTCCCTTGGCCCAATCCGTTACTCCGGTCCAAATCCATGACCCGACCAATCCAAACCCATGGTTTCAAAATAATACCGCCTCACGGGTTACCCACCTCCCATCATCACCCTGTGCACGCATGCCTGCAACGCCTCCCCCTTCCTCCACCATCATCTCCCTATCCTACCCTCCACCTCACACTCAAAGCCAAAGTGCATTTAATGCACTTCTACCCAAACACTCAACCTCCAGCTGTATAAACCAAATTTACCAAACCATCAAACGCCAAGATGGACTCAAGTAATCCAATGGCCCATTTTATTGCTGGGATTTGCTCAGAGACAATGGAGTGCTTTTGGATGTATAAAAAGAGAGAGAAGCAAGAGTAGAGGAGTAGTTAGTTTATAAAAATTTTACTTATGTCGTTTTTTTTATTATTGTCTTAGTTTAAATTAAAATGGTGTAATTTCAGTTTCATTGTATCTCTTTCAAGTTTACAAACCTTTGTAAGTCACTTTTGAGTATCAATCTAAGCTTTCATACAAGTTTCAATTTTGTGGTTAACGTTGAAATTCTCAGTTCAAATTCCATGGTCCAAGTTGTTAGTGGTTTATTGAAGCTTTAATAAGCTTGTCTAAACTCCTTTTAAGCTTTTTATAAGCTTACATTTCATTTTCAAGTAACTTTGAATAATAGTCAACAAAAGTCAAATCTTAAGCTCATTTGGATTTGAGCATGGTTTGGTAGATTGCAGATCTTTGAACAGGGTTGGATTAGTATCATTTAGTATAGGTTTGGATTTGGTTTTGAGCCCTGATAAGCTGGACACTGTGAGTTATCTTCCCATTTTCCAATTTCAAGTCTAAGTGCGTTCATGCTTCTCTTGTATCTATGATCATTTGTAGTTTTAGCCTGTTTATATAGTTGTATTTAGGTATTATAAGCTCAGTTTGATCAATGGAATTGGTTAGCTCAGTTGTAATCTCATTTCAATTTCACAGCTTGAAATAAAGTAGTGTTTGGATTTTGCTCTTAAACCTTGTTCAGGCTTGTTCGTGAGATTGTTCTATTGGTTCATGTTTATTAAGCATATTTGAGCTCATTTGAGTCAAAATATTGTGCCTGCATACCCCCAAAGTCAACATTTCATTTAATCCCTCTCATGCTCCACTGTTGAGATTTTTGATTAGCATAATCTCATTTTGTGTTTAGAAATCATTAACATTGCTTGCATTAGGCCTATTTCATCATATAACATCAAGCTCAGTCCAAAACTTTGAATCAAAGTTGGAAAAAGTCAACTTTTCATCTTTACTTAAAAAGTCAAAATAGTGTAAAACTCAGTTTTAGTCTATCTAAGATGAATTTCGAGCTCAGCCTGGGCTAAATCATTGAAACTTGTTGTTTTTAAAAGTCTAACTGGTCTACTTTCTTATCTCTATTTTGTTACATTTTGTGAATTTTTAGAAGCTTCATTTTATCTTGTCAATGGGGCTAAATGTCCTGTAGTGGGCATCAAGTCTGACAGACTTGTCCAGCTTTTGCTTGATTTGCACGAGCTCATTTGAGCTTGGTAGGTCTGAATTTGGCTCA
Organism: Chrysanthemum makinoi; assembly: GCA_910596185.1. NCBI lineage: Eukaryota > Viridiplantae > Streptophyta > Magnoliopsida > Asterales > Asteraceae > Chrysanthemum > Chrysanthemum makinoi. Next base: position 60,352,477 of record OU343224.1, read on the forward strand.
TGTGTAGTTACCCAGGTCTTCTTTAGGATTTAGCTTTTAGCTTTTAGTTTCCAGCTTATTCTAGTGCTTATTAATCAGCTGCACCCGGTGCCTTTAATGTTTCTGCCATAAGCTCATTACATCAAATCTTTTGAGCTTGTGATCCAGAGGGTGTAGCTTGTTGTTACTTGTTCCATTTTAGTTCTCTTAGCTTATTATAGCTTGTGTATCAGTTTGGTAGCCTGTGGATTCCATTTTGCTTATTCAAGTGCTTATTTCAATAAGCACTTCCTCATCAGTTTCATTTTCTTCCACATAGCACCCTATTTTTCCATTTTTCCTAGCTTCCTTATATAATTTTAGAGTTTCCCTGAAAATTTCAGATTTTTCTAAGTTGATTTGCTATTTTTCTTAATTTAAATTAGTTTTAAGCATTTTTAATTAGCTTTTAATTCAAAAAATTGAGAAAAAGTTCCAAAAAATAATTTTTCAATTTTAATAGTTTAAGATAAATATAAAAAGACAAAAAAATATTTTTCTAGATTTTTCTTAGTTAAATTTGTATTTTTAAGTAATTTAATTAGTTTTTAATAGTTTAAAATTCCTAGAAAATAGAAAAATAATCAGAAAATTACAAAAATAGTTTTGAAAATTCTATTTTGATACTTTAGATTTTTCTAAGTCTTATTTTTATTTTTCTACCTTTATTTCCTAAATTCTTGTATTTTAGGTAATTATTTATTAGTTAAAAATAGTTTTTAATTAATAATAATTAATTAATTAGTTATAAAAATAATTTTATTTTTTCTTAAAATTTTCTTTTATCATTAGGTTTGTGAAAATGTATTTTCATATTTTAGGACTTTATTTCTTAGATCTCACGTTTTATTTTGTACGTTTACGTAATTTTATTTAAACGTACGTTGTAGGTTTTAAACGTTCATCATTTTAATTATAGTGATAGCGTTTATTTAATAGTTTTTATCTTTTAAATTTCCTTTAATTTGCATTTAAGCCCTTGTAGTTTATGTCCTTCTTCTGTAGTTATAATAATTCACAAATCTCCTTTTTCCATTCAAATCTCGCGATCACTATACGTTTGATAATCCATTGCATAGCTCGCTGGGACATAACGACCCGGGGAAACACTATACTCCCCAGATCTTCATTGAGTTCGTTCCTGAGCTGTTTTAAGCTTGTTACGGTCTGCCATTCACAAGTGGCAGGCTTGAGTGATAAAGCTTGACTTTCTGGAGCGATCAAATTTTGGCGCCGGAGTCGTGTCGCATTATTTTACGCTAGCGATTAGTGATTGGATATTCACCTTGTTTATACCATCTGATGTGTTTATTTTCTTTTAAAATCAAAAATCCAAAAGATTTTCATTCTTTGTTTTTGCAAAATGTTTATCCAAAAATCCAAAAATATCCATCTTTACCCTCTCACATCTTTGCTTCTTCATCCCTACCCTCCAAAACCTTTGATTCTTTCTATGTCTTATCCTCACCCTCTGGTTGTCGATGGTGGTAGTCCTTATAATGGTGGCAATTGCCCCAGTTGTGGCATGCTGGTGGAGTCAGAAACGGTCCGTCTATAACCAAGATCCTATTCTATCATAACACAACTGATTTATTCCATCAGCTACCACAATGTGAGACTCAGCAGTTTTATGTTGTGAGTACCGGTGGTTCACACCCAGTTTGATTGTCCATTGGGAACACGCTTGTCTATGAGCAGTTCCTGATAACAATTATGACTACCACAACATATGACTACGTACCACATCAGTTTTATGTTAGAGTATTGTGGAGGTCCTCACTTTAGCTCTGATTATCAAACAAGGAATCCATTTCCTTGTAACAATTACGACTCTTCGTATCATGACCAACCTCTAAGACTCAAATGAATCGGCACCACCTCACCATCCACTTCCTCAAAATCTTCTCCTTGATCTTTTGATTTAGTGAAGATTTGAAGGAATGTAAACATTCCCAAGATAATCCAAAATCCATGGAAGAATTGTTAATGAAGAGCAGTCGCTAAATTAAATTCCAAAATCGCGTTTGAAAAATCTATTAGGGAATCAATTGCAAAGAAAAAGCAGCAGATCTAGCTCTCACTCGTTTCATTCCGATGACAGGATGATGAGGATACACTTGATATCCTCCAATTCTATAAAAATTCATAAAGTTCATCAGTTGATATCCCGCCAGCTTGAGATTTCATCTCAAACAACTGCTATCACACCTGAAGCTCCCACTCACTCTCTAAACATGGGGGACGAGCATCTTGACACTGTTCCTAAAAAGGGAATCGGACGAATTCATAAAGTCTAGTGTTGAGAACCTTGTCCCAATCCCGAGAGAGTCACAAGGAACTTCTGATCATGTGTGTGATTCTCTTTCCCCTCTTGAGTGTTCAAATGATCATTTTGAGACTTTCTCCCATTTAGCGATGATTGAAATCTTATGGAGACATCGGTATGTTGAGGCATCACTTCCCACAACTGATGCTGATCCTTCTTGAGGAGTTCTCCAGTGAACTCACTCACATCAATCCACTCTTTGATTTCGAAGCCGATCTAGGAGAGACTGAAAGTCTCATTGATAATGATCGTTCACTCACTTCTTATCCCAACAAATTCAATAGAGAATATTAATCACTTTGTTCCCAACATTCAAAGCTACCAATCCTCTATTTGAATTCACTCAATTCACTTTAATTTCTGAGAATCCACTCTTTGATACTCAGATTGAGGATAGTGATGAGACCACAATGGAACAAGAGTTCACAAATTCACATCATGTGAATGATTCTCTTCATGAGGAGTTCGCCGTGAACTCACTCATCATGACTGCCGAGTATGATCGCTTGGATGGAAAAATCATGACGGGGAAAGTTCTCAATCATGAGAGTTTGTATTTCTATGACAATTTTTCCAACCCTCCCTCCCGAGATGCTTTCCAAACCAAAGAGCTCAACCGATATTATCCAAACAAGTGCAATCGCATTTGACCCTGAGGAAGAAGATCTTATCATGATCGCCATCATGATTTTCCTTCTTTTCTTCACCTACCTGGTGACTTCCTCTCTTCTTCACTCCTTCGGGAATGAAGACACTATCTTTGACCCCGACATTTTCAATTATCATTTTTGAGCCGTTCTATGTATATCTCATCGGTGTGGAACTTTCGCGTGCTTCAATGTTTGTCCAAACATCTTGAATGAAAGTCCGATGGAGATTGTATATTCCACTTACTTCCCCATGAACAAATTAATTCGGGGTCGAAGTCAAGCTAGCGACTCGAATCAAAACAGTAGCAGACACAATATGGGTTTTCACCCATATGTTCTGTTTCTTTCTCTTTTCTACCACCCTAGGTGGGGTTGCCCACATGTTTAAAAAAAAAAAAAAAAAAAAAAAAAAAAAAATCTTCTTTCTAAATAATGGCCGTAGTATTTCCCATTTACGTTCTTTGTTTTCAGCATAACCGTGGTACTTTGAATATTGACAATATTCATTCTTCTAAGTGGGGGGGATTCTCGCAATTTTATCATGTATTATCCACCCATTCCCCGCTTTGGCCAAAATTTTTTTGGAGTAAGTGTTTACACTTACTCATTTGGTTATCAATCACTTTGTCTAATAAACTAAAGGATTGGCTAATCAGGAGCAAACGGCTCTTGGTAAAGATTCTCAAACCGTTTATATGGCCAAATTTGCCAAAATTGTGGATTCAGCTCACCATATCCTTAAAAGTGAAGAGTTGGTAGCCCGCAAGTTTATGGCTTGTGGTAAAGGCAGTGGAAAATCCATAATTGGTATTCAACTCACCAAAGATAATTCTGATAATTTATCTAAGAGTTGGCTAGTCCAGAAGGGTACGCTTCTCGTAAAGACACATCAAACCAAGATACAGCTTATGATTTGCTCAAAATCATTTGGTTATCAGTGTACCAAGGTTCTTACTTGAACTGAAACATTTGGCTACTCCAAAAGTGATGGCTTTTGGTAAAGAGATGAAATCCATTAAGTTTTTCAAAAGATTGCTAGGACTAGCAATAGTTTAGTGTGGGGTATTGATGAGTGTGTAAATACTCATCATTTTTAGTCAAATCTGAACTGCAAAACGCTTAAAAATGCTCGTAAATGCATCAAAATATGAAAATATTCCAAAATTGCATTTTATGTTTCAGATGCAAAATGTTTAAAAACGATGAAAACGAGCAAAGTTTGCATAATTGGCGCCTACCCCCGAATTTCTCGAAAATGGCAAAATTAGTCCCTAGGCACTTATTTTATAAGAAAAGTCACCAAAGGTCCTTTTGGAATCATAAATTGTCAATATTTAGTCCTTTGGTGGAAAATCCAAAAATATTTGAGAAATTACAGTTTAACCCCTGAAAATCCAAAAATGATCAAAATTAGTCCTTGGAAATTTCAAAAGTGTCAAAACTAGACCTTGGTCTATTAAAATGGCAAGACCAACCCTTTGACTCAATCTTCATAATTTACATGTTTGGTCCCTGGAATTAGAGTTTACATTTTTGGTCCCTAGGTTATTATTTGCACAAACCAACGGGACCCTATTAATATATTCCAAGCCCAACCAAACCCCTTGGCCCAACTCCGTTACCCGGTCCAAATCCATGACCGACCAACCCAAACCCATGGTTTCAAAATAATACCGCCACGCGGTTACCCACCTCCCATCATCACCCAGTGCACGCAGCCTGCACGCAACGCCTCCCCCCTCCCATCATCTCCTATCCTAACCTCCACCTCACACTCAAAGCCAAAGTGCATTTAATGCACTTCTACCCAAACACTCAACCTCCAGCTGGTATAAACCGAAATTTGGCGCCAAAACCATCAAACGGCCAAGATGGACTCCAAGTAATCCAATGGCCCATTTTATTGCTGGGATTTGCTCAGAGACACGTGGGAGTGCTTTTGGATGTATAAAAAGAGAGAGAAGCAAGAGTAGAGGAGTAGTTAGTTTATAAAAATTTTACTTATGTCGTTTTTTTGATTATTGTCTTAGTTTAAATTAAAATGGTGTAATTTCAGTTTCATTGTATCTCTTTCAAGTTTACAAACCTTTGTAAGTCACTTTTGAGTATCAATCTAAGCTTTCATACAAGTTTCAATTTTGTGGTTAACTGTTGAAATTTCTCAGTTTCAAATTCCATGGTCCAAGTTGTTAGTGGCTTATTTGAAGCTTTAATAAGCTTGTCTAAACTCCTTTTAAGCTTTTTATAGGCTTACATTTCATTTTCAAGTAACTTTGAATAATAGTCAACAAAAGTCAACTGTTTAAGCTCATTTGGATTTGAGCATGGTTTGGTAGATTGCAGATCTTTGAACAGGGTTGGATTAGTATCATTTAGTATAGGTTTGGATTTGGTTTTGAGCCCTGATAAGCCGGACACGTTGTGAGTTATCTTTCCCATTTTCCAATTTCAAGTCTAAGTGCAGTTTCATGCTTCTCTTGTATCTATGATCATTTGTAGTTTTAGCCTGTTTATATAGTTGTATTTAGGTATTATAAGCTCAGTTTGATCAATGGAATTGGTTAGCTCAGTTGTAATCTCATTTCAATTTCATAACAAACTTGAAATAAAGTAGTGTTTGGATTTTGCTCTTAAACCTTGTTCAGGCTTGTTCAGAGATTAAGTTCTATTGGTTCATGTTTATTAAGCATATTTGAGCTCATTTGAGTCAAAATATTGTGCCTGCATACCCCCAAAGTCAACATTTCATTTAATCCCTCTCTATGCTCCACATCGTTGAGATTTTGATTAGCATAATCTCATTTTGTGTTTAGAAATCATTAACATTGCTTGCATTAGGCTCATTTCATCATATAACATCAAGCTCAGTCCAAAACTTTGAATCAAAGTTGGAAAAAGTCAACTTTTCATCTTTACTTAAAAAGTCAAAATAGTGTAAAACTCAGTTTTAGTCTATCTAAGATGAATTTTCTTGAGCTCGATTGGCTAAATCGATGAAACTTGTTGTTTTAAAAGTCTAACTGGTCTACTTTCTTATCTCTATTTTTGTTACATTTTGTGAATTTTTAGAAGCTTCATTTTATCTTGTCAAAATGGGCTTGCTAAATGTCTGCTCCCGCGTAGGCATCAAGTCTCAAGACAGACTTGTCCAAATTTGCTTGGATTCGCACTGAGCTCATTTGAGCTTGTGTAGGTCTGAAAATTCGGCTAATGTGTAGTTACCTGTGTCTTCTTTAGGATTTAGCTTTTAGCTTTTAGTTTCCATTTTATTCTAGTGCTTATTAATCACTTGCAACCTTGTGCCCTTTAATGCTTTTCTTACGCCATAAGCTCATTACATCAAATCTTTTGAGCTTGTGATCCAGAGGGTGTAGCTTGTTGTTACTTGTTCCATTTTAGTTCTCTTAGCTTATTATAGCTTGTGTATCAGTTTGGTAGCCTGTGGATTCCATTTTGCTTATTCAAGTGCTTATTTCAATAAGCACTTCCTCATCAGTTTCATTTTCTTCCACATAGCACCCTGTTTTTCCATTTTTCCTAGCTTCCTTATATAATTTTAGAGTTTCCCTGAAATTTTCAGATTTTTCTAAGTTGATTTGCTATTTTTCTTAATTTAAATTAGTTTTAAGCATTTTTAATTAGCTTTTAATTCAAAAAATTGAGAAAAAGTTCCAAAAAATAATTTTTCAATTTTAATAGTTTAAGATAAATATAAAAAGACAAAAAAATATTTTTCTAGATTTTTCTTAGTTAAATTTGTATTTTTAAGTAATTTAATTAGTTTTTAATAGTTTAAAATTCCTAGAAAATAGAAAAATAATCAGAAAATTACAAAAATAGTTTTGAAAATTCTATTTTGATACTTTAGATTTTTCTAAGTCTTAGTTTTATTTTTCTACCTTTATTTCCTAAATTCTTGTATTTTAGGTAATTATTTATTAGTTAAAAATAGTTTTTAATTAATAATAATTAATTAATTAGTTATAAAAATAATTTTCTTTTTTCTTAAAATTTTCTTTTATCATTAGGTTTGTGAAAATGTATTTTTCATATTTTTAGGACTTTTATTTCTTAGATCTCACGTTTTATTTTGTACGTTTACGTAATTTTATTTAAACGTACGTTGTAGGTTTTAAACGTTCATCATTTTAATTATAGTGATAGCGTTTATTTAATAGTTTTTATCTTTTAAATTTCCTTTAATTTGCATTTAAGCCCTTGTAGTTTATGTCCTTCTTCTGTAGTTATATATTCACAAATCTCCTTTTTCCATTCAAATCTCGATACTACTAACGTTTGATAATCCATTGCATAGCACTGGGACATAACGAACGGGAAACACTATACCCAGATCTTCATTGAGTTTCCTCGAGCCGTTTGCTTGTTACGGCCCCGGCCCACAAGTGGCGGCTTGTTGATAAAGCCGACTGCTTCCGAGCGCATCAAGAGTCATGGACCCCTCACTCGTTTGTGTACCTTCTGAGCTTTCATCCAAGAGCTTTGGGTTCAAGTGTAGGAATAGTAGCAGCCTTGGAGGGAACTTTCTTCTTTGGAGTAGGTTTCGACATTCCTTTGACTCTGTGCTTACTGCACTTCCAACACTTCCTCTTCTGGTTCTCCGAGTAGGAGTTCCGAAGGTTTTCATCGAGATGACCAACTTTGCCTTCTCGTATCGCAACTCGATACCTTTTGTATGTTTCAAGTCTTTTGATTTCATTTGTCGAAGGTGATCGAGCACATCACGACTTTCTTTGTTGACGATTCCTTGATTCTGATGATAGGGTAGGCTCATCAACATATCGATTGTCTTGGTCATTGAGCCTCTGTGGAATATCGGGATGAAGTCCAAGTGCTCTCTGGATCAACAACAATTTCGTGATCGACATAGGGAATCTTTGAGCCAAGTTTCTTGTGAAATGACATCATGTCTTCCCATAGCAGTGCTTCAATTTCAATGTCCTTGATTAATGACCGTAAGACGTGTTCCATGAGCTTGGGATGCTCATAGCCACCGCGACCGACCAGAGACGACTTAGTGATGATGATGTAGAGGGTTCTCCACGGTTGAGGAATGTTCTTAAGCTCCACGAATGTGTTAATAATTCCTGAAGCTTCATCATAGCCAATATCAAGTAGAAATTGCATAACTGTCTCTTCAAAAGGTGTTAAGTCAGTTGGCACAATGTCTGGAATGATAAGTACAGCCCGTAAGTCTGCAGGAGTGATGGTGACTTGTTTGTGATTAAGTGTCACTGTCACTACACTTTGATTGCGATTCTCGCATAGAATTCCGAATTACGAATGTAGATTTAACCGAAAGGTGTGAGAGCATGTTCTCGTAGGGATAATTCCCGAGAATATCCACGCAATGAGACAAGAAGATTCTGAGCATGTGAGGGTTTCAAAGTCAACTCTAAGATTGTTCTTTCCAATCTTTCTAGGATAGCCATTAGGGAAGATATCAGCAATAGTGAGAACTTCGGTTCCACATTCATTTGAAAGCGCCATGTCGTGATTCAAATAACATTAGCCAAAAGAACCAACATATCGAAAGACATAATGTTAGTCAACATAAGGTTTTATTGTCTAATTATTGAATGTACAGTGTTAATGATTGTTACGAGTCCTAAGTCACTTGTTTGTCCAATAGTTCAATGACGTCGTGAAACATTTCGTGAGTTAGTTAACTTTAACTTTTAAAGTTTATGTTATCACTTATAGTTCACAACATATTAAGCATTTTAAGTTTATTAGTGACATTATTGGATTCGCGGACGTCATGATTCAATTATTTACAAGTTTGACGCCGTGAACAATTCAAAAAGGTTTGACCAAGGCTTAAGTGTAGGAATAGTAGCTTGCGCGAACAGTGAGAAGTATACGCACGCAGCTTATGCGCGTAGGATCCTTACTTACGCAGTAAGAAATATTACGCAGGAAAAGGGACCTTATGCGCGAGAGCTTACGCGTAGGCATATAAAAAACTTTGCGTAAGGCTTACTGCAGAGTAGAGTTTATGCGTAGAGTGTCATCACACGCATATCCTCCTTACGGATACGTGAGTCCCATTGTAGAACCTTATATGAGATTCAAATGACCTTGATTCTGAATTTTGCGTAGTAAGCCTAAATAAAATCATCATCAATCGCAATCTTAACATGTATAGTCATATTAAACAGATTATGGCATGAAAAACTTGTTAAACATTTTACGCTTAGAAACACATACGCAGAGGTCAAAACCCTAAGGGTTATGAATTACGCATAAGATTTCTAACCATGGAAATTTCACCAAACTTTTTCTCGGTAGTTCTAGATGTTATGAGAGTCTAATAACCAAGTTTTAACATCCCATTCGTGGTGAATCAAAAATACCCAAACTCAAGAACATTAAACCCTAATTTCTAATTTGACTTAATAATGTTTCGGGTTGTTATAGGCCCGAAATCATTAATTCAACATGATATGAACATCACACAACCATCTTTTGACCAAAACCTTCACATTTGAAAATACCCAATTCGACTTAAGAACCCTAAATTTGAAAAACCTTCAATTCGTGTTTCTGGGTGGATTTAGAGGATAAAATTAGTATCATTGATGTTAAAGACATGTTTTGACACAATCCTTTTAACCATAAACACCCATTCTTGATGATGAGTTCATACTTTATGCGAGAACACAAAAACAATCATAGACAAAAATTGACCGTGGATTCGTGTAAAAATTAAAACCTATGTTTGTAAACATGTTAAGATCATGAAACAACTTACAAATTGATGATCGAAACACGATTTGAAGAACGAATTTCGTGCGTAGGATTGGTTAGGTTTATGACTAATAAATGTGATGAATATGTTAGGTGGAGTGTTTTTATTAAAAGTAACTTTAAACTTTTTGGCTTTTGGTCCCTCCACCTTTCCATTTTCATACAAAGCCATTTAACTTCCGTTTTGGTTATCAAACAAAGATTTTAAGAAAGAAACTTGACGACACTCCCCCTCGACTTAATAAAATAATGAAAGGTTATAAATTTTAGTCCAAGGAGTGTTAATAAACCAGAACAATTTTACCACCATTGATAAAAGAAACAACCGGGATATGACAACATGGAAGTACACGGATGATTTGAAACTATATATTTATTTTTTCTCCCCTCAACACTTGATCGGAAAAATATTGAATTTTGAAAGATTAGAGTGTTGACGGAAGAAATGTACTTGTCATGTAGGAAGAAAATTAGATTAGAATAATATTTTTGTTGTTTTATGAGATTTTATATTTTTGTATTTTGTTTTTGAAAAAATATTTACAAA
>OU343224.1:60362885-60396502 GCA_910596185.1 Chrysanthemum makinoi
CCATCCAAAGACAAAATCATCTCGGAGGTATTAAAACTATATGATGGATTGATGTGCAAAGATGCATGATGAAAGTACAATCAGCTGAAATTATTGAGTCAAATATTGAAAATATAGGTAATATCAATGTTGTCCCATATGATCAATATGTGAAACAAAGTGAAAGTGAGATTGTACCAAGTGATGCATCTTTTGCGATCAATGATGACTATATTTTTGATGACTCTTTGCATGTGCCCACGATGATTCCGTTATCTGAACTTAATGCCTATAAAGAGAGTTTGCATTTATGAACAGTGCTAAGTTTGAGTTAACCACTGCGTGGCGAGGAAATGGATGACCAAATGCGTACAATTATTAGAAAAAGTAATTTTTGAGAAGAAGTATTAAAACAAGAGTTAAACTCCTTACAAGAAAAAGCTTTCTAAAACTGCTAAGCAAAAACAAGAACTTCAAGAAAATGTTAAAATGCTTAAGCAAGAATTTCATGCTAAGGAATCAAAACTTTTGAATGATTTTTCTAATCTAAAACTTTGAAAAACAAGCTTGAAAATAAGTTATGCGTACAAGGAAATACCATTGATTTGCTGCATGGTCACTAAGCATAGAGTTTTAGCGATAAGCATAGTGTTCCCATTATTGATAAACCAAACCACGAGGCATAAGTTAGCTAAAGCTGCTCAAAAGGTAATTTATGATGGCAATGAAATTCTTAAACCTAGCGAAAACCTAGTTGCGTTGAGTGCTGCGAGGAAGATAGAAATTAGATGATGCACTAGGGGAAAATGAATAGAAGCTAGAAGATCCGAATGTAAAAAAATAACATAACGATCAAACCCCATGATTACAAGAAGGAAAACTGGATTTCCTTAAACAATTTTAAGCCTCAAACGTTGTAACACACGAACAAGTGTTTTTACGGAAAAAGGATTTAGATAAGCAAAATTTGAAAATCTTGTTGAAACAAACCCCCCTTGGAAAATGCCTAGAAGCGTTGTATCCTCCAATACACCAATGCATTTAATTCCTAGAACTATTGCCACTAAAAGCAAGACCTTAATCAGTCAATATGTTATTCTTCAACTATTTGTTGATTTTGAGAAAACTCGTAAGAAAAGGATCACAGGATAGCTGAAGGGAAAGGGTTTTGAGCAAACAAAAGAATGTTATTTAGCTAAGGTCATGCCTTTCTTTAAACAACTAAAAGATCATTTTGAGAGTCTTAAAAGGGGATAAATTAGATATTAAGGGAATGGAAAGAGATTTGATGCAATGGTTGCTGAAGTTAGTGATTATGAGCGTGCACTAAAATATAATGAGATTGAGAGGAAGAACTTGCATACATTAAATGAGACTCTTATTCTTGGTCATGTTGCTCAAGATATTTTTTCACTACTTCAAATTGCTCTATTAATGCTTCAAATTTCATGAACTATGTGGCCCTTTGAAAATCTCCATGATCGTGTCATTGAGCTTGAAAAACTAATTCAAACTAAGGAAAATTGAGCTGGATGATCACGACAATTTGGTTAAACATTTTTCTAAACTGGAAGTTGAGCATTTTAATTTACAACTAAAATATCAACATCTTAAAGAAAATGTCAAAACTTCAAATATCAAGACATCCTCGGATGCTCGAGTTTGATCACGGTTTTCAAATTAACAAGCGTGATGAGCGATTCAAGCTCGTGCAACGATGAGAAAGTTGAAAGCCCAAATCTCTCAATTAAAGGGTCAAGCGAACAATATGGCGGGCTCCCAAATGCCTCCTCCTTTAGATTCTCGGAATTCTCAAACTTTTCATCTTCAAAACTTAGTTGATGCCTTACAAAAGGAAAACAAGAGTTTTCTAGAAGAAAATGAAAAAGTTAAGCGACATTTTAAAGAGTTATATGATTCAATAAAAGTCACATTGACCAAAACAACGAAAAATAACGTCTTTACAAAAGGAATTGAGAATCTGAGTCATTGACTTGTTTTCAATAAGAATGTTGTCTCAAAGTCACCCTTAGGTACCAAATACCTTTGTGATGATTAAATATATTCCTCCTCATCTTAGGAATAATGAACATGCTTTTCATGAATCTTGCTCACCTTAAGGATAGTCTAGAATGTCTCAGTGAGATTGTCGAAGAGGATTTCATTAACAAACCTCTTGATAGTGAAATTAGGTTTGCTTGCCTCGAAGGCGATCTCAAGAGTTGTCAGAATGTGTAATTGCAACATGTCCCAAATCCTTAACCTTAGGTGCAAAAGGCAAAGGTGTGATGCCTTGTTCTATGCCTAGTGCCAAGCGAAATCCGTTCTATGCTTGATCTTAAGAAAGGAAACACTAATGTGCCTTCAAGTAGTTGATTCGGATATGTTAGTGCTAAGAAAGTGAACTTTAGTGTGCTGCAAAAAGCTCAAATCCAGGTCTTAAGAAAGTATACACTAATGTGCCTTCTAGTATTGAGATCCTTGCATCAAGTTAGGGAATGCAAAATTAGATCAACCAACTAATGTTCCCATTCCCTCTGAGGGTAATCGGTGACTTTAAAGCGGCGAGGTCAAAGTCTCAAAACAATACAAGGAATGATAGGACCTTGCAAGCTAAGAATGTGCATTGGAAGAGAGTAGAAGACCAATCTAGGAACTTTAAGCTTGAGTTGAATAAAGCGAATCGTGTTGATTCTAGTATTAGCCTTAAGCGTCTTGTAATTAATTGAATTACGATACTATTTGCAAACCTTGTAATGATGTGCCTTGAATTGTTGCTAATCATGAATGTGGTGTGAATGCTTTGTCTAATCTTTGTCAAATGCCGATTAAAATTGTTAATGCTAATAATGCGTGCAAATAAGGCAAAAGGCAAAAGATTGTTAGAAAGCGGTGGAAACCCACGGAAGAACTTTTATAAAGATAGGTTATTATTGGATACCTTTTGGCCATAAGAATAATCAGTTTGTTCTCAAACTGCTAAGATTATGCCCACTAGAAAATGGATGCCTATTGGTAGAACTATTCCCTTAAGAAGTGAACATACTTTGAATAGGTCAAATCTGAGACCCGACATTGCATCTTTAATGATTCCATTGCTTCTTACGATGGATGTTTCATTTACGTGGGGTGTTCCAATTCTTTTTACTAACCAAGTGGAACCCATTCTTGCATGGGGATCCCAATTATCGATTATCCATTCTTATGCGTGTTCAGCTGGGATCGTTCAAATCGTTACGTGGTACACGGACTCAGTACATTCCAAGCATATAGGAGGAGACGGTCAGCTCATGAACCGTGAGCAAATTCATCGGGACATTAGATTGGTAATGATCATTTTCGTGCAATTATGGGTTATGGTGATTATGTTGTTGGTGATAGTGTTATCTCTAGAGTATACTATGTGGAAGGTCTTGGTCATAATCGTTCTCTGTTGGTCAATTACTGATTCGATCTAGAAGTAGCCTTCAGAAAACATACTTGTTTTGTTAGAGAACTTGATGGTAAGGAACTTTTAAAAGGAACTCGTGGTTCAAATCTTTACACCATCTCTATAGAAGATATGATGAAGTCTTCTCCAATTTGCTTGTTGTCAAAGGCTTCTAAAACAAAGTCATGGTTATGGCATCGACGTCTCAATCACTTGAACCTCGGCACCATCAATGATCTCTCCGGAAAGGACTTAGTTGTAGGTTTACCTCGACTAAAGTATGAAAAGGATCATCTTTGTTGAGCATGTCAATTGGGAAAAAGCAAGAAGTATGCCCATAAACCCAAACCTACTAACTCTATCAAGTTCTTCACAATTCATATGGATTTATGTGGACCAATGAGTCAGGAATATCTTTGGGAAGAAATATGTGTTAGTTATAGTTGATGATTACTCTAGATTCACAGGTCAAGTTCTTAAGGACAAAGGATGAAACTCCGATATCATCATCAAACTCATCAAGCAGTGCGGGTTCGACTTAACAAAACCGTCAGAATTATCCGACAGACAATGGGCTGAGTTTGTTAACAAACAACTTAGTGAATTCTATGAAAGCATTGGAATCGGCCATCAAAGAAGTGTTCCACGAACTCCTCAACGAGCGGTGTAGTTGAAGGCGAAATCAACTCTTGTAGAAGCCGTAGAACAATCTTGATTTACTCAAAAGTTCCAATGTTTCTCTGGTCGAAGCTATTGCCCTGCATGCTACCACAAAATCGTTCCCAGATTTACACTGTTCATGGAAAAACTCCATATGAACTTGTCCACAACAGAAAACCTAATCTCTCTTTCCTTCGTGTGTTTGGTGCATTGTGTTATCCAACTAATGAGGGTCAAGACTTAGGCAAACTTAGAGCTAAAGGAGACATTGGAGTATTTGTAGGTTATGCACCAAACAGGATCTGAGAATCTACAACAAAAGAACCGAAATATCATGGAAACAATTCCGTTACGTTTGATGGTCGACGGTCAAATGGCTCTGGACAATCATTTCGGGACCCGCACTTCAAAGCAGTCCCATTGGTTCATCCCTTGTTCCAAACTCTTCTCAAGAAACTCCATATGTACCTCCATCGGAAGATGATTTAAAGAAATTGTTTGATCCTATGTTTGATGAACTTTATGATTCAATTACTAATGAGGTGTTGATCCCTACAACGAGGATGCTCATATTCACATGAATGAAGTCAATCCCCGGTCTCAATATCTTTAAGTCAAGAAGCACCTGCTGCGATCCTTGATCTCATCAACAAATCATCATTCTTCAAATGTAAATCATGGAAATGTTTCTGGCATCAATGATGAAGTTAATCCCTTTGCTACTCACGAAGATGCTCCATTTGAAAACATATTTGCTCTGAATCATCATGAACCATCTTCTTGGGGAGACATCGACTCGGCTACCTGGTCCCTCAACAACTACCACATGAACACCTCGGAAAATGGACTCACGATCATCCATTAGACAACATCATTGGAAATCCCTCGTCTGTATCAACCGGAAACAACTTGCAATATGGTGCTTCTTCAACTCCGTACTATCTAAGATCGAACCAAAAGATGTTAAAACGCCATGAATGAAGATGCGGTGGTTCAATGCCATGTAAGATGAAATTCATGAGTTTGATCGACTTGATGTATGGGAGTTAGTACCGCTCGGTATGCTATGATTATTGCTATAAATGGATCTTCAAAGTGAAACTTGATGAGCATGGTGATGTGTTGAAGAACAAGGCTCGATTAGTTGCTAAAGGATATCTTCAAGAGAGGGTATTGACTTTGAAGAATCTTTTGCTCCTGTTGCTCAATCGAGGCAATCGAATCTTTTGGCTAATCTTGCTAGTAAGAACATGGTAGTCTATCGGATGGATGTAAGCGGCATTTCGAGCGGAGATCTTAAAGAAGTCTCTACGGCCAACTGAAGGATTTGTAAATCCAGAGCATCCTACTCACGTTTATCGTTTGAAGAAGGCTCTTTACGGTTTAAAGCAAGCTCCAAGGGCATGGTATGATACCTTTGTCAAAGTTTCTTCTATCTACGGATTTAGCAAAGGAGCGATTGATCCACATTGTTCACGGAAGTCGGGCAAACATTTAACTCATGTTCAAATTTATGTTGATGATATTATTTTTGCCTCGGCTGACCCAATGGAATGTGATCGTTTTTCAAATGAAATGAGTTCAAAATTTCAAATGTCAATGATGGGACAAATGTCATTTTCTTGGGATTACAAATTTCACAAAGTCTCGGAGGCATTTTCATAAATCAATCTAAATATGCAACAGAGATTTTAAAGAAATTTGGATTTGATTCAAGTGACCACTGTGACACTCCATGATTGATCGAACCAAACTAGATGAGGACCACTCGGGGATCATGATTGACCAAACGAAATATCGTAGTATGATTGGATCCACGATGTACCTCACGGCTAGTAGACCGGACATCTTGTTCATTTGTTTGCATGTGTGCCAGATACCAGGCTAAGCCTACTAAAAAGCACCTTGAAGCGGTTAAGCGGGTCTTTCGGTATCTCCAAGGAACCATCAATATGGGACTTTGGTACCCGAAGGACACGGTATGTCACTAACGGCCTATGCGAGATCTTGATCATGCGAGGTTGTCAAGATACTTCGTCGTACACATCGGAGGTGCTTTCGATTTTGGGTGATAAGCTCGTGAGCTGGTCTTCAAAGAAACAAATGAGTACTTCTATTTCCTCTATAGAGGCTGAATACATAGCCATGTCATCTTGTTGTGCTCAAATCTTATGGATGAGATCTCAATTATCGACTATGGCTTATTCAACAAAATCCCTGTATCTTGTGATAATAAAAGTGATATTGCTCTCTCATGCAACAACGTTCAACACTCAAGAGCAAAGCATATCGACATTGACATCATTTCATCGAGGAACAAGTGGAAAAAGGTGTGGTGGAACTCTATTTTGTGAGTCCGAATATCGGTTAGCGACATCTTCACCAAAGCTCTTCAAAGAGCGTTTTGAGTTTATTCTTCCCGACTTGGCGAAAAGCCTTCAACCGAAACACTCAAAGCGTCTTGAGGAGGAAGGCGAGGAGTAAAGGTCTTACTTCATCTATCTCTTGTATATATTTATTCAAAAAGCAAAATACAAAATTATAAAACCCTTAAAACCAAATAGAAAAATATAAAACTTTCAAAAATCCATAAAAATCTGAAAAAAATTCGAAAAATCTTCAAAAATATTGTCATTTTGTCATTTTTTCGGTTCGATATATCTCGGTCTTTGTCTGTCATTCAAAGAATGACACGGACTTTAGATGTTGTTAGAATTAAAAAATCAAAAATCAAAAAATATTTTGGGAGAAAAGAGAAAAAATGGTTTATTGTCATTTCGGGCAATAACCGGTTTTAAAAAGAAGAAACGAGCCATGTTTTACCATGTTTTCAAATTCCATGCTCTGATTCTATAAACATTTATTCTTTGAAAACTAAATGCTTTGAAAAATAACTCGGTCTCTATTTTTGATAATCATCGGGACTTATTTGTCAAAATATCTATCTCTCAATCAACAACCTATGTCATTGATTGAGGGGAGAATGATTTCAATTAAATTAAAAGTTATTTGGCATTCAATTGTTTTCAAAAGATAATCATGCATGTTTAACCAATGGAGTTTAAAATCTCAACATCAGATCCTTATCGGTTAAGCGCTTTCATAATCAAGACAATTCTCCTTAAAAGCTTTCAAAATCAATTTAAATCTATAGAGATCACAAATCTCAAATGATTTGATAATTGTGATCGGGGAGAATGTTGATTTAAATAGGATTTAAGCGATAATGATAAATGGTTTTATAAGGATTACATGTTTGCCTCCCGTAAAGCGATTTCAAATTTTCCATGCATGTGAGGGGGCATCTATCTTAAACCTATGATTTGAAACGTGATCACTTATCTCAATGTGCGGGTTCCCTCTAGTATGTGCAAAACTCTTTTCAAATCTCGAGGCACATATTGAGGGAGCAAAATCATGAAAACCTCATCCTTCCCCAAAATGCTTTATCTACTTGATTGATTAGGAAGTGATGTTGATATCTTTTAGAAAATGGTAATCATAGAAGTTAATTCTTTCTCTTGCCTCCGTGTGCAAAACGATTTCAAACACTTGATTCACATGTTGAGGGGGAGTTCTTCTTCAAAAATATCAAAAACAATTCAGGTACAAAATGCTTTGATAAAATATCATAAGTATGTGGATTGATTTTCAAATGGTTTTCAATTGGTTCCTATGGCAGATGAACAATACCAAAAGACCGACCAACTTTACATTATGTATGGTGATATAAGGATGATAAGGTTAGGTATGTGTTCCCATGATCCGAGAACGGAGGGATCTACCCAGGGACTATCCACTAGTTAGTGTAGAGTTCTTAGGTATGATGATAAAAGGAGAAAAATGAGATATGGGAAGAGTCTTGGACTAAGGTGAGCTAGTCTTTGGAATAAACCCAACAAGGTTCTAGCTATGAAGTCTCGGTAAGCAGGAAGTTGAAGAATTAAAAAGAAAAGAGAGAAAAGGGTGAAAACAAATAGCCCTCCATTTATTCAACCTTAGAGGCGGAAAGGGTTCAATTCATATGCTCTTGATGGTGGTAACATCGGTATTGAAGAAAGGCGTCATGGACCCAGGTGGCCTTGCTTGCACTTCAACTTTCAAAACCACTCAAGTTCCTCTTAAAAGGACTTGTTTCATTCTCACGGGGAACCAGCATTATCTATCGACTTTCTCTTAGAGATTGTTGATATTGAAGGAGGAGACCCTCTCCTTAGTCTCTGATATAGGATCCAAATATGCACAAATTGAGTCTAGAGCCACGAGATCATCAATAAATCTCATTAGGACACTTTCAATGAAGACTCTCTGTTTCACACAATGTGGAAGAGAGATTATATCTTGAGTCCTACGCATTATCCTTGTGGTATTGCGGAACATCCGAGTGATGTGTTTACATATTCATTGTGAAGATGGAAAGCCTTCTGGAGCCAACATCTAACAAGCTCCTGGTAGGTGGCATGTGAGATCTATTATATAGATCAACCATGTGACAAGCTGAGCGAAACAATGGGGCGATTCAATCTTTTTGAATCAATCACGGTTCAGGTTATGGATTGACGGATACCTTTGAAAAACCAGTCTTTGTGCTTTAAAACTCTTTTCATTAGCATGTCGACCGTGTACTAATTTTTCAAATCAAAGGTGTTTTATGATTGATAATTGATTTTCATTAAAACCTTCGTTATATTGCAAAAACAATTTCTATTGAGCAATACACGATTGTTTTTCAAATCTCTTTTCATCAATCGATGGACGAAAATTCATTTGGTTCACTCACTCCGTGTTGTCTTCTTTGAGACGTTCGGTTTGAGAACGCTAGAGCAATTGCTTGAAACCACATCAAGGAAATTCTTGAATTATACACGATCACGTGCGACTTATCTGATCAAAACGGGGAACCGTGGCCGTGTACCTCAATTCATCGAAAGTGATCAAAGACACTTTCGTTAACTTTATTGCTAATGTCTTATGCGTACACCCCGCGCTTTGCGGTAGTGATCGGAATGAAGCGGTCAATCCATAGCCGCATGCTCACCTAACACATTCATCTCAAAAGAAATCATGATTAGTGCATCAATGACTCGATATTTCACTCCATGCTTACGCTTTCGGCTGCCGCCAATATCATGAATCAACAAATGCTTCCTTCTACTCGATGAGAATATATCAAGATCCAGAATGTGAGCATGTCGGTCCGAATGTCACAACATCACATAATACCAACACCACAATGGATGTATCAGAGATTTTCTATTAGTGATGATCTCAAAAGTCGGCTCAACATTATTATCCGTGGATCATAAAGACCTCCACTTGGATTAACCAAACATGCAATGAGTGGAATCAATGACTACGAGCTTGGGAGCAAAGTACTACATCAAGAATGCAAGATCAATTGTTAATGTAATATCGGATTGTATTCAATGTCATTTTAGTATATGTTTGAGGTGACCTCCCTTAGGGGAGATTGTTAGGAATTAGAAATTCTAGGTATTAAAGAGTCGGTCACCTCAAGTATATGTAATCGTTAGAATGCTCGTAGTCATAGTTATATTTAGGTTAGTAGTATTTAGTTAAGTAACACCGTGGAGGACAGACGGGTCTTTACCCACTTGTATGCACGATCCACGGCCGTGGTGTGGCGATTTATGTAAGACTATAAATACTCTCTACCTCCCAAGGTAGAGTTGGAGCTCATAATAATATCTTTCACTTTCTCTCACTAAGTTCCCTAAACCTCTAACTTTCTCTCTCTAGAATTCCACTTATACGCCCACTTGTGTTAATGGTTTGATGTGATTGTGAAATCCAATATCCTACATAAACATTCAAAGTCCTTGGTTAACAGTGAATTTTTACTTTTTAAGTCCTTATTTAATGCACAACATGTTTCAATTTGGGATTGCTGGTCTTTAAGTAAGAGAGCAAGATCTGGATGAGGCAAAAGTTCGGCTTGTTCAACGTGACTTACAACATGATCATTATTTAGATCCTCAAGTATAACCACGGAGTCAATTTTATTATCAAAGGAAACCATAAGGTCATCTTGATCGTCAAATGTAACTACAGGTTCTATTTGAAAATCATCGGAATGAGATGTAAATGACTCATTTTGAACATTGAGCCTTGCGGATTCAGATGTTGGCGCGATATTAGATCGAGAGATAAATATGGTTTGTTGGGTAATTGCTTGAGACAAGCCATCGATTGTCATACACTGAGCTGTCACTCATGTGTAACTCATGCATATTAGCCATCAACATAACGCTGCATTGGCACGCAAATCCTCCATATCATCATCAAGTCGCATTTGCCATAAAGCTCTATTCTTTGTCCGTGAGAGTTCCACCAGCTTCATCCTTAAGAGCCAAAAGAAGAGCCTCTTTGAAATAAGCACGGCCCCTAGTCCTTGGCTTTGGGCATGCATTAGCCAGGTGTCCCTTCTCATTGCTGTTGTAGCATCGAAGACCATTCAACTCATTACGAACACATTTCCTGTTCCACCACTTGAGCTCATGGTGTATTCCTACCCATAGCATTGAACCCTTGACCACCATTGTCGGCGATCCATCATAAACCACGATTCTGAACTTCAACTCGTCCATTGTTCACAACGGATTTAGTGTGTTAGATGAGGAACGAATCTATTGTTTGATTTGTTGGTATAATGGCCAAAAGCATTAGCAATCATAACAAATCCTTGTTGCAATGCTTCGAACGGATCGATGTCCTCATTAGCTTCGCTTACAATTGGTTGAGCATTGGTGTTGTTGTAAGAAACCAATTGATTTTGTTGAGCTTGTTGATGTGAATGATGATTTTGTGTGAGGCAGTTGGTTGAGTTGTTTGTTGAGGAGGATAACTTTGTTGAGCATATAAGGCAAGTTGTTGATTTTCGGATGTGTGTAGGTGGGAGCAATTTGAGCACGAGAGAATCCTTTCCCGATCAACTTCCTTTTCATGAGGCTTCAAGTAATCGTACAACAATCTATAGGTAGAATGATGCATATTCTTAAGCTGGCGGAGAAAAATGACATACTTCTCCCATTCAGACCAAAACTACTTAGGAACTTAGTATTCTCTGCAATTCTTGGCATGATGATGTTGTGTTTATCCAAATCATTGATGATGTATGAAAATCGATGATGATAGGACTCTAGTGTCTCTCCGGGTTCAATCATGAAGTGTTCATAAGCCAAGTAAATTTGGATTCAAATCCTCTACGATTGAGTCGAGATCCTTCCATAAGAAGACGAATATGATCCCACATTTTATGTCTTGATCTTTTGAGCATCAACACTACGAAGAATTGGGTTTGATAATCCTAAGAGGATATATTCCATTGCAAGCTCATCTGCTTCATAGTGTAGAAGTTCTTGAGGATTCAAGTGCCTTGTTAGCAATGTTCGTTTGTACATATCTTGGTGGAATAGCATTTGGATCTCCGTGTACAATGACAGTAGGCATCTCAAATGGACCTTCTAAGATAACCTTCTTTAAGAACTTTCCATGTGGCTTCTTCGGATCACAAAACCTAAAGAACCTTATCACCCATTGATCGTAGTTTCACAGGTGAGCATTGGAGGTCTATCAAGTGATCCGACCTCATGAATTGATTGTTGGTGCTTAAAGCTTCACACATCTTTGCAAACCAAGTGGGTTCCTTCATAGTGTTCCTTGATGGATGTTGATTGAATTCATTTGTGTAGGGTTGAACTTGAAGACTTGGTGGTGGTTGAACCATTTGAGGTTGTGGGATTGCAGCAAGTTGTGGAGTATGTTGTTGATTAAATTGTTGTTGATAAATTGCTTGTTGTTGATTCCATTGTTGATGTTGGGGACTTAATTGTTGTTGACATTGAGAATAAGTGTAATGGTGGTTGTGACATGTTGATAAACTTGTGTTGGTAAAAATGGATCTTTGTAGTCGAATGAACCTTTGTTGATGAAGTATCCTTAGGCGTAGAAATCACAATAGCCAAGTAGCACTTATGCGTAAAACACCAAAGTTATGCGTAACAATCAAGAGTTACTGCGTAGATTTAGCTTCTGCGTAAGTAGGGAAAAGGCGCTAAAGTTATGCGTGAAAGTTAGGTAGGATTATCTTATGCGTAAGACTATGCTTAGGCTTAAGATGAATCTTATGCGTTAGGATTTTTCTGGCGTAAGCTTTATGCTTATACGTAAGTTTAGGGTTTTATCCCAAGTGATCTTTTACACTTCACAGTGCAAAAGATATCCAAAGTCGACGTATTTTAGGGCTTATCCAAGTAAGAAAACACGGAGTAAACCACGAACACGAAGATCAAACCAAGGATAACCTTACGCGTAGTTTTAGGGTTTTCTGCAGAGGATTACTCTTAAAAATGATAATGCCCAAAGATGTTTCTAAACCAGGTTTTGTGTGATGAAATAGCTTCAATAACACCAAAAGACACAAAAGTGTGAAACTTGATGATCCAAAGCTCTTAAAAGCTTGATTATGCGTAGGTTGAAACCCTTGTATAAAAACTAGTTTAAAACAACAATCCACATATAAAGTTTGAAACTTTTTGCCAAAAACCGTATTTTAACACCTTAAACATTAGAAGGTAATACAAGAATCTTGGATTCAAAAGTGTAAAAAAGGCGTTTTTAAAGCGAAAAGTATCAAGCGTGTGTTTTAAGCGTAGGACGAAAACCCACTTCAAAACAAACACGATTCACCCAACTAGTAGGCTGATTGATACCCTTTATCAAGGTCACTAGTTTTACAACACAAGCTTACTAGAAAGAAATAGAGAGGCGATTGAACAATACACACACAAACACACACGTATAAAGTATGATGGTTAGGCGTAGAGTGTGAAAGAGAAATGCATTGAACAATCCAAGGGATTAGTTGGCAATTTGAGGGATCCGTGGGACGCTCCTCATTATCCATGGGTTATGGGTCATAGGTCATGGGTCATGGGTATGAGCCTTAAGTGTGCTCCAAGGTACAATGTATCTAGACATTGGGTCATAGGTCTTGGATCATGGTATTTACCAAACACTTTTACTTTTGTTTATGTATGTAAGTACTTAAGTTTTTTATAAAAACTATTTAACTAAACATGTTTAATGGTTTGTTAGGGGTTCGATCATAACACAACATAACAAACATGTACGAACCTTTGTTGTGGCATACAAGGACTTGAGTCGTCGAGAGGTGTTGAGAGTATGTTGAGTCAAAATATATATACAAGTAACTTTACATTTTACGTTATGTATTACAAGTTACATGTTTGTCATCAACAAAACAAACGAGACTGTATAGATTAAATATCGTAATATTTGCACTAACAATCTCCCCCTTTTTGATGATGACAAAATATATGTAAACCTAATAGATAGGTAAAATGTCAAAGTTACTTGTGTCGTTTCCTATACATTACCTTCTCCGATTAATTACACTCTTCTCCCCTTTTGTGAAACAAAAGGGTGTGTCCTTTAAACTTAATTTCTCCCAAGAATGGCGAGTTTGCATCATCCCTAGTGAAGTTAAATTAAAAAAAAACACCTTATTGCTCCCATTGTTATACACAATTGGCACACCACGCCAATACCTTCAACACAAAACACTTAATGGAGGGAGAGAATAATTATCAACAAGATTCACTTTAGTTGTCTTGATGATAACGAAGCTTAGCAACTCATGACCTTGAGCTTGCACGTCTTCAAGAGGTGGTGATCTCGCCTTTAAGAGGAACCTAGAGAATCACACAAAAAGAAAAAAATACATAGAAAGATCCTTTGAATTATAACCATTGTTGCCAACTGATCAATGGATCAAATTTTGAGCTTAACCTACATTAAGGTTAGTGTTAAAAAAATATATATGATGAGAAGGGAATCTCCCTTTTGTTGAAACATAAAGGAATTTTGAAGAATGAATGTGTGCAAGCTCCCCCTTGACGGTTGCTCCCCCTTGTTAAGGGCGTCAAGTATTTTAGGAGGCTAAGACGAAAGTATTGCAAAATTTGCAATGTTTTTGGTTTGACGAAAGCTCCCCTTTATTGAGTACATCAAGTGCTCCTAGTGTGTTTTGAAAATATACAAAACAAAAAAAAATTAGTGAAAAAATATATTCGTCGTTGGACGAGTTATATGATGCACTTTGTAGATACTCGACGGAAGCTCCCCCTTGCTCGAGGGTGTCAAGAAGAGCCTAGAAAAAAATAAGTAAACCTCGTCCGAAGACAAGTGTGCCATATACAAACCTATGTATATGAGTGAACCTACAAAGAAAAACTAAGTGTAAAACTTTGTCCAATAGACGAGAATCCTATACACATCGAAGTGTATATATATGAACCTACAAAGAAAGGATTAGTGTCAAAAAGATAATAATCCTACTCCTTGCATCATCATGGTTGGTTTAGAAGTTGTAAGGTTGCTCAAGGTAAGAAAATAAATGTATTTGGGGATGAGACGCATTTCATTACAAAATTCACTCGGCTTTTGACAACATAGATATTTGTGGAGGATGGTTGAGTGACCATGAATTGTAGTGGTAGTGAGATACTTGTAGAATGTGGTTGACACAAGTAGCTTGTTGTCTGAGGTTGTGGTTGACACAAGTAGGATGTGGTAGAACATGAAACATACTTCATCACGTAGTTCATGAACTAGACCTTGGACACAGTGATAATGATAGAAATCATCATTATGACTTAGAGGTATGGAAGTTGTGATAGAGGTGATGAGAGGTCAAGTTTTACTAGGTAATAAAGAGACTCAAGATTAGCAAGGTATGGTGATGAAAGGTATCAAGGTGACTCTTTGACTCGGTTGATGACTCAATAGAGGTGGTAGACATGATGACTTTGTGAGTAGTGGCAAAAGCGGAGGAAGATGGTTAGGATGATGCAAGATTAGGAATATAAAAAATGTGTGAATGAGCACAACTTGACTTGATGATGAAATGGACCATTGTCAACCTACAAGATTCCAAATGAGTTAGTACAAAAGGAAAACATTTACACAAATGGAGAAATTGTTCACATAATATCATGAAAAGAAAAGAAAGAACATGTAAATAATCACATTAACGCAACTCATTTATAAACATATAAGAAACTGATAATCCTAAGTGTTGAGCAAGTGTTTGAGTGGAAAAAGGAAATTTGAAATGATTTCTCAAGAGATAATGTACCTTCTGTTCCCCTGTTCCACCGGTTCCCTCACTAGAGGGATTCGGCTAGCTTTAGTCTAGGGATCCGGCTAACATATGAGGTGAAAAGGAGGTGATTGGATTCTAGAAAGGTCTAGCACCTACCTATCCTAAGTTACTCAGTCTATTAAGTGTCTTACATGGCATGAGACCTAAGTGGTCAAGACTAATGAGTGAGATTTGTCAACAATGGCTTTTGTGGGGAAAATGGAGTTTTAAAAACACAAATGAGTGATCATGGATGACACTAAGTGTTTTGAGGATGGTGAATGGTTATAGGAACTAGATGGTGCTTAAAGGAAAATTTAGAAAAATTCTTAAAAATCATAAGAAATAAAAAACTAGTTTTTGGAGCATTTTAAGGTAAAGATGACTCAAATCAATTTGCTAAAATTGAAAGAAATATCAAACTAAGTGTTTTGAGTTGAGAGGAACAATGTGTAAACATTGTAGCGGAAAGATGATGAGTTTTGAAGTAATGATAAATCAAAAATACTTTGAATGTGATCCTAATTCATCTATGAGTGAATGTGAGATCAACTGAGCCTAAGGAAAGTTTAAGTGCTCCTAATGTAGCATGTTTAACTAGTCCAATAAGGTCTGGAAGGTTGGATTGATGCAAGGAGCCTAAAAAGGAACTTTTTTCCACCCAGATCCCACGAATCCTTCACTTGAGGGATCCGTCTAGTTATATCAAAGGGATCCGGCGTTTGAGACAGATTTTCTTAACAGAATACTTTCAAAATTTTGCTCTATGTTTCGAATTTTGAAACTAATGATTTCTACAGCAAGTACACATATATACAAGTTAAGCATAGCAAGGAGGCTTGTAGAAATAACATATAGGCAATCAAATAAGATTGAGCTCACAAATAACACTGAGGTTTAGCAAACTTAACAAGCACTATAAGAAGCCCAAAATAGATTTATGGTCTAGATTAGTAAATCATTTACACTAACAATGACATGCAAGGTATGTGTCTAGAAAGAGTTGTGAAGTGCTAGTTTAGGACAATCTAGACTATCTTTAGATCCAAAAGGTGGAGTTGTTATTTGTGGAGATGAAGAGATTGTGTTTAGAAGAGTAAGTGTTGAATTTAGAAAGGCTTGAAGCAAGAACCGTTTTGTGAGTTGGTTTCGTCTAAAAGATGTTTGCCTATGTGTTGGTATTTGAAGAGTAAGAAACACATGTATATGCGTTCTTAAGAAAGTGAATTGTTTTAGAAGGTTGTTTTGGTCAACGGAAGCAATGAACTACGTATAGTCATTACGGATGATGATTAGCATACAATGAGCTTCGTCCATGAAGTTATGTAGCTCTTCTTGATCAAAGCAAGATAATCGCTTGATGAGGCAAGTGATTGTGATTAACTTAAAAGAAAAATTAATTTTACAACATGTTTGATTAGTAATCCTAAGACAATGCAAAGTATTTACATTGTAAACTTACTTTAGGAAAACATAGGAGTATAAATTTCTCAAGTGAGAGAATGAATATGAGACTATTACTAGCAGTGCTCAATTACAGCTAAACACGACAATTTTTACGGGCGATTCCACATACCCAACTTCTATCAAGGAAGCAATTCAACCGTTAGGTCAAATTGAATTTCTAGTGCAATAAGTTCTCCAGTATTCATTCTCAAGTTAGAAAAATTTATATTCCTACAATGGCCTATCGAAAAGTAATAATGATGATACTTTGCTTCGTTTTTATTAATATTATGCTTGAAAAAAACTAAGGTGATGAAGGTGTTATGTTTTTAAAAGAAAATTAAACATATGTTGTTGGAAAGCTCGAGTTTGGATTTTCGGATATGAACAATTATATTTGCGTTGCAAAATAATTTACTTGAGTATATCGGATGAAATAATCAAGTTGTCAATCCTATTATGAAGCTTCTAAAGCGATCATGAAAAGGAAAACGGGATAGTACATCAACAACTCAAATGTAGGTTATGATCCGATGTACATTCTTGTTGTTTTTAGAAAACAACACAAAAAAATATGAAATCAAGAAATCATATAAGCACATAAAACATTTATGTTGCACATATGACAAACTCAACTCGAAGCCATTTAGTATATTACATGTTTTAAACATTTTTCAACTTATATGACTTATCTAAGTATTTAAACTAACATTTTCTACACACCTAGATTGTATCCCAAATACTCCTTCAAATAGCACAATGATTAATAAAATATTACTAAATCGACAAACAAGAGAATGAATAGCAAGGTGAGGAAACTACATATGTTATTCAAACAAACAAGCACAAAAACTATTTGAGATAAGCAAATAATCAAGTAATGCAAGGTAAGACAATTAATCATTTAGCATAGCATACGAAAGTTCTTTTCATCGCTTTGTGTTAAATATAAACATGTAAACCAATCTTGATTAGTTTCTTTTATATTTATAAATATGATCAAAAACTTAATTTCAAATAAAGACACACTGTTGTTCAAAGACGAAAACATCCGTCTCCAAATTGATCAAAAGTTTGTGCAAAAGTTATGACTGAAAAATGACTTTCTATTATAAATCAATGATTATGTAATTTTTTGTTTTGAATCAGTTTATGAAATCATTTTTTAAATGAAAGTAGACTCAAATACCTTTCAAACGATAAGTGGCACGACTTCTACGGACTTATGGTTAATTATTATGAATTTTTGAAATTTAGACAAAAACTGTCTTCTGTACAACGGATCCGCCGGATCCCTTCGCAAAGGGATCCGCAGATCTCACACAGCTTTATAAAATTTCAAGTTTTGACCCGACGAAAAGGTTTAACCTTTGTAGACTTTTTAGTGAAGTTAGATTACCCATTTTAATCTTTATTCATGCTTGATTAACAACATATCTAACAACAAAACTTTCAAGATAAAAAAAACAACAAAACACTTTTCATATTAAGCTTGACTTCACCAAAAATTTGATACAAGGACCTTACTCATTTTGAAAACCATTTGTTTTAAAAACTAGAGCCAACCTGCTCTGATACCAATTGTAAAAACGTAGGGGGGTGAATACGTTTTCTTTTCAAACTTAAAACTTTTGTATCAAATATATTATAAACCATCGCATTTGCTAATCTCGACACGAGGATGCATTTAACGCATTACGGCATGTAAGGCCAACCCCTTAATATCACATAAGATTCCGCAAGATTAATGGTTCATTATAAATCAAGTTTCACCATTATTAGTCCAGATTGTTTTTCTTGATCAAGCGTGTCATAATATGTAAAGTGTTAAATATAGTTTATGACTATATGAAAGGCCAAGTATGCATTACACACATAAACATCAACCACATAGACAATCAACAATATAGAGAAAGAATAAAAGTAAAGTGATAAGTAAATGGATAGACAAACCGACACGAGGATTTATAGTGGTTTGGTCACGAATCTTCTCTTCGCCCTACTCCACTCTCCGAATATCCAACTCGAGAGTTACTTCACTAGATCAACAAACTCCATTCTTGGCAGAGAAAACCTTATACAACGTCGCTTACACTTTTTCCGGTACTAAGCTAAACCCCGAGTTCTTCCACGAGGTAGAACCAAACTTATCACAACGTCGCCTACACTTTATCCGGTACAACGCTAGATACTGAGTCCTTCCACGAGGTAGAACCAAACCTATCACAACGTTGCCTACACTTTATCCGGTACTAGACTAGATACCGAGTCCTTCCACGAGATAGAACCAAACCTATCACAAAGTCGCCTACATTTATCTGGTACAAGGCTAGATACTTGGTTCCATTACAAAGGAGGAACCATTACCCGACCAACACGACACATCTATGACACTCGTTATGTTTTGTGGCCCAACATAACAAACCTTGTGTTTTATGGCACAAACACATAAACCATATAATCTAGTTATAGATACAAGAATATGATACTAGACAATATCCAAGACAATGTTTCTAATGGATATGAAATCCTAAACTAAACATCAAGAACACAAAGCATGATGTAGTTAGTCTTCTATGAATGAAGATGACAAGTTTCCCAAGCTTGTTGTAGAAGATCTTCATGTGCTTGTATGCTTGTGATGGGTGATCACTTCAATAGGTAAGGATGCAAGATCTCTAGGCTTGCTTTGGAGGATCACTTCGGGATTATGCTTACAACAAATGAAAGTTAGAAGCATTATGATCATATGAGATGAGAGTGGTTTACATGTTTCCTAATGATCTAAATATGCTAGAAATGGTGGAGAGAAACTATGTGCAAAGGTGTGAAAATATGGTGAAAAGTAGCTTGCTATTTATAGGTAAAAAGACCAAACTATGTTTCTGTCCCAAGGATTCCTTCTAAAGGGATCCAGCCCTTGTAATTCCAAGGGATCTGTGGGAAATTTGAGGGATCCGTGGGACGCTTCTCATTATACATGGGTTATGGGTCATGGGTCATGGGTATGAGCCTTAAGTGGCCTCTAAGGTACAATGTATCTAGACATTGGGTCATGGGTCTTGGATCATGGTATTTACCCAACACTTTTACTTTTGTTTATGTATGTAAGTACTAAAGTGTTTTATATAAACTATTTAACTAAACATGTTTAATGGTTTGTTAGGGGTTTGTTCATAACGCAACATTACAAACATGTACGAACTTGTGTTGTAGCATACAAGGACTTGAGTCGTCGAGAGGTGTTGAGAGTATGTTGAGACAAAATATAATAACAAGTAACTTATACATTTTACGTTATGTATTACAAGTTACATTTTTGTCATCAACAAAACAAACGAGACTGTATAGATTAAATATCGTACTATTTCCACTAACAACTTATTTTATTTTTCTTTCTTGCTCATTGGCCGTGTGACCGTCATAACAGTAGGCTAGGAAAATGGACCCTCGACGAGGGTATCTCTTGTCGATAATCATGGTTAAATTGTCATCAGTCAAGAGACGTTTGGGTAGAAGGGTATCGAGAACTAGCTAAGCCGATTAGTACTCGAATGAGCACCAAATATTCGACCCCTTTTCTCGACGTCTAAGTCTTTAAAGTATGTTTGGTGTCATGGCTTGTAATGCCCTCCATGCACTCGAGTCGTTATACTAGCCAAATGTTTAAGGTTTTAGTATAAAATTCTTACAATCCTTGTCGATTTAAAAACACATCCTTGTACCAAGTGGAGTATTATGCTCGAGTATTGTTTGTAACGTGAAAAATCAAGTCAAGTTACCAAACGGGTGTCAAGCTCTTCGATGTAGAACTCGTAGTGTGAGTCCAACCTCGAGACGAGTCCGTTAAACCCCGACCTTCATATTGACAGTGAAATACAATTGTAACAAAAATTACTCCTATTTGATTGTTACATGGGCCGCAACCCATATCCTTGCCCAAGAGAGTGCGCAAGCCTACTTTGGGCCAAAGCCCATTCGAACCAAATCCATACCATCCGGGCCACAACCCACTCAAATGCTAAGCCCATGTACTTCCATCAAAAGCCTTTTACCCACGTGTCAAAAATAGTAAATGCCCATAGTAAATCCCGACATACAAGTTTCAAAGACTTAAAAAGTCTCCGTAGTCGTGTCACTCCTAGCCAAATCGGTATCATGTCGTGTATTCGTCGTCACCTTGATTTTGTACTAATACCCATCAAAACTAAAAATTTAAATATTTGTACATATACATTTCAATTGAGTTTAATGAATTAAAATTGATCAATTTAGTCATAAGCTAATGAAATGGCTTTTTAAATTTACAACTCAATATATATATATATGTGTGTGTGTGTGTGTATATATATATATATATATATATATATATATATATATATATAGTCTACACGAAAACGTATCAAACTTCGACATATATATATGACAAATTAGTCATAAAACTATTTCAAATGAGAACCTTTGATGCTAATAATTATCTTTATCAACTTGATAAAATAAATATATGTCATTATAGACGACGTTATGTATACATTATTATTATTAGTAAAATTTATAGAAACTAATTACATGACATATATCAAATTCATCGATAACTTTTCATTAATAAAGAACTTGAACATTTCCGATACATTCGGACTCATTTTATTTTTAAATAAGACAAACCTTATGAAATAATTTTAAAACAAAGTTCAGTTTTAATAGTGATTATGTAAAACTATAATCTAATTATTTAAGGACATTTTAACAATCCAAGATAAACATGATGAACTAAAATTTTGCCCTACTTAGGTCGCGTGTCGGTGCAGCTCCACAACCCACATTTAATTCCACCTTTGGACAGCTATTGCTAAGGTGAGTTTATAGCCTCATTTTTACTCAATATATTGTTTTATACATTTTGGGGTCTGAAAATATGCAAACCTTTTTATGGACCTAAACTATTGCATGATTACTATTACGTGGTGTAGCATAAGCCCTTAAGTTCCTAGAAATGCCCCATTCATGAACCGTCAGTTCCCATTTGGAAGCGCAAATGTTATAAATAGACCTATTGAGGGTGACTCCTCCGTTCGATTGGCCATACTTAGGCCAAGGAGAAATGTATACCACGTCGGAATCGAGTGTAGAGGGATAAACACTCGCATTGGGCCCATAAATTGTATGACATCATTTTGCATACAGAAACTGTCGTAGCATCGGTTGCATGAACTTAGTGCTAGTGTAATTAACTTTCATTCATATGTCATTATATTCGTTATAATGCTCATATGCTTATATTTTGGTCCATACTTACCATTTTTATCATAAACCTATGAACTCACCAGCTTTTTTCTGAATTTTTAGCATATTTTTCTCAGGTGTTTGATTTGATATCCTAATGCAATGCGGGGCGTGGTCTTGGTCGTAGTTTTTATTAAAAGAAGTGTTTTAACACATAACGATGTTTGAATATTGGGACCACATATCTATGGGCCGTACTTTAAATTTGAAAAGGATTGTAAAACAATTTTTTGAACTATTTTAGAATTTAAACGAAGTATGTATTCCATTATTTATCACTTGTGTTATGATTCTTGATTTAGTAGCACCCCATAACCTGAATGCTTCCGCTATGTTAAATTTGGGGGTGTCACAGTATAGTTTGAGTACCTCAGAGATAACTGATGCATTGAAGGGACCAACTTGTTGAGGTGAGGAGACCATTGGAGATATGTTTGCCATGAATATGGTTTGAGCAGTGGGTTCATCATCAACATCTGAGTCAAAGGCATCACAGTCATCGACTTGAAAGATATTGGGATCATTCTGTGCAATATCATAAACTGGTTGGTCATCAACATCAGCATTAAAATTGTTTCCCCCTTCTCCAGCAAGAAACAATAGCTCTTCTTCATCCAACACAACACCATTCTCTTGAGCTTGCATCTTATCTTTGAAGTAATCTGAATTATGTGGATGCTTTGGCTGAGTGAAGTTACTTGCAATGTGTCCTACGCCATCACAGTTGTAGCACTTGATTTGCTTAACTTGTCCTGGAATAGCATTCCCACCTCTGTTCTTTGCACCACCATTACCAGCCACACCATTGCCCCGAGCAAGGTTTCTTTGGTTCATAATCTATCTTCCTTGAACATTCTGAACCACAACCCTTCCATCCTCCACTGTTTCTTGATTATGTGGATTTGTTGAAGTTCGAAGTTGGTTGTTGGTTTGAGGGAGTGTTGCTCTGAATTGTTGAGCAAGTAATGTGACTTGGTTGGAGAGATTTTCAATCATCTTATCAATTGGAGTGTATCTTGAATCAGGTTGAAGTGTCTGATTCTGTGAAGAGGATGGGTACTGATAGACTTGAGTTTGTGATGATTGGGTGAACAGCTGAATATTCGCAACAAGTGCAAGTGGATCATTTGTTGTTGTCGGATTGAGCCTTTCCATTATCAGACGATCATATGCAGCATGCTTTTGATATTGTTGTAGGTATGCATACAACTGTTCATAGTTTGTGTCTCTCAAACCTTTGTTAAGCTTAACTGCTGTTACAAACCTATTCCACTAGGGTGTCATGTTATTCACAAACTTGGAGCTGAGTTGAATGTTTGGCATTGTCATCTTGATGATCCTCATGTCATTGACAAGCTTGTGAAATCTAACATAATACTCATTGATGTCCTCACCCGGTTTAATCTTGAAATGTTCAAACTCATCATACAATAGAGATTCTCGATCTTCTTTAGTCAATTCAAAGCCAGCAAGAAGCATTTTGACATTATCCCACACTGCTTTGGCTTTAGTGTTGGGGTTGATGAGTTTGTAGATGTCTTTGGGATGCCATTGAAGCACAATGTTGGAGGCTCTTATATCTACATCATAAAGCTTCTTTTCATTCTCATCGAGATCATAGTAAGTACGTGGTCTGTCCATTCCAAGAGTGACAGTTCCATCATCAGCAGTAGAGATTATGTCTCTGGTAGTGCCCATCTGAAAAGGTCCTTCATCAATAGATCGAAGAATGTTGATGCCATTTTCCTTACCTAAGCAATATAATCAAATACGTTGTGCCCATGATTCATAATCTTTCCTATCAAGCATAGGAGGGCGGGTATCGGACCCAGAAGCTTGAATGTCATCAGAAACAGTTGACATAGTGATCACTTGTACAGGATTTTACAGATCTATGATTTAAACCGAGAAATAGAATCTTTCGCGGGATTTTACAAAATCAAGAAGCAATCGTGGGACAATGACCAAATGAACGTGTTATGATAACTGATGGATCGACACAGTGATAGAAGATTGTGTGTTAGGAGTGATGATTGTTTGTAGGATTAGCTGAAATGTTGTTTAGTTGTGATTTGGTTTTGTTAACAAGTGATAATTGTAATGAAGTGTACAAATTTCAATACTCAAAACGCAATACTTGACAAAAATTTTGACAGCATAACGTTTAGTTTGACTTTATACTTGTTCCTCAGATGGCAAATTGCAACACCAAAACGCAATGGTAAATCGCAAATTGCAACATTCAAAACGCAATGTCTTCAAAATATAGTGTCTTCAAAATGCAATGGCTTCAAAATGAAGTGTCTTTAAAACACAATGTCTTCAAAACACAGTCGTGAGCAAAACGCAAAGATCACAAAATGCAGGAACCACAAAACGTATAAGCAAAACGATGTGCTAGAGGAAAAAACACCATGTCACTTTTGACCAAGTACATACATCACTTTCACCCAGTTTTGTCCCTATTCCCTTTCAAGCAAACAATCTGAAATGCATATACAGAATTGCTCAAAACGCAGCCAAGAACTTACCCTTTTTGACTCAAACCACAACAAGGAAACCACCTTTAGGCCAAAACGCAACTGATAATGCTACACGCGTCGTTCGGGGTCAAAGGAACTTCCTTTTCTTCGATCAAGTTTTATAACACCCTAAGCAGTGAACCTAATCGTTGTAGTGTAGTATTAGGGTAAGCCACGGGTATTGATATCGTTCTCTAGGGGAATAGGAATGCTAGTGAGAAGTTACTACGCTAAGGTTGGGGTTGAGGAAGATTATTTTTTATCTTTTTTATATTTTTTAAGGAAAGGAAAGGTACGAATCTCGGGGTTTGGATTTGGGGGTTGGTATTTCTACCGATTACTCTACTTGTCTAATTATCTAATCTAAGGTGTATGTAGTCTATGTCTAATTATTGTGTGCTCGTATGATAGTTTAAAGATGTGTTCACTTAGGTTTTATTACTCCTTAATTATCTCCTATTGATGGTTGAATTGTCACGTCCTTATTCTTAATCGCGTTGTGTGTCTAAGGTCGTAGGGTATGCATTTGTCCCTAACTCTTTGAAACTACCAAAAGGGTCTCGTCTACAATATCTCTAGGAATTATAAACTCTAACTCTAAGGTACTCTTTGGATGGTTTAGCCTACAACTACTCTAGTTGTTATAGTCTAAGGTTCACAAAGATTAATCAAGCATTAACTACACAACGAATGACCTATCGCATTACTAGATCATTAACAATTAAGATAAGAGACAACCAATCAATATTCAATAATTAAGTTTCATATTCCCTAAGCAAACACACAAATAAATTAGACGGACATGGAGAACATGCAAGCATACACACAAATAATTGAGGATATAATTGAATTAACGAATTAAAATACTTATCTTGATGTAAGATAGGGTTTGGAACCCTAAAATACTGTACAAGACAGCCTTAGTTTGGTTTAGATTTTTACTCCAAAAGACTACACACTAAAATTGAAAAATTTGGATTCTATATATAAGATTACAATCGCGACGGCGTCACCTTATGATTTGTGACGCCGTCGGGTCGCCGTCATTAGGGTTTCGTCTTGGCCACGTTAGTCTTGCAACGTCGTCACCTTATGCTTGTGACGCCGTCCCCTTGTCTCGACGCCGTCGGATCAAATCTAGGCCGTCTGAGTTGCGACGGCCTACTCTTTTAAAGCATGACACCGTCACTTGAAAATAAGCAATTTGGCTACTGAGCGAAATGTCATCAGAAGTGCTCCGACGTTCATCGCGTCGCAGTTAAGCACTGACACCGTCCCCTTGTATTTCAGCAGCTTGAATGTCTCGATTCTTGACTTTGGCCATTTTCTTCGTATATCCGCGCCTTTTCGTCCAAATAAGTGCCATTCCAGCAATTTGCCTTCAAGAGACCTAAAAAGTGAAAAGGAACGATATTAAGTAATAACGGATGTGGAAAACTAGAAGGGGGGTTGAATAGTTTTACCAATTTAAAACTTCCTTTTAAATATTTAGATCGACTTATGTCAATCTATTTGATTGTTTATGTTGGACGTTGATAGATAGATATATAAACGTGTAATGAAATATAAAGAGTAAGAAGCACATCACCACGACACAAGTTATTTATAGTGGTTCGGCTACAAGGACACCTTCCTTGCCCTACTCCACTCCCCGAGTCACCTACTCTAGAGTTCGTAAGCACTACACCAACTCCTTGTGGCGGAGAAGCCTTCACAACGTCGCTTAACCTTTTTCCGGTACAAAGCTAAATACCGAGTTCTTTCACACCAAGGCGAACCACACCTAACACAACGTCGCCTACCCTTTATAAGGTGCTAGGCTAACCACCGAGTTCTTTCACACCTTAGGAGAACTAATCCTATCACAACGTCGCCTACCCTTTATTAGGTACTAGGCTAAGCACCTAGTTCCATTACTATGGAGGAACTACTACCCTTCACGACACAACACCTAATCTCAAGGAGATCTACTCCTTGTTACAACACCATCAAGGAT
This sequence comes from Chrysanthemum makinoi, assembly GCA_910596185.1. NCBI lineage: Eukaryota > Viridiplantae > Streptophyta > Magnoliopsida > Asterales > Asteraceae > Chrysanthemum > Chrysanthemum makinoi. The sequence continues at coordinate 60,389,387 of OU343224.1, forward strand.
ATCACCATCCTTGTAGATAAACAAATACATATATGTATAACGATGCACCTCATCGATTATACGACCTATGCATTCTTCCCAAATGCTACTTGATTTGATTCTTTGGCATCCTTCACTAATGCCTTTGACACAACGCTTGGCACCCTTCACTAATGCCTTCGTCTTGACACCTTTAGCATCCTTCACTAATGCTTTGACACGGATGATGAGCACCTTTCACTAATGCTTTCATCTTGACACTTTCGGCATTCTTCACTAATGCCTTAAACCCAACATCTATGGAGAAAGGAAGAACTATCAACAAGAGAACCTTAGTAGTCTTGATGATGACGAAGCATGGCAACTCATGGACTTGAGCTTGCACGTCTTCAAGAAGTGGTGATCTCTCCTTTAAGAGTAACCTAGTAGATCACACAAAAACAAAAGACAAACTACATAGATCACTTAGATCTAAGGTTAGAGGGTTAGAATACTTTGGGGAAGTATGTGTGTAAAGTCATGTGTAGAAAGGAAGAAATGGCTCTCTATTTATAGAGGAAATTCTCTTCTGTTCCCCGGATCCCATGGATCCCTACCACAAGGGATCCGGCTAGCACAAAGCTAGGGATCCGTGGTCCGCTCCTCTTTTCCCATGGGTATTTTTGGTTATGGGTCATGGGTCATAGGTTATGGGTTGATCCATGGTTTTCTTTCTAGATACAATGTATCTTAAGGAGACAATGAACTTGGTTAAGTGGTATATGTAAAACCATGGGTTATGGGTCAAAACCATTTGCTAGTTTTACCCATTTAGTATATACTTGTATTTACCCATTTTAGCATACACTTAGTTTTTACCCATTTTAGTATACTTAGTTTAAGTATATGTTTAACCCAATATGTAAACACTAGTTGTTGTACATATGTATCTAAATCATAAAATCACTTATACTTGTTTTAGTGTTTTATGTGAAAGCGTAAGTGTGTTAGAAAACTATTAACTCAAACTATTTGCGTACTCTATTTGTTTCGTTAAAATGATTTTACATTTGTTATCGACAAAACATTAGAAGATCGTAAAATATAAATAAAAGTTTTTACAGCTTATTTGTATTAACAATCTCCCCTTTTTGTTGATGACAAAACATAAAATTATTTTAAGGAAAAAGCTAAAATTCGTAAAAGTTTGAATTTGTAGTTTTTACTTTCTTCTCCCCCTTTTTGTCGAAACAAAAAGTGTTAAAAGAAACTAACACAATAATAAAAAATGTAAAAATGTAAAGAGAGCAAATGACGGGAATGGTACTCGTCTTAACTCCCCCTTGACGAGTCCATCCCTATGTAAGGGCGCCAAGGACATAACGTAAAATAAACTAATTGTGTTTGTAATTAAGTTTGCAAATTGTTCGTCTAAGTGACGAAAGCGTGCTCCCCCCTTGAATATTGCAATGTTGCAATGGGGTGTCATGAAGTGTAATCCAAAATTGGATTAAGTTGCAAATGATTTTGCAATGTTGTTTGACACAAAGCTCCCCCTAGCTTTATGGTGTCAATATCTTCATGTGTATTTTGAATAACTACAAAACAATGGTTAGAAAACAAGAGTATAGTGCATAATTTCCTGCAAATAAGACTCAAGTTAGTAAAAATTTGTGCTTCTGTACCACGGATCCCACGGTTCCCTTTAAGGAGGGATCCGTCTAGTTATCTGGAAGGGATCCGGCTATCTGTTGACAGTATCTTCAGCAGTGAAGAAATGTCAAGCAATGCTATTTGAGAAAATGAGATATATGTACAATATATCAAGCACAACACAAAATAATCATAGCATATAAGTATTCATTCAATAAAACAAGAGATACACGACCAAATCTCTAAAACTAAGAGAATGAACTAGCCAAACAAGTGCTACTAATGCTAAATGAGTTACCCCAATTCAAGGTTCAACTAAACTAAATGATGATCAAGGATGAGAAAGGTTTCCTAAACGTTCTAAGTTTGAGCTTTTGAATGTGATGCTCATTGTATTTTAGGCTTATTAACCTCTTCGAAACGTTCGAGGAGGTGATAAAACATGAAACGTTGCTCTTCAGGTAGTTCATGTATCAACCTTTCAACATGTTTACAATGATAGCAATCCTTGTCATGGTTTTGAGTTTCTTGAAGTGAAAGTTAAAGTGAAGTGGGTTGAGGATCTTCAACTGAAGGAGGATTTGATGGAGGCTCATTAAGTGGTGGTTCTACAATGTTTGAGGGTAGAGGTAAAGAAGCATCAACTTCCATTTGGTCGGGTGGTTGCCTTTGATGTCTTCTCATAATCCAAAATGGACTATTGGGAGGAATGATAGAGTTTGCTTTTGGAGCAAGTGTTGATTCAACACTTTGATTTTGTTGCTCAATCTTTTCAAGTGAATTAGTTGGTAATGGTGAAAGATGAGATGGCCAAAAGGGTGAATCTTCTACATTGTGAGAGTGTGGAGATGATTGTGAGGTGGCTCTAGGCACTAATGATTTTGGTTGAGTTGTGGAGGGTATGTTTGGTATAGTAGAATTTGGTGATGAAATCTTAGTGGGAACACTCTTCTTGGGGATTAGTTTGATTGGTTTCCTTGGTGTAGGGGAAATCGTAGCATTGGTGGACTTAACCGGAGATGATTCGGTTGAGGAAACTTCGTGTATGATTCTAGCAAGTTTCTTTGGTGCTTCTTGAGTGGATGAGTAAGCACTAGGAGCTTTTCTCATAATGAGATGACTAAGAAGGATGGTTGTAATTGCTGATAATTATGTTTGTGTTTGGTGACTAAAGTGTTCTTGGCAATATGGGTTATAAAGGGAAGAGCTTTGCAATTGCATTTAAGACTTAATCCACTAATGTTCTTGGAAATGTGATGATTAACATGCACAAGGTTGAGATTCAGAGTTTCACTGATCTAGGAACTCATTTAAGATGAGATGGAGTGTTTGAGTTAGGAAGATGAGTTGAAATGATTGTTTTAGCTATGTTTGACATAAACTGTCACCCGGATCCCACGGTTCCCTCCTTGAAGGGATCCGGCTAGGCGAATCCTAGGGATCTGACTCTCAGCAGTTGTGACAGGTTTGAAATGAGGTTTCTAGGAGCTAAAGCCTATCTCATTTTGAATGTTTCAGTTCTCCTAAGATTTTAAGATGAAAGGGTACTTGAATGATTAAAGGTAATAAGTGTTATAGCAAATGATTGCTTTTTATGGAAGAGGGATGGGACAAGATGACTACCAATGGATGTCCAAGGATAACACTAAGAGTTATGAAGGTGTCAAGTCATAAATGATCCTAGTGATCAGATTTAAGCTTGAGGTGATATTAAGAAAAATTCTTAAAAATTATAAGAATTGAAAAACTAATTTTTGTCTTACTTTGAGATATAAATGACTAGAAGCAATTTCCTAACATCGTTTAGCTTGCCTTCTTTAAGTGTTTTGAGAGGTGAGAAATAGTTTGTGAGTAGATGAAGCGGAAATATGGTGAGTTTAGATGTGTTGATAAAATTAGACTAAGATCTTAAGTAAGCCTTTAGTGAGTCTAAGCCTTTCTCATCCTTGAAGTGAACTTAGTTGGGTTCTAAAATAATATGCTAAGCTAATGTGATGTTATCTAGAAAGCATTTTTGATGTACTGAATGTTGTATTGCTGATCTGATGTCACGGATCCCACGGTTGCCTCAAAGGAGGGATCCGGCTAGGCTAACCCTAGGGATCCGCATCTGCAGATCGAACCAACACAGAACCTACACAGAAATGATGCGCAGTTTATGCACACTAGTAAATCCAAAGATAAACAGTAGAAACAAGCATGTTTATCACAAAAACACTAGTTAAAGACAATATCCAAGTAATCATAAACCGAAAGTGCTAAAATGTAATCATCCAAACATAAGATAAAGAAAACAAGCATAGTCCTATTGTCTCTTTCGTCAATCCTTTCTTTTCCTTTTTGACGGCTTAGTGAGGTTGTATGCGAGGTTTTGACTCATGCCCCTCAATTGCTTAAATTCCGCGGTCTCGTTTGGAATGGTCGGAAGTTGTTTGTGGTATTCAAGGATTTCCACTTTGATGTTGGCTATGGGGTCGACATCTTCTTCATCTTCTTCTTCTTCACTGGCCGAGGAGTCCGAGAGAGCTTCCGGTTGCTCTCCATTGACCATGAACCGTTTAGAGGGTCGTTTGGTAAGAGGTACCATGACGTGATCGGAAAGATAATGATCATCGTTGATTGGAGATGGTTGCAATGTACCAAGCATACCATACGGAAGTTACATGTTGGAAGCTTTGAATACCCCAGCCATTCTCTTTACCATGTAATAGGCAAGATTAAATGGCCTTTGATGGATAAGACAATAGATCATTTGCACAAGACATGCGTTTAGATGATCTTTGTTTCCAACTAGGCTAATGACATTTTCCCTAAGGATTTCTTCCCATTTTCTAAACATGGGGTGCATTTCGAAAAGTTCCATTTGAAAGGGATTACGGCGAATGAGCTTCTTGTTTCGGTCGAAACGGGATTGGTCGGTTCTTATTTTGAAAATAGTGTCTCGGATGGTTTCGGGTTCATCAATAGGAGTCTTATAGAGAGGCTTAGGATCAAGTGCAAGGTTTTGAGCGTTAATTTCCCAATCTTGAGAGTACATACAAATTCCTTCACAAGGAATGCGAAGAATTTGAGCAAAGGTGTTGAGAGGAAGAGTGAAGTTTTGTTTATTGATGATGAAAGTGATTGAAATGCTATCATCGACATTTTGAATGATCCTAAAGCTTTTGTAAATTCAAAAATGAACACCGGACAAATTTGTTCATCTATGTCAAGGAGACAATCAAAGTTGATTGTCGAGAAAACTTGACGAATGTCGGTATCTTCAAGGAAACATTCCTTGACTACACGACCTTCGTGGATAAGTCGTTTTACAAGGATTTTGAAAATTTTACGGTCGGTTTTGGTCAATCCCTTTTTACGATAGTAATGAGTAAGGTAGTGGACGGTGTCATGATGATCTTGTTGAGTAGCTTTGGGCATGGTTGGTCCTAAAAATACAAATTTTCCAATTAGGTAAAATTAGTTGGGATGGGTTTATGGTTTTGATTTGTATTAACAATGTTGTGAACAAATGTGATTTTGTTAAAAGCCCTTTTCATGATTAATTTAAAAAGCCCTAATTAAATTAATTGATTAAAAGTTAAGAAACCATAAACCCTAGGATGAGGATGATGAAAATTAGAACAAGTTAATGTAATTACTTACAATGATGTTCTAGGAAGGAATACTTGAGAGTATGGAAGCCAATGAGGATGGATTCAGTAGCTTAGTCGTTTTAGTGTTATGTGAATAGAGGGAAAAAGATCAGTGGTGAATTTTTGAAAGCGTATAGCTGAGTTCTGTTCCACGGTTCCCCCGGATCCTTTGTATTTGGGATCCGGCTAGTACAACTAGAGGGATCCGGCTACTGTGGACAGAAAGGGAGTTGTTTGGTATTATTTTTGTAGTAGGCTTATAAATTAGCTTGCCCAAAAAAAATGGAGGTATTAGATGAGGATTGTTTTTGAATGATGATTTTTGATGAATTACATATCGAGGGTTCATATGTGGTGACGGCGTTAGTTTGATGAAAAAAAATAATATCATTCCCAATGTTGAAAAAGACGAAAGGTGACGAAAGAGACTTCTAATGATGTTAGTGATTAGTTAAGCAAAGAGAACTTTATGACAATAAATGGAACTCATGTAACCTATCTAATGAAGAATAAAACATACCTCTATGCTTCTTGATTTGGTATAATACCAAAAATACTTCATGAGCTTTTAAAGTAATCCTTTGTACTTGGTGTACGTAAGTTGTGATTACCTTTTAGATCCTTCCTTGAATGTTGACTTCATTATTCTTTGAATGAAGATTTTGAAAAGATTCTAGCATGAAGATTTCTTAAGAGCAAAAGTGATTAGAATCATCTATCAATGTCTAACAAAATGATTTAAAAGAAAATATGACCAACAAAAAAAATCCTTCTTTGTAGTTTTCAAACATACACGGATCGTATCAAATCTTTAAAGTACAACATACTTTAAAAAACTTGGTAACGAAGCTCTTATGCCAATTGTGGAAAACTAGAAGGGGGGGTTGATTAGTTTTACCAATTTAAAACTTCCTTTTAAATATTTAGATCGACTTATGTCAATCTATTTGATTGTTTAAGTTGGACGTTGATAGATAGATATATAAACGTGTAATGAAATATAAAGAGTAAGAAGCACATCACCACGACACAAGTTATTTATAGTGGTTCGGCTACAAGGACACCTTCCTTGCCCTACTCCACTCCCCGAGTCACCTACTCGAGTTCGTAAGCACTACACCAACTTCTTGTGGCAGAAGCCTTCACAACGCCGCTTACCTTTTCGGTTCAAAGCTAAATACCGAGTTCTTTCACACCAAGGCGAACCACACCTAACACAACGTCGCCTACCCTTTATACGGTGCTAGGCTAACCACCGAGTTCTTTCACACCTTAGGAGAACTAATCCTATCACAACGTCGCCTACCCTTTATTAGGTACTAGGCTAAGCACCTAGTTCCATTACTATGGAGGAACTACTACCCTTCACGACACAACACCTAATCTCAAGGAGATCTACTCCTTGTTACAACACCATCAAGGATATCACCATCCTTGTAGATAAACAAATACATATATGTATAACGATGCACCTCATCGATTATACGACCTAGGCATTCTTCCCAAATGCTACTTGATTTGATTCTTTGGCATCCTTCACTAATGCCTTTGACACAATGCTTGGCACCCTTCACTAATGCCTTCGTCTTGACACCTTTAGCATCCTTCACTAATGCTTTGACACGGATGATGAGCACCTTTCACTAATGCTTTCATCTTGACACTTTCGGCATTCTTCACTAATGCCTTAAACCCAACATCTATGAAGAAAGGAAGAACTATCAACAAGATAACCTTAGTAGTCTTGATGATGATGAAGCATGGCAACTCATGGACTTGAGCTTGCACGTCTTCAAGAAGTGGTGATCTCTCCTTTAAGAGGAACCTAGTAGATCACTCAAAAACAAAAGACAAACTACATAGATCACTT
>OU343224.1:60396602-60445740 GCA_910596185.1 Chrysanthemum makinoi
TTAACCCTTAGCAACTAGCCATGACTTGTTTCGATAACATTCCCTTCAAAGATCCAATTTGTTTTTCCAACTATTTTAGACCATGACATAAACCCTCGGATCTTTCACCCGCCTCCCAAACTTCAAGACGCTTGAATTGTTGAGTTCTTCTTGCATGGATTCAATCCAGTTGTCTTTTGTCATTGCGTCTTTGATGTTTTTAGGTTCAGATTGGCAGACAGTGATTGCATAAATGCAATGTTCACCATCTGAGTGACGACGTTGTCTCAGTAACGACTGGTTGATTCGTTGCCAATAATATTTTCGTAGAGAATGGTCTCATTCCATCTATGGAGGATTGATGTTGGTATACATTGTGCATTCTCGAGGATTCAAATGGTTTGTTGAAGATTCCGCGACATCTGATGCAAAGCAGCTTCATTAGAAAACGTTAAAGAACGATTTGATCAAAATCAGCAGGGGGTACATCATTCGAACATCATGACCCATTCATCATTGTTGGAAGCGTTTGTTCAACTGTTGTGTTGAGTCAACCGTGGTGCTTCAGAATAGTCGTTGTATCGTGTGCACGTATAAGAGTATTATCGTGCTGAGCAAATGAAACAAATGATACACCGAGCACGCTCATCAATATCGCCACCGAACAAAGGAGCAAATAGTCGCTCCATTTGTTGACGAAAGTGAGCCGGGGCTTTGTTCACCGATGATGGGGTTTGGGAAAGTTTAAACTGTGACCGGTTCTAAGTCGCTATACTGTAAGCCATTTCCGAAGTTCATCAAATGAGCATGAATCGCTTCCATCACCGCTTTGTAATGACGATTCCAAATTCGAAACCTTTTGAATTATCACGATCCCATAAAGACTCCAATGTCACTTTGGCTTTGAGCTTCCAAAATTATCACGGTCATTATTTGGATAGCAAAGGGATCCAAATACATGAAAGTGTTTTAGATTCGATTTTCTGTTATGGACGAGCTCGAAAGGTGTTTTGTTGTATGCTTTGTAATCATAGAACGGTTTTGAGTATAGCATGCAAAGATACGCCTTCTTCCATATGTAATCCGGAGTTTGGCATTGATTAACATTGTTCTTGCAGCTTCCACCAACGCTCGCTTCGGCTCTTCAACAACTCCGCTTTGTTCAGTGTACGAGCGATAGATGTTTGATGTCAATTCCCACTTTCTCATAAAAATTCATGAAGGGTTTGATTAACAAATTCAGCTTCCTATGTCCGGTTTCCGGGATGACGTTTCTGAGCTGAACCTTGTATTTTTGTGAGAAAGGTGATGATCATCTGTGGAGCTTGGTCTTTGCTTCTAAGAAAGTAGACCCAAGTCCAAATGCGGAATAGTCATCAACAATTACTAAGATGTAGTGTTTACCATTGATCATTTGCACGCCAAGATTGGGCCACACAAGTCCATGTGAAGAAGATGAAGCACATGCCGAGAGTCAGGTTCCACCTTTGAAGGAAAATGAGCACGAGTGCTTTTCCCTTGTTCACAAGCAAAGGTGATCTTTTAAATACCGAATCGGGAGTCCCTTCAACTAGTTTGTGTCGAGCAAGGTTGGTGATGGTTTGAAAGTTTAGATGTGAGAGACGACGGTACATAGCCAGATTTTGTTGATGTTGCCTTTGAAAGTAAGCAGATGGGAGAAGAAGCAACCATGTCTTGCATAGAGATAGTGAAAAGACTGGAATTACGGAGCCGCATATAAGGTCGCTTCCTTTATAGATCACTTAATGAAACAAGTTTTCTCCTTGAAAGCAACCTCCAAATCTCCATCACAAAACACTCCATCAAAACAGACGTGACCGAGGCCTTCCACATAATAAACCCATGCTTATTTCGATGTTCCCATTAATGTAGTCTCCGTGATCCCATGATAGCCTAAGTGATCATTCCCTAACCTCGACAGTGCCAATGAACTTTGCAATAAAGTTTGATAACAGCTTTAAGGTTGCCTCGTCATGTGTCAGAACATCCGCTATCAACAACTAGAGAATGATTCAGATCACCCGCATTACATACATATCGACAAGATGGAATAGAAGTAGATGTGGAACCCGAAATGTTAGAGGGTTCCAGAGCACTTATAGTAGACATACACACATCAATAGCTTTAGGTATCCATTTAAATCCTAGTGTGTTATATATCCATTTTTGCCATCTCCAACTAGTATTTTCTTTAGTCTTAGTGAATGCACTAGGTGATACTACATTCCTAGGAGGTGAAACTGAGCTACAGTGGACAAGAATGCATTTCTTAGAATCTAGAGAGGGCAGTCTACCGCAATGCACTTAGAAAGGTTAGTGGGCCTAGAGGTATTCCTGCTTAGGATTCCTTAAACGAGATGATAGCTTTAGCAACACATTTATCATGACAATCAGAATTCATACTTTTACGACAAATCACACAAGGTGCATCGATCAATATCAAAAGTGCTTAAAGGTTTAGCATTCGCTATAATCACTATTTCTATTACATTTGCCAGACGCATATCTATAGTGGAAGCAACGTGAGTCTTATTCATAGTCCTAGGGTGTTCTTCTACTTTAGCATTCTTTATTGATCTTTCTTAGGTCAAACTTCCTATTCTTTCATGTAGTGCTCTTAGGCCGTGAAGCTGACGTTTGAAAAAGACGAACTATTCCAAGCTTCAAGAGAATGAAGCATGTTAGCAACTTGTGATTTGGCAGTAGTGATTCTAGGTTCACGATTACTAAGTGTTACCGGTGCTATTCTCTTTACGGTGAGGCGAAGTTGTTCATACTTTCCTAACATTTCTCTTAACTTGAAGATAGTGAATCGATCTTGATTTTCGCACCTAATATTTCCAAAGAAAATGCATAACTTCTTTAGTGTGCAAGATAATGATCAAGTTCATTTGATGCTTCATCACGAGTCTTTTGAGTAAATCAAATATGACACCATATTCCTTTTAACTTTTACAAGTTCTTGTTCATATTTTGAGATTTGACACTAAAAGACACGTTTTGATCATCCAGTTGCTCAATTTTTGATCGGTGTTTGTCAATGCGAATCATATTTTTGTTAAAAGCAAGTTGTTGATCAGAATATCTTTTGACACCAATTAAGACGACGTATTGCATTTGAAAGTTCGTTTGACAATCGCTTGTTTTCAACTTTTAAGGACTCGACCAAGCACATTTTCGTGTTCTCAACATTTACCACATAATAAAGATAGCAGAGATATAATCAAATGCATATGACAAAGAATTCAATAGCACAACATTATGGACATCAAAGATGATGACATCTTCCAAGAGTCATCAACATCTTTTCTCACAGTTTCCTTTTACGCTTAGTGTTAGAAATAGATGTTTCTGCTTCTAAACGATCTTCATCATTCCAAGTTCCTTATGAAAGTCCTTTTCCCAATACAATGCACAATTTTTCAAATTTTAACATTTGCAAAAGATTTTTCTTAAAAATGTCTTCTTTGTTCTCGCAGGCGATTGAAAATGTTGAACTTGATTTCGAATGATATTCTATCTCATGTTGTAAAGTTTGAGGTCGCTATGAAAATGTCAAAATATCTGAGAATTTTCGATTTTCGTGTTTTGAGTTTACTTTACCGATGGAAGGTAAAGGACCATAAATTTGTGCATAATCTTGTTGGGATTAACATTAGAAGACTCAGTGTTTTTGATGATTACCCTGGTGTGTTTGAAGAATCCGCTGGTGTGACGAAAGTGACCGTTTTGAATAATTAAAAGGTTTGTTGTAAACAACAGTTTTTAATTTTGATCGACTCGCCTTCTCGCGATCTAATTCTTCTTGACATGATATTCAACAACACTCATAATGAATTATCAATTTTATATTCTCGTGACCGGAAACTTGTGATTTGGTTTGAATGCTTTGGTGGAAAGCTTAGATTTGTAATCAAGAAAATTCGTCCATATCCATTTGATTGGGTTTAAAGTAAACTTTTCAATAGCCGCGGACCACTCACCATGTTTATAAACAACAGCTTTTAAACTCTTTAAGTTTGTTTTGCAAGCCGATAATTTTTCAAGATCATCTATTCGCTTCGTGAATGCTTTTTGTATGCAGAGAACTGCTTTGACAATTTAACAACTCAAATTTTAGCTTTTTGATTTTCCAAGGTGAGAGCGCGTAATTTGCTTTTTATGTTCATGTTTCAAGTTGTTCTATTTCGCATACAACAAAGCATTCTTCTGCCGCTAGATCACGATCCTGCTCTCTAAATATTTTTTGTTTTGATGAGATTTAGTAAAGGCATTTCAAAACCTTTTTCACGTTTTTCTTGAGTTTTGAAAAAGTTGAGTTGCTTTTGTAAACTGTTAGGAATTAGAAATTCCAGGTATTAAAGAGTCGGTCACCTCAAGTATATGTAATCGTTAGAATGCTCGTAGTCGTAGTTATATTTAGGTTAGTAGTATTTAAGTTAAGTAACACCGCGGGAGGACTGACGTCTTTACCCATGTATGCCTGATCCACAGCAAGTGGTGTGGCATTTATGTAAGACTATAAATACTCTCTACCTCCCAAGGTAGAGAGTTGGAGCTCATAATAATATCTTTCACTTTCTCTCACTAAGTTCCCTAAACCTCTAACTTTCTTTCTCTAGAATTCCACTATACTCACTTGTGTTATGGTTTGATGTGTATGTGAAATCCAATATCCTACAATTGGTATCAAGAGCCATGGTTAGATCATATCTTGCACATCTTTGGATTTCTAGTGATTTTTAGGTGGTTTTGAGTTTGAAAAAGTTTAGTGGTTTTTGCATCATTTGGTTGATTTCTTGTGTTAAAGTTTGGATTTTGTTAGTACTTTTATGTTTAGAATCATCAAAAGTGTTTAGGTTTTCATTTTGTAAGCTTGAATCATCTTGGTTGGGTTGTTTTTGGATTGAAAAGTGATGTTTATGTGGTTTTTCTTGCTAGCGACTTAACTCACGGATTACTTTCTTCGTAGCGACTTGCTTCACAAATTTGTAGCGAAGTTATGCTTAGACCTAGCTACTAGACCTAGCGATTTACAAGACAAGTAGTGGACTCTCCACTACGGTAGCTTACTTGGTGGTAGCGACTTGGTCGGTATTTAGTTGCTCTTTAGCGACTTGTATCTTAGCTTAATTTGAGTAGCTTAATGTCCAAAATTTTGCTAGCTTATACGTAATGACTTAGCGTAAATGCACTTGGCTCTAGCGAGTTGCTCTTTAGCTTAATTTGTATCTTTAGAGACTTGAGTAGCTAATTGTCACAAATTTTGTTAATTTATTTTTAGGGTATACGAAGTTAAGTGTTAGCTTACTGGTGCATTATCTTCTAGCGACTTGAGTGATTGTTTACGTTTTTCTCTTGATTTAGTAAAATCCCGTGAAAGAATCTATTTTTCGGTTTAATCATAGAGTTATAAAATCCCGTATTATCTGTTAACATGTCTACCAACATTCCTACTATCATCTCCATCATTGCGAGGATGTTCAACCGGGTCGATACTCGCCCACCCATGCTTGATGAACCACTACGATTCTTGGGCTCAACGAATCAGATTGTACCGCCTTGGAAAGGAAAATGGTGTCAACATTCTCAAATCCATTGATGAAGGACCATATCGAGTTGAGACGACTAGAGACATACTTGATACTAATGAAGATGGTACTTCTGTTTACGGAATGGACAGACCTAAAATGTATGATGAGCTTGATGATAAGGAGAGAAAGAGATTCGATGCATATCGTGGCTTCAAACATTGTTCTTCAAGGTCTTCCTAAAGACATCTACAAGCTGATCAATCATAACACACGATGCAAAGGCAAGATGGGATAATGTTAAGATGCTTCTCTCAGTTCAATTAACTATGGAAGACAGAGAATCCCAACTCTATGACTAATTTGAACACTTCAAGATGAAACCAGATGAGAGTGTCTATGAGTACTATGTGAGATTTCATAAGTTAGTGAATGACATGAGGAACATCAGAATGATTATGCCTAACATTCAAATTAACTCAAAATTTGTGAACAACATGAATCCCGAATGGCACAAGTTTGTCACCGCCGTGAAGCTCACTAAAGGATTGAAGAATACAAACTATGAGCAACTCTATGCCTTCCTCCTTCGTAAGAGACATGCTATGTTTGAAAAATTAATTCTCAATCAGTTCAAAACCAACCAGGGAGAGACAAGCTCGCCTAATGACTCAACCGCTTCTACTCAAACATCGAATCACAACCAAAGCATCACAAGTCATACCCTTGGGTAATGGTAATCACAAACTCATTCCTGATCGTATGTTCAAACAAGTCGACGATGCACACGCTGGTAACTTCATTAATCAACTAGCTCTTCCGATTAGTCAAAACATGAATTCTCTCCCACAAACCAACAACAACCTCTAATAAAGATCTAACCCACACAATCAAGCCACTGTTAAAGATGGAAGGATCGTGGTGCAACCGCCTGGAAAGACAAGATGATCGAAGAGGTGGAGCCGGTAGAGGTTATGTTGGCAAACAGAATCGAGGAAGGAATGGTAACCAAGGTCAAGCTAAGCCAATCAAATGTTATAACCGTGGTGGTGAGGGACACATTGCAAGGAACTGTACATCTCCAAAGCGCCCACAGAATGCTGATTAATTCAGAGATAAGATGTCGCGGGTACAAGCTCGACAATGGTGCCGCTGGATGAAGAGGAATGTTGTTTCTAGCCGAGGCAATGCCAAGACCTATGATGCAGATGGATGAGCGTACCATTCAGAGATAGGTCACAATCATCAATGCCTTTCAAGTCAGCTGACTGATGCATACGACTCATGTGGATGATGGACCACGGCACACAATTTTATGGCTAGCATTTCTCCAATGGTTTCTCCCAAGGTCTCTTCTTCACCACTAGCCGCCCATCCCAAGACAAACTCATCTCAGAGGTATTAAAACTATACGATGATGCCGAGATGCAAAAGATGCATGACAAAGTACATTCAACTGAAACTATTGAATCAAATGTTGAAAATATGGGTAATATCAATATTATCCCATATGATCAATATGTGAAACAAAGTGAAAGTGAAGGTGTACCAAGTGATGCATCTTCAGCAGTCAACAATGAATATGTTTTTGATGAATACACCGCATGCCCCGATGATTCCGTATTTCAACTAAATGCCTATAAAGATCGTGTTGCTATTTATGAACAACGTGCTAAGTTTGAGTTGACCACTGTGAGCAGAAATGGATGACCCAATGCATAAATATTAGAAAAGTAATTTTAGAGAAGAAGTATTGAAACAAGAATTAAATTCCTTGCAAGAAAACTTTCTAAAACCGCTAAGCAAAAACAAGAACTTCAAGAAAATGTGAAAATGCTTAAGCAAGAATTTAATGCAAAGGAATCAAAACTCTTGAGAGATTTTTCTAATCTAAAAACTTTGAAAAACAAACTTGAAAACAAGTTGTACGTACAAGGAAACACCATTCGACGCTCACATGGTCACTAAACATAGAGTTTTAAGCGATAAGCATAGTGTTCCCATTATAGATAAACCCAACCTCGAGGTAATTAAAAGATAGCAAAAGCAGCTCAAAGTGTGATCTATGATGGCAATGAGATTCTTAAACCTAGACGAAACCTAGTTGCTGAGTGCACTGAGGAAGATAAGAAATCGATGAAGTCACTAGGAAAGGATGAACAAAAAATTAGATGATCCTAAATGCAAAGAGAAAAAAATAATTATCACTCCCCATGACTACAAAAAGGAAAACTGGATTTCCTTTAACATGTTTAAGCCTCGCACATTGTTGACTCTAACAAGTTTTCTGGAAAAGGATTTAGATAAGGTAAAGTCGAAAATATTGTTGAAACAACCCTCCCTATGGAAAATGCCTAGAGCAATCGTGTATCCTCCTAATACACCAATGCATCTTGTTCCTAGAAACATTGCCACTAAAAGCAAGACCTTAATTAGCCAATATGTTATATTTCAACTATTTGTTGATTTTGAGAAAACTTGCAAGAAAATGATCACACCCAATGGGTATAACGAAGGAGAAAGGGTTTTGAGCAAATGAAAGAATGTTATTTAATCGAGGTCATGCCTTTCTTTAAACTTCAAAGATCACTTTGAGAGTCTTAAAAGGGATAGAAACCATATCAAGGAATGGAAAAGGAATTTGATGCAATGGTAGTTGAAGTTAGTGATTATGAGAGTGCACTAAAATATAATGAGATTGAGAGGAAGAACTTGCATACCTTAAATGAGACTCTTATTATTGAATGTGTTGCTCAAGATATTTTTTCATCGCTTCAAATTGCTCTATTAATGCTTCCAAATTTCATGAACTATCTCGGGCCTCGAAAGTCTCCCATGATCGTGTCATTGAGCTTGAAAAATCTAATTCTAAACTAAACGAGAAAATTGAACTGGATGATCACGACAATTTGGTTAAACATTTTTCTAAACTCGAAGTTGAGCATTTTAATTTACAACTAAAATATCAACATCTTAAAGAAAATGTCAAAACTTCAAATATCAAGACATCCTCAAATGTTCCAGAGTTTGATGCGCTTTTCAAATTAAAAACGTGATGAATGTTCAAGCTCAAGGCAACACGATCGTAAAGTTGAAAGCCCAAATCTCTCAATTAAAGGGTCAAACGAACAATATGACAGGCTCCCAAATGCCTCCTCCTTTAGATTCTCCGAATTCTCAAACTTTTCATCTTCAAAACTTAGTTGATGCCTTACAAAAGGAAAACGAGAGTTTTCTAGAAGAAAATGAAAAGTTAAACGACATTTTAAAGAGTTATATGATTCAATAAAAGTCACCCGTGACCAAAACAACTAAAAATAACGCTCTTTACAAAAGGAAATTGAGAATCTTAGAAGTCAGGAAATGGGAAACCGCCACTTGTTTTCAATAAGAATGTTGTCTCAAAGTCACCCTTAGATTGCAAATACATCTGGATGCTTAAATATATTCCTCCTCATCTTAGGAATAATGAACATGCTTTTCATGAATACCGTGCTCACCTTAAGGATAGTCTAGAATGTCTGAGATTGTCAAGAGGATTTCATTAACAAACCTCTTGATAGTGAAATTAGGTTTGCTTGCCTCCGGGCCAAACGATCTCAAGAGTTGCTAGAATGTGTGATTGCAACATGTCCCAAATCCTTAACCTTAGGTGCAAAAGGCAAAGCTGTGATGCCTTGTTCTATGCCTAGTGCCAAGCAAGAAATCCGTTCTATGCCCAATCTTAAGAAAGGAAACACTAATGTGCCTTCAAGTAGTTCAGATTTCAGATATGTTAGTGCTAAGAAAGTGAACTTTAGTGCCCGCAAAAGCTCAAATCACAGCCTTAAGAAAGTATACACTAATGTGCCTTCTAGTACTTCAGATCCTTGCACATCAAGTTCAGTAATGCAAAAATTAGATCAACCAACTAATGTTCCCATTCCTCTACAGAGTAATCAAGTGACTTTAGCGAAAGGTGTCAAAGTCTCAAGACAATACAAGGAATGATAGGACCTTGCAAGCTAAGAATGTGCATTTGAAGAGAGTAGAAGACCAATCTAGGAACTTTAAGCTTGAGTTGAATAAAACGAATCGTGTTGATTCAAGTATTAGCCTTAGGCATCGTAATTAATTCAATTATGATACTATTTGCAAACCTTGTAATGATGTCTGCTTGAATTCTATCGCTAATCATGAATGTGGTGTGAATGCTTTGTCTAATGCTGTCAAATGCCCGCAAATTGTTAATGCTAATAATCGTGCAAATAACGCAACAAGGCAAAAACGAATGATTGTTAGAAAACAAGTGGAACCCACAGAAGAACTTTTATAAAGATAGGTTATTATTGGATACCTTTTGGCCATAAGAATAATGGCTTTGTTCTCAAACCGCTAAGATTATGCCCACTAGAAAATGGATGCCTACCGGTAGAACTATTCCCTTAAGAAGTAAACATACTTTGAATAGGTCAAATACGTACACCAAAGATTGCATCTATTCCCAATGATTCCATTGCTTCTACTTCCGATATGGATGTTTCTGCTTCTGATGTGGGTGTTCCAATTATCGTTACTAACCAAGTGGAACCCATTCTTGCATGGGGATCCCAATTATCCATTTATCCATTCTTGTTCAGGTTCAACCTGCAGATCATTCAAATCGCTCTGGTACCCGGACTCAGCTCGTTCCAAGCATATGACCGAGACCGGTCGCGCTCATGAACTTCGAGCAAATTCATCGATGTTAGATTCGTAATGATCATTTCGTGCAATTAAGGGTTATGGTGATTATGTTGTTGGTGATAGTGTTATCTCTAGAGTATACAATGTGGAAGGTTTGGTCATAATCGCTCTCTGTTGGTCAATTCTGCGGATTCTGATCTAGAAGTAGCCTTCTAAAACATACTTGCTTTGTTAGAGATCTTAATGGTAAGGAACTTTTAAGAGGAACTCGTGGTTCAAATCTTTACACCATCTCTATATAAGATATGATGAAGTCTTCTCCAATTTGCTTGCTGTCAAAGGCTTCAAAACAAAGTCATGGTTATGGCATCGACGTCTCAATCACTTGAACTTCGGTACCATCAATGATCTCTCCGTAAAGGACTTAGTTGTAGGTTTACCTAGACTAAAGTATGAAAAGGATCATCTTTGTTCAGCATGTCAATTGGGAAAAGCAAGAAGTATGCCCATAAACCCAAACCTACTAACTCGCTAAGTTCTTCATACAATTCATATGGATTTATGTGGACCAATGAGAGTGCATAATATCTTTGGGAAGAAATATGTGTTAGTTATAGTTGATGATTACTCTAGATTCACTTGGTCAAGTTCTAAGGACAAAGGATGAAACTCCCGATATCATCATCAAACTCATCAAATTCGAGTTCGACTTAACAAAACCGTCGAATTATCCGACGCACAATGGAACCGAAGTTTGTTAACAAACAACTTAGTGAATTCTATGAAAGCATTGGAATCAGCCATCAAAGAAGTGTTCCACGAACTCCTCAACAGAAATGTGTAGTTGAAAGATCTAAATCGAACTCTTGTAGAAGCCAACAATGTTGATTTACTCAAAAGTTCCAATGTTTCTCCGGCTGGCTATTGCCAATGCATGCTACACACAAAATCGCTCCCGATTCACACCGCTCATGGAAAGACACCATATGAACTTGTCCACAACAAAACCTAATCTCTCTCTTTCCTTCGTGTGTTTGGTGCATTGTGTTATCCAACTAATGAGGTTCAAGACTTAGGGAAACTTAGGGCTAAAGCCGACATGGAGTATTTGTAGGTTATGCACCAAACAAAAAGGGATACCAAATCTATAACAAAAGAACCCGAAACATCATGGAAACCATTCACTACGCTTGATGAGTCGACGGTCAAATGGCTCCTGGACACTCCACCAGACCCGCACTTCAAAAAAGTCCCATTGGTTCATCCCTTGTTCCAAACTCTTCTCAAGAAACTCCATATGTACCTCCATCTCAAGATGATTTAAAGAAATTGTTTGATCCTATGTTTGATGAACTGTATGATTCAATTACTAATGAGGTGTTGATCCCTACAATAGAGGATGCTCATATTCTTGTGAATGAAGTCAATCCTCAGCCTCAATATCTTTAAGTCAAAACACCTGCCGCCGATCCTTCAGATCTCATCAACAAATCATCATTCTTCAAATGTACATCATGGAAATGTTTCTGGCATCAATGATGAAGTTAATCCCTTTGCTACTCCTCAAGATGCTCCATTTGAAAACATATTTGCTACTCCTGAATCATCATCGAAATCATCTTCTCGTGAGACATCGACTACCTCTTACCCCTCAACAACTGCCACATGAACACCTTCTAAAATGGACTCACGATCATCCATTAGACAACATCATTGGAAATCCCTCTCGCCCCAGATCACCCGAAACAACTTGCAACCGATGCCTTATGGTGCTTCTTCAACTTCGTACTATCTAAGATCGAACCAAAAGATGTTAAAACCGCCATGAATGAAGATAGCCGGTTCAATGCCATGCAAGATGAAATTCATGAGTTTGATCGACTTGATGTATGGGAGTTAGTACCGCCCGTGATTGTGCTATGATTATTGCTCTTAAATGGATCTTCAAAGTGAAACTTGATGAGCATGGTGATGTGTTGAAGAACAAGGCTCGATTAGTTGCTAAAGGATACCATCAAGAGGAGGGTATAGACTTCGAAGAATCTTTTGCTCGCTGTTCGAATCGAGGCAATCGTA
Organism: Chrysanthemum makinoi; assembly: GCA_910596185.1. NCBI lineage: Eukaryota > Viridiplantae > Streptophyta > Magnoliopsida > Asterales > Asteraceae > Chrysanthemum > Chrysanthemum makinoi. The sequence goes on from OU343224.1 coordinate 60,408,875, forward strand.
ATTTGGCTAATGCCGCTAGTAAGAACATGGTAGTCTATCGATGGATGTGAAAACGCATTTCCGAATCCGGAGATCTTAAAGAAGTCGCCTACGCCGCCACCCAACCCGAAGGATTTGTGAATCAAGAGCATCCTACTCACGTTTATCGTTTGAAGAAGCTGCCTCTTTTAAAAGCAAGCTCCGGCATGGTATGATACACCGCAAAGTTTCTTCTATCTACCGGATTTAGCAAAGGAGCAGCTTGATCCTACATTGTTCACCAGAAGTCGTGCAAACATTTAACTCATGTTCAAATTTATGTTGATGATATTATTTTGCCTCGATTGCACCCAATGGAATGTGATCGCTTTTCAAATGAAATGAGTTCAAAGTTTCAAATGTCAATGATGGGACAAATGTCATTTTTCTTGAGATTACAAATTTCAAAAGTCCGAGGCATTTTCATAAATCAATCTAAATATGCAAATGAGATTTTAAAGAAATTTGATTCATGACTCAAGGACACCCCATGATTGATCGAACCAAACTAGATGAGGACCACTCAAGGATCATGATTGACCAAACGAAATATCGTAGTATGATTGGATCCCTGATGTACCTCACAGCTAGTAGACCATACATCTTGTTCGCTGTTTGCGTGTGTGCTAGATACCGTGCTAAGCCTACTAAAAGCACCTTGAAGCGGTTAAGCGGGTCTTTCGGATCTCCAAGGAACCATCAATATGGGACTTGGTACAAGGACACCGGATGTCACTAACGCCTATGCATGCCGCATCATGCAGTTGTCAAGATACTCGCCGAAGTACATCCGAGGTGCTCCTTTTGGGTGATAAGCTTGTGAGCTGGTCGTCAAAGAAGCAAATGAGTACTTCTATTTCCTCTACAGAGGTGAATACATAGCCATGTCATCTTGTTGTGCTCAAATCTTATGGATGAGATCTCAATTATCCGACTATGGCTTTGTATTCAACAAAATCCTCTCTATCATGGATAATAAAAGTGCTATTGCTCTCTCATGCAACAACGTTCAACACTCAAGAGCAAAGCATATCGACATTCGACATCATTTCATCAGGGAACAAGTGGAAAAGGTGTGGTGGAACTATATTTTGTGAGGTCTATCGCTTAGCGACATCTTCACCAAAGCTCTTCCAAGAGAACGCTTTGAGTTTATTCTTCCACGACTTGGCTTGAAAAGCCTTCAACCAGCAACACTCAAACGTCTTCAAGAGGAAGACGAGGAGTAAAGGTCTATCTTCATCTATCTCTTGTATATATTTATCCAAAAAGCAAAATACAAAATTATAAAACCCTATAAAACCAAATAGAAAAAAATAAAACTTTCAAAAATCCATAAAATCTGAAAAATGGGCAAATATAAAAAAGTATTATACTTGCCACCTTTCTTCGTGGTAAATAACAAAAATTTTTGCTTCTCAAGGGTAATATACTTTCAAATTCATCCTCTTTAGGGTATTTTCATGAACAGCTTGGACATTTTGCTTCCTATTACCTGTATTTGAAATTCGAAAAGTGATGATACTTTTTTATCATTTGCCATAGTTTTTTATTATGTTAAATTTTGAATATGTATTAAGATAATTTATTTAATGATTTATAATCGTTAAATCTATGATAAAAATGTGTTTTGTTTTAAGTTTACACTATTTACTTATTAAGATAATTTAAGTTCCACAACCTACTTCATTTGCAAAGGACATGAGTTTAAATATATAATCCGCATTGGCACGTATGGTTCAAATAAAGCGTAGCTTTTAACCCTTACCATTTAAATCTAAAAGTCAAGCATGTACCATTCTCAATCATTTCATTTGTATATAACACACCATTTCACATTTGTAAGCTAGTTTTTGATTTTGTAATTCTCTTGTAATAAAAATTCTACAAGTCAAGTAGTTACAACAAATCCTATTAACTAATTCTTGAGTTCAATTCTATTTGAATCTCTGATTCCTCGTAGCAGTGTATCAACTCGTACCAGCTACCAATTCCTATCTTAACCCATAAACTTATTGAGTTTGATCGCCTCATCAAATTTCCCCAAAATACATCTTCGCTTCCTATCACAAATAATGCTACCCTTGTTAATTTTATTCGCTTTTTAGCCAAAACATGCTTTTCCGTATCGCTAATATAATATTTATTATTTAAAAAAAGTATCATACTTTCTTCCCATTTCCTTCAGTAATAAAGCAAAATTGTCCAAAATGCTCATGAAAATACCCTTAAAGAGGATGAATTTGAAAGTATATTACCCAAGCAGGTTGTACCTTGGTTTCACACTCAAGAGGAAAAGGTGATAAGTATAAGTACTTTTTTTATATTTGCCCAAAATCGAAAATCTTCAAAAAAATATTGTCAATTTTGTCTTGTTTCTTTTTCTAAGAATCGATTATATTCATTTGTCTTGTGCCGGCCATTCAAAAGAAATGACTACCTTTAATTTGGGGACAAATAGTTCGGATTAAAAAAAAAAAAAAATCAAAAAAATCAAAAATATTTTTGGGAGAAAGAGAAACAATGGTTTATTGTCATTTTCGTGCAATAACCCTGGTTATTAAAGAAAGAATCAGAGCCATGTGTTTTATCATGATTTCTAAGTCCATGCTCGATTCTATAAACATTTATTTGCTCAAAACCAAATGCTTTGAAAAATAACTCTATTCTCTATTTTGATAATCATCGGAGACTTATCTCGGCTGTATTATCTCAATCAACAACCTATGTCATCATCGAAAGGAGAGAAATGATTTCAATTAAATTAAAAAGTTATTTGGCATTCAATTGTTTTCAAAAGATAATCATGCATGTTTAATCAATGGAGTTTAGAAATCTCAACATCGATCCTTATCGCTTAAAACGCTTTCTATAATCAAGTCACAATTCTCCTTAAAAGCTTTCAAAATCAATTTGGGTTTCCACAAGAGATCACAAATCTCAAATGCTTTGATAATTGTGGACGGAGAAGTTGTATTTAAATAGGATTTAAACCGACAATCTGGATCAAATGGTTTCTATGATTAGCATGTTTGCCTCCCTGCAGTTGACAAACGATTAAATTTTCCATGCAATATTGAAAGGGGAGCATCTATCTTAAACCACAATGATTTGAAATGTGATCACTTATCTCATCGTGCAGTTCCTCCAAATGATGCAAAAAATTTTTCAAATCTCGAGGCACATATTGAGGGGGAGCAAAATCATGAAAACCTCATCCTTCCCCAAAATGCTATATCTACTTGATTCGACAGTGGAAGTGATGTTGATATTTTTAGAAAATGGTAATCAAAGAAGTTAATTTTCTTCTTGCCTCCGTAGAAAACTATTTCAAATACTTGATTCACATGTTGAGGGGGAGTTCTTCTTCTAAAAATATCAAAACAATTCGTGTACAAAATGCTTTGATAAAATATCATAAGTATCGGATTGATTTTCAAATGGTTTTCAATTGTCTTATGGCGATGAACAATACCAAAAGACCTACACCAACTTTCCATTATGTATGGTGATATATACCATAAGGTTAGGTATGTGTTCCCATGATCCTACGTAACTCGAGGGATCTACCCAGTGACTATCCATCAGTTAGTGTAGTTCTTAGGTATGATGATAAAAGGAGAAAATGAGATAATGGAAGAGTGCGATCAAGACTAAGCTAGTAATCGAATAAACCCAACAAGGTTCTAGCTATGAAGTCTCAAGTTAATCGGCGTTTGAAGAATTAAAAGAATTGAATGAAAAAGGGTGAAAACAAATAGCCCATTTATTCAACCTTAGGCAAAACCGGTTCAATTCATATGCTACCGATGGTAACATCGGATTGAAGACAAGACGCCATGGACCCTGACGATCTGACTACAACTTCCCAAACCACTCAAGTTCCTCTTAAAAGGACTTGTTTCATTCTCATGGGAACCGAAGATATCTATCTACTTTCTCTTAGAGATTGTTGATATTGAAGGAGGAGACCCTCTCCCTAGTCTCCTATATAGGATCCAAATATGCACAAAATTGAGTCTAGAGCCACGAGATCATCATTAAATCTCATTAGGATCAATGAAGACTCTCTCGCTTCACACAATGAGAGATTATATCTTGAGTCCTACGATTATCCTTGTGGTATTGCCGTAACATCTCGAAAGTGATGTGTTTACATATTCACTGTGAAGATGGAAAGCCTTCTCGAGCCAACATCTAACAAGCTCCTGGTAGGTGGCATGTGAGATCTATTATATAGATAAACCATGACAAACCGAATGTAAAACAATGGGGCTTATTCAATCTTTTGAATCAATCCCGTTCGTGTTATGGATTGACGGATACCTTGAAAACCAGCTTTGTTTTAAAACTCTTTTCATTAGCATGTCGAATCGCGGTACTAATTTTTCAAATCAAAAGGTGTTTTATGATTGATAATTGATTTTCATTAAAACTCATATATTGCAAAACAATTTCTATTGAGCAATACACAATTGTTTTTCAAATTTCTTTTCATCAATCGCTGGACGTAAATTGGCCGGTTCACTCCACTCGTTGTCTTCTTTGAGACGCTCGCTTGAGAAATGCCAGAGTGTACCTGCAAAACCCCTCACAAGGAAATTCTTCTAATTATACCGATCACAGGTAGTATTTGTATTGACAACGGGAACGTCGCGGTAATTTCAATTCATTGAAAGTGATCAAAGACACTTTCGTGCTTTTATTGCTAATTGTCTTATGCGTGTACACCCCGACGCTGGTACCGACGTAATGAAGCGTGTCAATCCATAGCCAAATGCTCACCTAACACATTCATCTCAAAAGAAATCATGATTAGTGCATCAATGACTCTGTTATTTTCACTCCATGCTTCGCTACCGCCGCCAATATCATGAATCAACGAATGCTTCCTTACTCGATGAGAATATATCATGATCCGAATGTGAGCATGTCGGTCCAATGTCACAACATCACATATACCAACACCACAATGGATGTATCGAGATTTCTACTAATGATGATCTCAAAAGTCGCTCAACATTATTATCACATGGATCGCTAAAAAGACCTCCACTTGGATTAACCAAACATGCAATGAGTGGAATCAATGACTACGAGCTTCTGAGCAAAGTACTACATCAAGAATGCAAGATCAATTGTTAATGTAATATCTTATTGTATTCAATGTCATTTTAGTATATGTTTGAGGTGACCTCCCTTAGGGGGAGATTGTTAGGAATTAGAAATTCCAGGTATTAAAGAGTCGGTCACCTCAAGTATTTGTAATCGTTAGAATGCCTGTAGTCGAGTTATATTTAGGTTAGTAGTATTTAGTTAAGTAACACCGCTGAGGACTGACGGTCTTTACCCAATCGATGCCCTCGATCCACACCGTGGTGTGGCGATTTATGTAAGACTATAAATACTCTCTACCTCCCAAGGTAGAGAGTTGGAGCTCATAATAATATCTTTCACTTCTCTCACTAAGTTCCCTAAACCTCTAACTTTCTCTCTCTAGAATTCCAATTTATACCTAACTTGTGTTAATGGTTTGATGTGATTGTGAAATCCAATATCCTACATAAACATTCAAAGTCCTTGGTTAACAAAGGAATTTTTACTTTTTAAGTCCTTATTTAATACACAACATGTTTCAATTTGGGATTGCTGGTCTTTAAGTAAAGAGAGCAAGATCCGATGAGGCAAAGTTCGGCTTGTTCAACAGAAGTTACAACATGATCATTATTTAGATCCTCAAGTATAACCACGGAGTCAATTTGATTATCAAAGGAAACCATAAGGTCATCTTGATCGCCAAATGTAACTACAGGGTCTATTTGAAAATCATCTAATGAGATGTAATGACTCATTTTGAACACTCCGAGCCTTGCGGATTCGATGTTGGCGCGATATTAGATCAGAGATAAATATGGTTTGTTCGGTACCGAGACAAGCCATCGCATGTCATACACTCGGGCCTGTGGTCACCATGTAACTCATGCATATTAGGCATCAACATAATCGCCGATTGGCCCGCAAATCCTCCATATCATCATCCGAGTCAGATTTGCCATAAAGCTCGTTTCTTTGTCCGTGAGAGTTCCACCAGCTTCATCCTTAAGAGCCAAAAGAAGAGTTTCTTTGAAATAAGCACTCTAGTCCTGGCTTGGGGCATGCATTAGCCGTGTCCTTCATTGCAGCTTGTAGCATCAAGACCATTCAACTCATTTTGAGCATTTTGCTCCACCACTTGAGCTCTATTGTTATTCCTACCCATAGCATGAACCCTTGACCACCCCCATCCGACGCATCATAACCACGACTCAACTTCAACTCGCCCATTGTTCACAACAACCGATTCGTGTTAGATGAGGAACAAATACGCATTGTTTGATTTGTTGGATAATCCAAAAGCATTAGCAATCATAACAAATCCTTGTTGCAATGCTTCAAACGGATCGATGTCCTCATTAGCTTCAATGACAATTGTTGAGCATTGGTGTTGTTGTAAGAAACCAATTGATTTTGTTGAGCTTGTTGTTGTGAATGATCGCTTTGTGTGACCGGTAGTTGGTTGAGTTGCTTGTTGAGGAGGATAACTTTGTTGAGCATATAAGGCAAGTTGTTGATTTTCCAGATGTGTAGGTGGAGCAATTTGAGCACGGAGAATCCTTTCCCGATCAACTTCCTTTTCATGAGGCTTCAAGTAATCGGACAACAATCCATATGTAGAATGATGCATATTCTTCGCTTGACGGAGAAAAATGACATACTTCTCCCATTCAGAACCAAAACTACTCAGGAACTTAGTATTAACAGCAATTCTTGGCATGATGATGTTGTGTTTATCCAAATCATTGATGATGTCTTAAAATCGATGATGATAAGACTCTAGTGTCTCTCCAGGTTCAATCATGAAGTGGTCATAAGCCAAGTAAATTTTGGATTCCAAATCCTCCTGATTGAGTACAGATCCTTCCATAAGAAGATTAATATGATCCCACATTTTCGTGGCACTTTTGAGCATCAACACTACTAAGAATTGGGTTTGGTAATCCTAAGAGGATATATTCCATTGCAAGCTCATCTCGCCATAGTGTAGAAGTTCTTGAGATTCAAGTCTCAAATAAGAGCAATGTTCGCTTGTACATCTCTTGGTGGAATAGCATTTGATCTCCGTGTACAATGACAATAGGCATCTCAAATGGACCTTCCAAGATAACCTTCTTAAGAACTTTCCATGGCTTCTTGATCACAAAACCTAAAGAACCTTATCACCCATTGATCGAGTTTCCTCGAGGAGCATTGAGGTCTATCAAGTGATCCACCTCATGAATTGATTGTTGGTCGCTAAAGCTTCACACATCTTTGCAAACCAAGTGGTTCCTTCATAGTGTTCCTTGATGGATGTTGATTGAATTCATTTGTGTAGGGTTGAACTTGAAGACTTGGTGGTGGTTGAACCATTTTAGGTTGTGGGATTGCAAAGAAGTTGTGGAGTATGTTGTTGATTAAATTGTTGTTGATAAATTGCTTGTTGTTGATTCCATTGTTGATGTTGTGTATTTAATTGTTGTTGACGCTTGAGAATAAGAAGGTAATGGTGGTTGTGACATGTTGATAAACTTGTGTTGGTAAAAATGGATCTTTGTAGTCGAATGAACCTTGTTGATGAAGTATCCTTAGGCGTAGAAATCACAATAGCCAAGTAGCACTTTATGCGTAAAACACAAAAGTTACGCTGCGAATAATCAAGAGTTACGCCAGAGATTTAGCTTACGCTGTAGTAGGAAAACGCTAAAGTTATGCTGTGAGAAAGTTAGGCGTAGGATTATCTTTTATGCGAAGACTATGCTTAGCTTAAGATGAATCTTATGCGTTGATTTCTACGCTAAGTTTTATGCTTATGCGTAAGTTTAGGTTTTATCCCGTGATCTTTTACACTTCACAATGCAAAAGATATCCAAAGTCGATGTATTTTCGTGCTTATCCAAGTAAGAAAAACACGGAGTAAACCAATAAAACGAAGATCAAAACCAAGGATAACCTACGTAGTTTTAGGGTTTTGCTACGCCTAGGATTACTCGTAAAAATGATAATGCCCAAAGATGTTTCTAAACCAGTTTTTGTGTGATGAAATAGCTTCAATAACACCAAAAGACAAAAAAGTGTGAAACTTGATGATCCAAAGCTCTAAAACAGTTATGAGGTTGAAACCCTTGTATAAAAACTAGTTTAAAAACAACGATCCACGCATAAAGTTTGAAACTTTTTGCCAAAAACACTTATTTTAACACCTTAAAACGTTGAAAGTACAAGAATCTTGGATTCAAAAGGGTAAAAAAGACGTTTTAAGCTTAACCAAGTATCGTTGCAGGTTTTAAGCGTAGGACCAAAACCCACTTCAAAAACAAACACGATTCACCCAACTAGTAGGCGATTGATACCATCTGTAGGTCACTAGTTTTACAACACAAGCTTACTAGAAAGAAATAGAGAGGCGATTGAACAATACACACACAAACACACACGTATAAAGTATGATGGTTAGGCGTAGAGTGTGAAAGAGAAATGCATGGAACAACCAACCCTCAAGTGAGGGTTATTACATAGTATTTATAGGCAAGGAGCTAGGGCAACACTCCTACTCCTTCCCTTTTCCTTATTGGACATGGGCCTAAGCTTATGGGCCTTCTACATAAGCTAGACCTTAAACAAACATAAAGGCCATAATAAGCTACCTATTACATATGAGTAACTAACACTTGAATTAAAGTTTAGGAGTGATTACAACAAACATCTTGTCTCTAAAGTATTCTACATTCTATGGACGTTTTGGAGATGTGCAGTTCCTCGCAATATGTCCCTCACCACCACAGTTGTAGCATTTGATTGGCTTTGCTTGCCCTTGATTGGTATTTCTTCCACAATTCGACATTACATATCCTCCACCTACTCCCTGCCCAATCATCCCTTGTTCATACCGTCTTCCTTGCATTATCCTGCACCACTACCTTACCATCTCTCCATAGCTTGATTGTGTGGATTAGATGTTGTTCTCGAGGTTATTGTTGTGTGTGGAGTGGAATTCATATTTTGACTAACCATGAGAGACAATTGATTGATGAAGTTTTCCATGAGTGTGTTTGAGTTTGGAGGCTTATATGCTGGATCAGGAATGAGCTTGTAATTACCATTACCCGTGGGTATGACTTGAGAAGCTTTGGCGGTAATACCAGCATTGGTGTAAAAGGCTGTTGAATTATTTGATGAACTTGTTTCTCCATGTTTAGATTTGAACTGTTCGAGAATCCTTCATTCAAACATAGCATGTCTCTCATTCTGAAGAAGAAAGGCATACAGTTGCTCATAGTTGGTGTTCTTTAATCCTTTGGTTAGCTTCACAGAGGAGACAAATTTGTGCCATTCGGGATTCATGTTGTTCACAAACTTTGAGTTCAGCTGAATATTTGGCATGGTCATTTTGATGTTCCTCATGTCATTTACAAGCTTGTGGAATCTCACGTAATACTCATAGACACTTTCTTCTGGTTTCATCTTAAAATGCTCAAATTCATCATACAGTTGTGATTCTCTGTCTTCCTTGATTAGTTCAGAACCCGAGATAAGCATCTTGACATTGTCCCAAACTGCCTTAGCTTCAGTGTTGTGATTGATCAGCTTGTAAATGTTCTTAGGTAAACCCTGAAGTATGATGTTAGAAGCCACGATGTCTGCATCGTATCTCTTCTCCTCCTTATCAGTCGGTTCATCATACATTTTAGGTCCTGGTCAGTCCTAATATCACCGAAAGCCATCAGTAGATCTCAAGTATGTCTCGGGTTGTCTCAACTTGATAAGGTCCTTCATCAATTGACTTGATAATGTTGACCCCATTTTCCTTTCCATACAAGTACAACCTAATTCGTTGAGCCCATGAGTCATAGTCAGTTCTGTCAAACATAGGTGGACGAGTATCTCGATCAGCTGCTTGAACGTCCTCAGCTACAGAAGAGATGATTGTAGGCACGTTGGTAGACATGTTTACATATTTCACGGGATTTTATAACTCTATGATTAAACCGGGAAATAGATTCTTTCACGGGATTTTACTAAATCAAGAGAAAGCCGTATCAAAATCAATAATCAACCAAGTCGCTAAGAAACTTGAGAACAAGTTGCTAGGTCACCAAGTCGCTAAGGTACCAAGTCGCTAACTAACAACTCGCTGAAAACACAACTCGCTATGAAACAAGTCGCTAGACACAAGTCGCTAAAGTAACAACTCGCTAAGTTGAAAATTCGCTAAAGAACAACTCGCTAAGTGGACAAGTTGCTAAGGAACAACTCGCTAAGAGATCAAGTCGCTAATCACAACAAAGACAAGTCGCTAGAAATAATAAAGACAAGTCGCTACGTCGAACAAGTCGCTAGTCGAAGTGGTGTCTCCACTACTTTGTACTGTTTGTCGTCTTGTCTCAATAGACAAGTCTCTAGGGCTCAAATCGCTACCACTTAAACTACAAGTCGCTGCAAATTGATGAAGCAAGTCGCTACAAAGAAAAGTAATCCGAGAACCAAGTCGCTAGGTAGAAAAACTTAAAAACAACCCTTTTCAATCCAAAACAAGCCCAACCACAGTGATTCAAGCTTTCCAACTCAAAACCCAAGCACTTACAATGATTGTAAACACAAAAGTACACTCAAAATTCGAACTTTAACACAAGAAATGATCCAAATGATGCAAAAACCACTAAAATTTTTCAAACCCAAAAACCATATAAAACCACTAGAAATCCAAGGATACGTAAGAGAGATGATCAAACCATGGCTCTTGATACCATTTGTAACATATTGGATTTCATAAACACATCAAATCATGATTACATATAGGCGTATAACTTAAGGTTTTAGAGAGAGAAATAGTTAGAGGTTTGGGAACTTAGTGAGAAAAAGTAAAAGTATTATTATGAGCTCCAACCCTGTACCTTGGGAGGTAGAGGGTATTTGTAGTCTTACATAAAACGCCACCTACGGGCTGTGGATCAGGCATACAGTGGGTAAAGACCCGTCCGTCTTCCACGATGTTACTTAACTAAATACTACTTAACATTAAATAACTACGACTATGAGCTTTCTAACGATTACATATACTTGAGGTGACCGACACTTTAATAACTGAATTTTACTAAATCCTAACAATTCCCATAACTTGAATACTTATTTATAATTAGGTTAATATTCAAATTAACCCTTACTTACTTAAAGCTTAAAAAAGATCGATAAAAGCTCGAGCTCGACTCATTATATGTTTTGAGCCAATATATCGGGCTTGAGCACAGCTTGAGCTCGAAAAAAGCTCGATTCGATCGATCCAAGCTCGAGCTCAAACTCAAGTTGCTTGATAAAAGCTCGGCTTATTTACACCCCTACTCGAGACACCGCTAGAGCTGAGTGGAAGAGGACCTCAGCTGTAGAGTCTATGTTAGCCACCCAAATGAGGCGTATTGAGAGTTTGAAGGCTACTCAGTGGGACCTTATTGCCAGTATTGAGCGTTTGGGCGCTGAGCGCCATCATTCTTAGATCTTTGCTGTATGTTGTAGTACACTAAACTGAGTTATGATAGTTAGTGTTTGATATGACTCTTGTATTTCAGCTTGTATTTTGTGAACTTTGTAACAGTAATTTCTATCTATGACATGCTTGATTTCATATCCAATTATCCTTCCTTTCATAATTTGTTCATGTGCACTATCTATGATGTTTACGCTACTACCTGGTACTTACCTTGTTTAAAAGCCTTATATCTCATCACCTTTCTTAATGCAGAAAAGGCCACAAAAAAGAAGATCAAACAGGACCAACCGTGGTGGAGCTTCCAATGATCCTAGCCCAGCTAGGGTCGCTCGCAACCAAACTACAAACACTACTACCCCAGCAAGTGTTACACATGATCAAACTGCTGATGCCCCTACTCTAGCTAGGGCTACAACAAATCAACCTATCATGAATCAAGCAATGATAGACCAATTGGTAAATGAGCGAGTGAATGCAGCCCTGGCTGCGACAAACCACTCATCCAATGAAACTAGAACCTCAAGACCAGCTACTCACAACCGCGGATTTACTTATCAGGATTTCCGCAAAACCATGACTGGAGGTTTTAGTGTTATAGAAGGAGTTTTTGGTCTGACCAGGTGGATTGAGAAACTTGAGACAATGTTTCGAATATGTAACTGTGAAAAAGAAGCCAAGGTTAAGTACGCATCTTTTACTTTCATGGATGCTGCTCTAACCTGGTGGAACAACTACTTGAAGTCTGCAAGCATTGATGATGCTTACGCCATGCCATAGGAAAACTTCAAGGAAATGGTACTCTGAAAGTATTACCTACACAACGAGATAAATAAGTTGGAACATGAGTTATGGAATCTCAAGGTTCAGGGTACTAACATGGCTGCCTACAATCAGCGTTTTCAAGAATTGGCTTTACTATGCCTTGAGATGGTTCAGACTGAAACTCGATTATTGGAGAGGTACATAGGGGGATTGCCCTCATCAATCAAAATAAATTTTACTACTTCCAAGGCTATTGATCTCCATGAGACTATAGAAGTGGCCAACAAGCTTATGGATCAAGTGTTTGAGGATGCCTTGGAAAAGGTAGTTGACAATAAAGAAGAGGAAATGGGATGATCACTCTTGGAGTAACAACCAAAACAACAGAAACCACAACAACAGCAGTGGGAATAACAACAACCAGAACAAAAGGCAAACTATTGCCAGAGCTTATGCAGCTGGGACTGGAGAAAGGAAACCGTATGCAGGGACTGCAGCATTGTGCAATCGATGCAAACTACACCATAAGGGTCAGTTTACGGTTAAGTGCCACAATTGCCAGAAGATCGAACACTTGACCAGGGACTGCAGTTCCAAATCTTTGGCAACGGTTCAGACAGAACCAGCTCAGAACCCAAAGGTTGCAATAATTTGCTTTGGATGTGGTGAAAAAGGGCATTATAAGAATGAATGTCGAAAACCCAGAAACCAAGGAAATGGAAGTAACCAATGCAACCAGGGAAGCCAGGGGAATGACCGAATTCAAGGGAATGATGGGCCACAAGGTACTCAGGGAAATGGTAGAGGAGCTCGTGGAAGAGTCTATGCAGTGAATAAGGTGGAAGCTCAGGAAGACCCGAATGTCGTGACGGGTACGTTCCTTATAAATAACCGTTATGAATCTATATTGTTTGATACAGGGGCGGATAGAAGTTTTGTTTCTAAGGCATTTAGTCCACTACTCAATATTGCCCCGACCACTTTAGACAATGCATACAATGTGGAGCTGGCTAACAGTAATCTAGAGAGGGTAAACACTATCATAAGAGGTTGCACCCTAAATCTCTTAAGCCACCCATTCAACATTGATCTCATGCCAGTAGAATTGGGTAGTTTTGATGTTATTATCGGGATGGATTGGTTGTCAAAATACCACACCGCCATTATTCGTGACGAGAAGCTTGTCCGGCTACCCTACGAAAATGAAGTCCTAACCATAAAAGGAGACAGAAGTGACAGAAGAAGCGTCAAGGTTAAACATCATTTCTTGCACAAAGGCGTTGAAGTGCATCGAGAAAGGATGTCACCTTTTCCTAGCTCAAGTCATTGAGAAGAAGGACAAGCAATCAGGAGAAAAACGCTTAGAGGATGTGCCAATAGTGAGAAATTTTCCGGAAGTCTTTCCTGAAGACTTGCCAGGACTTTCGCCAGCCCGACAGATTGAATTCCAAATCGATTTAGTGCCTGGTGCCGCACCGGTGACACGAGCACCTTATCGATTAACTCCCACTGAACTACAAGAGCTATCGAACCAGTTGTCGAAACTTTCGGAAAAAGGATTTATAAGACCAAGTTCTTCGCTATGGGGAGCGCTAGTTCTGTTTGTCAAGAAGAAGGATGGAACTTTCAGAATGTGCATCGACTACCGTGAACTGAATAAGCTGACCATTAAGAACCGATACCCACTCCCAAGGATCGACGATTTGTTCGATCAACTTCAAGGTTCAAGTGTTTATTCAAAGATTGATCTAAGGTCTGGATACCACCAACTTAGAGTTCGAGAATATGACATTCCCAAAACCGCCTTCACAACTCGTTATGGACATTACGAAATTCAACTCATGCCCTTTGGATTGACTAACGCACCAGCGGTATTCATGGATCTTATGAACCGAGTGTGCAAGCCTTACCTAGACAAATTCATAATTGTCTTCATCGATGGCAATTTGATTTATTCCAAGAGCGTGAAGAAGCACGAGGAACATCGTAGATTGATCTTGGAACTACTAAAGAAGGAATAACTGTATGCTAAGTTTTCGAAGTGTGAATTTTGGATATCTACAGTACAGTTTTTGGGTCACGTGATCGACAGTCAGGGTATACATGTAGATCGTGCAAAGATCGAGTCAATAAAGCATTGGGTGACACCCACGACACCCACTGAAATACGCCAATTCTTAGGACTCGCTGGATACTATTGAAGGTTTATCGAAGGCTTCTCAAAGATAGCGAAATCTTTAACCAAACTGACCCAGAAGAACGTCAAGTTCGACTGGGAAGAAAAAGAAGAAGAAGCTTTTCAAATCCTTAAAGAAAAGTTATGTAGTGCACCAATATTGGCCCTACCTGAGGGTAGTGAAGATTTTGTCGTTTATTGTGACGCTTCACACAAGGGTCTAGGAGGTGTGCTAATGCAAAGAGAGAAAGTAATAGCATACGCTTCTCGACAGTTAAAGACCAATGAGAAAAACTACACAACACACGACTTGGAATTAGGATCGGTCGTGTTCGCACTCAAAATTTGGAGACATTATTTGTATGGCACAAAGTGTACTGTGTACACCGATTACAAAAGCCTACAACACATTTTGGACCAAAAAGAACTGAACATGAGACAACGCTGATGGTTAGAATTGCTCAGCGACTACGACTGTGAAATTCGTTACCACCCGGGTAAAGCAAATGTAGTGGCTGATGCTCTCAGCAGAAAAGAGTGACCAAAACCCCTTAGAGTTAGATCTTTGGGTATGACAATCAGTTCACCTTATCCATCCAAGATTCTTGAAGCACAATCGGAAGCACTAAAAGAAGAGAATCACCCTAATGAGAACCTTTACGGAATGTCAGAGAGTGAGAATGGATTTGTAAATAGACCAGATAGAATCTTGTGCTTTAAGGACCGAAGTTGGATTCCATGTTATGGGGGAGTTCGTGATATCATCATGCACGAATCTCACCAGTCTAAGTATTCCATACATCCGGGATCAGACAAGATGTACTTGGATTTGAAGAAATTGTACTGGTGGCCAAATATGAAGGCCGACATTGCAACATATGTTAGTCAGTGTTTGACTTGCTCGAAAGTCAAGGCCGAACACAAGAGACCCTTAGGTCTACTGGTGCAACTTGAAATTCCTGAATGGAAATGGGAACGTATAACGATGGACTTTATTACCAAGCTACCAAAGACCTCCAGTGGTTAAGACACTATTTAGGTAATAGTTGATTGCCTCACGAAATCTGCTCATTTTCTACCAATTAAGGAAAATGACAGCATGGACAAACTCGCACAATTGTACTTTAAGGAAATCATTGCACGTCATGGCGTCCCAATCTCCATCATCTCATATAGAGATAGCCGTTTCACCTCGAACTTCTGGAAATCACTCCAAGATGCTCTAGGATCTAATCTTGACATGAGTACTGCATACCATCCCCAAATTGATGGACAAAGCAAAAGAACCATTCAAACTCTGAAGGATATGCTAAGAGCGTGTGTGATAGATTTTGGAAATGGCTGGGATAGACACTTACCCTTAGCCGAATTCTCTTACAACAACAGCTATCACACAGGCATCAAAGTTGCACTATACGAAGCACTCTACGGTCGAAAGTGCAGATCGCCCGTGTGTTGGGCCGAAGTGGGAGAAAGTCAACTTACCTGCCCAGAGCTAATTCAAGAGACTACTAAGAAAATAGTGCTAATCAAGAACTGACTACAAGCAACTCGTGATCGTCGAAATAGCTACGCAGACAAAAGACGGAAACCACTTGAGTTTCAAGTGGGGGATAAAGTCATGCTAAAAGTCTTGCCCTGGAAGGGCGTAATCCGTTTTGGAAAATGTGGAAAGTTGAATCCTCGTTACATAGGAACTTTCAAAATTCTTGCAAGAATAGGGCCGGTAGCCTACCGACTCGAATTGCCGCAAGAACTCAACTCCGTGCATAACGTGTTTCACGTATGCAACTTGAAGAAATGTCTTTCTGACGAAGCTCTTGCTATACCATTAGAAGAAATCTAAATCGACGAAAGGTTGAGTTTTGTCGAGGAACCTATTGAGATTATGGATCGAGAAATCAATCGGCTCAAGCAAAGCCGCATCCCTATTGTTAAGGTCCGGTGGAACTCTCAAAGAGGCCGAGAATACACGTGAGAACGTGAAGATGAATTCAAGCATACATACCTACACCTTTTCTCAAATTCAGCAAGTAACCCTAACTAAAAACCGAGGACGGTTTTTATTTTAAGACGTGGAGGCTGTGACACACGGTATTTTTTCCATTATTATTAAATAATAAATGATAATTTATTATTACTAAACATATTTAATTAAGCATTTAGCTTACATGACCATTTTGAGTAGATAAGTCATGCACTATAGCATATTGATCGAAGTATGGTAATATTAAAGTTTAAAAGCTTTACTGAATGATTTAAATTCTCTTAAGCGAGAGGTCGTCTCGTTATGCCAAACACCACCGCATACCGACACTACATCAAGGGCAAAGTAATATTTAATAACATTCTCATTTGTGAGGCTAAAAATTATAACACGTGCTAAAAAACGTGTTCATAAGACATCAACTGAAAAAATTTAACAAAATTTAATACCGTGATCTAAATATAATCCAGCGGGATATGAAAATACAAGACACAACATAACACTACTTAAATACTTAACAAACTATACTTAATATTTTACACAAATAATACTTATAAATATATATCTTAAATAATTTTTTTATAAAAACTTATCCTACCTCTCTTTTGTGTCCTTACCCCTCACGACAAAACCAAAGCAGAAAAGAAAGAAAATGGTTTTCTTCTTCCTCCCTATAACCTGTTTATCGCCTAGGTAAAATCTCCCAAATGATAAATCCAACATCCTTCTTTCTATCATCTCATAACCTCCCTCATCAAGACCATGATTCATTTTGTCTTAAAAACCTTTTTCTTGGAGGCTTGCTACTGCCATTCGAATAGGTACAAACAAGTAAAAAGAAAAATACAAAGAAGGAAGCACACATCACTATCCTTTCATCTAGAGTCAAGATTCAAGACCTCCTAGGTTGCATAGATGTAGATAGGAGCCTTAGCTTAAATTAGCTTCACACCAAGACTCAAGAAGAGAAAGGAGAGTCAAGGCATCCTAAAACACTCCTCTAAATACTAGTGAAGGTAGAGGACGCCCCAAATCAGTTTTCCCATCACCACTTTTACAAAATTAGGGTTTGTGAAATTTACGGTTTTCAAAAATTAACTTGGGGGTTTTGAAATTCAAGGTTGGTATACACCAATTCTAGCATCAATTTGGTGAAATCAAGAAGGATTCATGGTCAATTGGTGTCTCCTAGTTTGGTTCATACTCGTTCGACCTCCAAAATTGAAAGGATAAAATTTGTATTTGTGTCTCTAATTTTCTTGTTGTATTTTGGACATGAAGTTCATTTATGTCACGGTTTAGTTTTCATTTTCTTTCGAATGATAAATTAATGGTGACATAAGATTTTGTACTTGTTAAATCTTATAAATGGAACATATACATTTTGTTATGATGATGATTAGAAGAAGTTTTGTTTTGATAATCTTCATTTTGAAGCTATACATTCGGATATGGTGTTAAAAGTTTGCTCGAATGGTAAAAACTAAATGATCATTAACTAGAAACATAAGACTTGAAGGTTGGTTAACTTGTGTGAAAACGTAGAGGGGGGGGGGGGTGAATACGTTTCCTTTTCAAACTTAAAACTCTTGTATCAAATATAGTATAAACCATCACATTTGCTAATCTTGACGCGAGGATGCATTTAACGCATTACGGAATGTAAGGTCAACCCCTTAATATCACATAAGATTCCGCAAGATTAATGGTTCATTATAAATCAAGTTTCACCATTATTAGTCTGGTTTGTTTTTCTTGATCAAGCGTGTCATAATATGTAAAGTGTTAAATATAGTTTATGACAATATGAAAGACCAAGTATGCTTCACACACATAAACATCAGCCGCATAGACAATCAACAATATAGAGCAAGAATAAAAGTAAAGCGATAAGTAAAAGGATAGATAAACCGACATGAGGATTTATAGTGGTTCGGTCACGAATCTTCTCTTCGACCTACTCCACTCCCCGAGTATCCAACTCGAGAGTTACTTCACTAGATCAACAAACTCCATTCTTGGCGGAGAAAACCTTATACAACGTCGCTTACACTTTTTCTGGCACTAAGCTAAACACCGAGTTCTTCCACGAGGTTGAACCAAACCTATCACAACGTCGCCCACACTTTATCCGGTACAAGGCTAGATACCGAGTCCTTCCACAATGTAGAACCAAACCTATCACAACGTCACCTATACTTTATCCAGTACAAGGCTAGATACCGAGTCCTTCCACAAGGTAAAACCAAACCTATCACAATGTCGCCTACACTTTATCCGGTACAAGGCTAGATATCGGGTTCCATTAAAAAGGAGGAACCATTACCCGACCAACACGACACATCTATGACACCCGTTATGTTTTGTGGCCCAACATAACAAACCTTGTGTTTTATGGCACAAACACATAAACCATCTAATATAGTTATAGATACAAGAATATGAGACTAGACAATATCCAAGACATTGTCTAATGGATATGAAATCCTAAACTAAACATCAAGAACACAAAGCATGATGTAGTTAGTCTTCTATGAATGAATATGACAAGTTTCCCAAGCTTGTTGTTGAAGATCTTCATGTGCTTGTATGCTTGTGATGGGTAATCACTTCAGTAGGTAAGGATGCAAGATCTCTAGGCTTGCTTTGGAGGATCACTTCTGGAGTATGCTTACAGCAAATGAAAGTTAGAAGCATTATGATCATATGAGATGAGGGTGGTTTACATGTTTTCTAATGATCTAAATATGCTATAAATGGTGGACAGAAACTATGTGCAAAGGTGTGAAAATATGGTGAGAAGTGGCTTGCTATTTATAGGCAAAAAGACCAAACTATGTTTCTGTCCCAAGGATCCTTTCTGGAGGAATCTGGCCCTTGTAATTCCAAGGGATTAGTTGGCAATTTGAGGGATCCGTGGGACGCTCCTCATTATCCATGGGTTATGGGTCATAGGTCATGGGTCATGGGTATGAGCCTTAAGTGTGCTCCAAGGTACAATGTATCTAGACATTGGGTCATAGGTCTTGGATCATGGTATTTACCAAACACTTTTACTTTTGTTTATGTATGTAAGTACTTAAGTTTTTTATAAAAACTATTTAACTAAACATGTTTAATGGTTTGTTAGGGGTTCGATCATAACACAACATAACAAACATGTACGAACCTTTGTTGTGGCATACAAGGACTTGAGTCGTCGAGAGGTGTTGAGAGTATGTTGAGTCAAAATATATATACAAGTAACTTTACATTTTACGTTATGTATTACAAGTTACATGTTTGTCATCAACAATACAAACGAGACTGTATAGATTAAATATCGTAATATTTGCACTAACAATCTCCCCCTTTTTGATGATGACAAAATATATGTAAACCTAATAGATAGGTAAAATGTCAAAGTTACTTGTGTCCGTACTTCCTATACATTACCTTCTCCGTTTACACTCTTCTCCCCCTTTTGTCTAAACAAAAAGGGTGTGTCCTTGGAGTTTAAACTTAATTTCTCCCAAGAATGGCGAGTTTGCATCATCCCTAGTGAAGTTAAATTAAAAAAAAAAACTTAGTGCTCCCATTGTTATACACAATTGGCACACCACGCCAATACCTTCAACACAAAACACTTAATGGAGGGAGAGAATAATTATCAACAAGATTCACTTCAGTGGTCTTAATGATAACGAAGCTTAGCAACTCATGACCTTGAGATTGCACGTCTTCAAGAGGTGGTGATCTCGCCTTTAAGAGGAACCTAGAGAATCACACAAAAAGAAAAAAATACATAGAAAGATCCTTTGAATTATAACCATTGTTGCCAACGGATCAATGGATCAAATTTTTTAGGCTTAACCTACATCAAGGTTAGTGTTAAAAAAATATATATGATGAGAAGGGAATCTCCCTTTTGTTGAAACATAAAGGAATTTTGAAGAATGAATGTGTGCAAGCTCCCCCTTGACGGTTGCTCCCCCTTGTTAAGGGCGTCAAGTATTTTAGGAGGCTAAGACGAAAGTATTGCAAAATTTGCAATGTTTTTGGTTTGACGAAAGCTCCCCTTTATTGAGTACATCAAGTGCTCCTAGTGTGTTTTGAAAATATACAAAACAAAAAAAAATTAGTGAAAAAATATATTCGTCGTTGGACGAGTTATATGATGCACTTTGTAGATACTCGACGGAAGCTCCCCCTTGCTCGAGGGTGTCAAGAAGAGCCTAGAAAAAAATAAGTAAACCTCGTCCGAAGACAAGTGTGCCATATACAAACCTATGTATATGAGTGAACATACAAAGAAAAACTAAGTGTAAAACTTTGTCCAATAGACGAGAATCCTATACACATCGAAGTGTATATATATGAACCTACAAAGAAAGGATTAGTGTCAAAAAGATAATAATCCTACTCCTTGCATCATCATGGTTGGTTTAGAAGTTGTAAGGTTGCTCAAGGTAAGAAAATAAATGTATTTGGGGATGAGACGCATTTCATTACAAAATTCTCTCGGCTTTTGACAACATAGATATTTGTGGAGGATGGTTGAGTGACCATGAATTGTAGTGGTAGTGAGATACTTGTAGAATGTGGTTGACACAAGTAGCTTGTTGTCTGAGGTTGTGGTTGACATAAGTAGGATGTGGTAGAACATGAAACATACTTCATCACGTAGTTCATGAACTAGACCTTGGACACAGTGATAATGATAGAAATCATCATTATGACTTAGAGGTATGGAAGTTGTGATAGAGGTGATGAGAGGTCAAGTTTTACTAGGTAATAAAGAGACTCAAGATTAGCAAGGGATGGTGATGAAAGGTATCAAGGTGACTCTTTGACTCGGTTGATGACTCAATAGAGGTGGTAGACATGATGACTTTGTGAGTAGTGGCAAAAGTGGAGGAAGATGGTTAGGATGATGCAAGATTAGGAATATAAAAAATGTGTGAATGAGCACAACTTGACTTGATGATGAAATGGACCATTGTCAACCTACAAGATTCCAAATGAGTTAGTACAAAAGGAAAACATTTACACAAATGGAGAAATTGTTCACATAATATCATGAAAAGAAAAGAAAGAACATGTAAATAATCACATTAACGCAACTCATTTATAAACATATAAGAAACTGATAATCCTAAGTGTTGAGCAAGTGTTTGAGTGGAAAAAGGAAATTTGAAATGATTTCTCAAGAGATAATGTACCTTCTGTTCCCCTGTTCCACCGGTTCCCTCACTAGAGGGATTCGGCTAGCTTTAGTCTAGGGATCCGGCTAACATAAGAGGTGAAAAGGAGGTGATTGGATTCTAGAAAGGTCTAGCACCTACCTATCCTAAGTTACTCAGTCTATTAAGTGTCTTACATGGCATGAGACCTAAGTGGTCAAGACTAATGAGTGAGATTTGTCAACAATGGCTTTTGTGGGGAAAATGGAGTTTTAGAAACACAAATGAGTGATCATGGATGACACTAGGTGTTTTGAGGATGGTGAATGGTTATAGGAACTAGATGGTGCTTAAAGGAAAATTTAGAAAATTTCTTAAAAATCATAAGAAATAAAAAACTAGTTTTTGGAGCATTTTAAGGTAAAGATGACTCAAATCAATTTGCTAAAATTGAAAGAAATATCAAACTAAGTGTTTTGAGTTGAGAGGAACAATGTGTAAACATTGTAGCGGAAAGATGATGAGTTTTGAAGTAATGATAAATCAAAAATACTTTGAATGTGATCCTAAGTCATCTATGAGTGAATGTGAGATCAACTGAGCCTAAGGAAAGTTTAAGTGCTCCTAATGTAGCATGTTTAACTAGTCCAATAAGGTCTGGAAGGTTGGATTGATGCAAGGAGGCTAAAAAGGAACTTTTGTCCACCCGGATCCCACGAATCCTTCACTTGAGGGATCCGTCTAGTTATATCAAAGGGATCCGGCGTTTGAGACAGATTTTCTTAATAGAATACTTTCAAAATTTTGCTCTATGTTTCGAATTTTGAAACTAATGATTTCTACAGCAAGTACACATATATACAAGTTAAGCATAGCAAGGAGAGCCTGTAGAAATAACATATAGGCAATCAAATAAGATTGAGCTCACAAATAACACTGAGGTTTAGCAAACTTAACAAGCACTATAAGAAGCCCAAAATAGATTTATGGTCTAGATTAGTAAATCATTTACACTAACAATGACATGCAAGGTATGTGTCTAGAAAGAGTTGTGAAGTGCTAGTTTAGGACAATCTAGACTATCTTTAGATCCAAAAGGTGGAGTTGTTATTTGTGGAGATGAAGAGATTGTGTTTAGAAGAGTAAGTGTTGAATTTAGAAAGGCTTGAAGCAAGAACCGTTTTGTGAGTTGGTTTCGTCTAAAAGATGTTTGCCTATGTGTTGGTATTTGAAGAGTAAGAAACACATGTATATGCGTTCTTAAGAAAGTGAATTGTTTTAGAAGGTTGTTTTGGTCAACGGAAGCAATGAACTATGTATAGTCATTACGGATGATGATTAGCATACAATGAGCTTCGTCCATGAAGTTATGTAGCTCTTCTTGATCAAAGCAAGATAAGGCTTGATGAGGCAAGTGATTGTGATTAACTTAAAAGAAAAATTAATTTTACAACATGTTTGATTAGTAATCCTAAGACAATGCAAAGTATTTACATTGTAAACTTACTTTAGGAAAACATAGGAGTATAAATTTCTCAAGTGAGAGAATGAATATGAGACTATTACTAGCGGTGCTCAATTACAGCTAAACACGACAATTTTTACGGGCGATTCCACATACCCAACTTCTATCAAGGAAGCAATTCAACCGTTAGGTCAAATTGAATTTCTAGTGCAATAAGTTCTCTAGTATTCATTCTCAAGTTAAGAAAATTTATATTCCTACAATGGCCTATCGAAAAGTAACAATGATGATACTTTGCTTCGTTTTTATTAATATTATGCTTGAAAAAAACTAAGGTGATGAAGGTGTTATGTTTTTAAAAGAAAATTAAAAGTTGTCAATATGGTAAACAAAAGTGGTTGGATGAGCTAGTTCAACATATGTTGTTGGAAAGCTCGAGTTTGGATTTTCGGATATGAACAATTATATTTGCGTTGCAAAATAATTTACTTGAGTATATCGGATGAAATAATCAAGTTGTCAATCCTATTATGAAGCTTCGAAAGCGATCATGAAAAGGAAAACGGGATAGTACATCAACAACTCAAATGTAGGTTATGATCCGATGTACATTCTTGTTGTTTTTAGAAAACAACACAAAAAAATATGAAATCAAGAAATCATATAAGCACATAAAACATTTATGTTGCACATATGACAAACTCAACTAGAAGCCATTTAGTATATTACATGTTTTAAACATTTTTCAACTTATATGACTTATCTAAGTATTTAAACTAACATTTTCTACACACCTAGATTGTATCCCAAATACTCCTTCAAATAGCACAATGATTAATAAAATATTACTAAATCGACAAACAAGAGAATGAATAGCAAGGTGAGGAAACCACATATGTTATTCAAACAAACAAGCACAGAAACTATTTGAGATAAGCAAATAATCAAGTAATGCAAGGTAAGACAATTAATCATTTAGCATAGCATACGAAAGTTCTTTTCATCGCTTTGTGTTAAATATAAACATGTAAACCAATCTTGATTAGTTTCTTTTATATTTATAAATATGATCAAAAACTTAATTTCAAATAAAGACACACTGTTGTTCAAAGACGAAAACATCCGTCTCCAAATTGATCAAAAGTTTGTGCAAAAGTTATGACCGAAAAATGACTTTGTATTATAAATAAATGATTATGTAATTTTTTGTTTTGAATCAGTTTATGAAATCATTTTTTAAATGAAAGTAGACTCAAATACCTTTCAAACGATAAGTGGCACGACTTCTACGGACTTATGGTTAATTATTATGAATTTTTGAAATTTAGAAAAAAACTGTCTTCTGTACAATGGATCCGCCGGATCCCTTCGCAAAGGGATCCATCCTTTGATAGCAAAGGGATCCGCAGATCTCACACAGCTTTATAAAATTTCATGTTTTGACCCGACGAAAAGGTTTAACCTTTGTAGACTTTTTAGTGAAGTTAGATTACCCATTTTAATCTTTATTCATGCTTGATTAACAACATATCTAACAACAAAACTTTCAAGATAAAAAAAACAACAAAACACTTTTCATATTAAGCTTGACTTCACCAAAAATTTGATACAAGGACCTTACTCATTTTGAAAACCATTTGTTTTAAAAACTAGAGCCAACCTGCTCTGATACCAATTGTAAAAACGTAGGGGGGTGAATACGTTTTCTTTTCAAACTTAAAACTTTTGTATCAAATATATTATAAACCATCGCATTTGCTAATCTCGACACGAGGATGCATTTAACGCATTACGGCATGTAAGGCCAACCCCTTAATATCACATAAGATTCGCAAGATTAATGGTTCATTATAAATCAAGTTTCACCATTATTAGTCCGGTTGTTTTTCTTGATCAAGCGTGTCATAATATGTAAAGTGTTAAATATAGTTTATGACTATATGAAAGGCCAAGTATGCATTACACACATAAACATCAACCACATAGACAATCAACAATATAGAGAAAGAATAAAAGTAAAGTGATAAGTAAATGGATAGACAAACCGACACGAGGATTTATAGTGGTTTGGTCACGAATCTTCTCTTCGCCCTACTCCACTCTCCGAATATCCAACTCGAGAGTTACTTCACAAGATCAACAAACTCCATTCTTGGCAGAGAAAACCTTATACAACGTCGCTTACACTTTTTACGGTACTAAGCTAAACCCCGAGTTCTTCCACGAGGTAGAACCAAACTTATCACAACGTCGCCTACACTTTATCCGGTACAACGCTAGATACTGAGTCCTTCCACGAGGTAGAACCAAACCTATCACAACGTTGCCTACACATTATCCGGTACAAGAGTAGATACCGAGTCCTTCCACGAGATAGAACCAAACCTATCACAAAGTCGCCTACATTTATCCGGTACAAGGCTAGATACTTGGTTCCATTACAAAGGAGGAACCATTACCCGACCAACACGACACATCTATGACACTCGTTATGTTTTGTGGCCCAACATAACAAACCTTGTGTTTTATGGCACAAACACATAAACCATATAATCTAGTTATAGATACAAGAATATGATACTAGACAATATCCAAGACAATGTTTCTAATGGATATGAAATCCTAAACTAAACATCAAGAACACAAAGCATGATGTAGTTAGTCTTCTATGAATGAAGATGACAAGTTTCCCAAGCTTGTTGTAGAAGATCTTCATGTGCTTGTATGCTTGTGATGGGTGATCACTTCAATAGGTAAGGATGCAAGATCTCTAGGCTTGCTTTGGAGGATCACTTCGGGATTATGCTTACAACAAATGAAAGTTAGAAGCATTATGATCATATGATATGAGGGTGGTTTACATGTTTCCTAATGATCTAAATATGCTAGAAATGGTGGAGAGAAACTATGTGCAAAGGTGTGAAAATATGGTGAAAAGTAGCTTGCTATTTATAGGTAAAAATACCAAACTATGTTTCTGTCCCAAGGATTCCTTCTAAAGGGATCCAGCCCTTGTAATTCCAAGGGATCTGTGGGAAATTTGAGGGATCCGTGGGACGCTTCTCATTATACATGGGTTATGGGTCATGGGTCATGGGTATGAGCCTTAAGTGGCCTCTAAGGTACAATGTATCTAGACATTGGGTCATGGGTCTTGGATCATGGTATTTACCCAACACTTTTACTTTTGTTTATGTATGTAAGTACTAAAGTGTTTTATATAAACTATTTAACTAAACATGTTTAATGGTTTGTTAGGGGTTTGTTCATAACGCAACATTACAAACATGTACGAACTTGTGTTGTAGCATACAAGGACTTGAGTCGTCGAGAGGTGTTGAGAGTATGTTGAGACAAAATATAATAACAAGTAACTTATACATTTTACGTTATGTATTACAAGTTACATTTTTGTCATCAACAAAACAAACGAGACTGTATAGATTAAATATCGTACTATTTCCACTAACAACTTATTTTATTTTTCTTTCTTGCTCATTGGCCGTGTGACTGTCATAACAGTAGGCTAGGAAAATGGACCCTCGACGAGGGTATCTCTTGTTGATAATCATGGTTAAATTGTCATCGGTCAAGAGACGTTTGGGTAGAAGGGTATCGAGAACTAGCTAAGCCGATTAGTACTCGAATGAGCACCAAAGATTCGACCCCTTTTCTCGACGTCTAAGTCTTTAAAGTATGTTTGGTGTCATGGCTTGTAATGCCCTCCATGCACTCGAGTCGTTATACTAGCCAAATGTTTAAGGTTTTAGTATAAAATTCTTACAATCCTTGTCGATTTAAAAACACATCCTTGTACCAAGTGGAGTATTATGCTCGAGTATTGTTTGTAACGTGAAAAATCAAGTCAAGTTACCAAACGGGTGTCAAGCTCTTCGATGTAGAACTCGTAGTGTGAGTCCAACCTCGAGACGAGTCCGTTAAACCCCGACCTTCATCTTGACAGTGAAATACAATTGTAACAAAAATTACTCCTATTTGATTGTTACATGGGCCGCAACCCATATCCTTACCCAAGAGAGTGCGCAAGCCTACTTTGGGCCAAAGCCCATTCGAACCAAATCCATACCATCCGGGCCACAACCCACTCAAATGCTAAGCCCATGTACTTCCATCAAAAGCCTTGTACCCACGTGTCAAAAAGAGTAAATGCCCATAGTAAATCCCGACATACAAGTTTCAAAGACTTAAAAAGTCTCCGTAGTCGTGTCACTCCTAGCCAAATCGGTATCATGTCGTGTATTCGTCGTCACCTTGATTTTGTACTAATACCCATCAAAACTAAAAATTTAAATATTTGTACATATACATTTCAATTGAGTTTAATGAATTAAAATTGATCAATTTAGTCATAAGCTAATGAAATGGCTTTTTAAATTTACAACTCAATATATATATATATATATATATATATATATATATATATATATATATAAATATATATATATATAAGTCTACACGAAAACGTATCAAACTTCGACATATATATATGACAAATTAGTCATAAAACTATTTCAAATGAGAACCTTTGATGCTAATAATTATCTTTATCAACTTGATAAAATAAATATATGTCATTATAGACGACGTTATGTATACATTATTATTATTAGTAAAATTTATAGAAACTAATTACATGACATATATCAAATTCATCGATAACTTTTCATTAATAAAGAACTTGAACATTTCCGATACATTCGGACTCATTTTATTTTTAAATAAGACAAACCTTATGAAATAATTTTAAAACAAAGTTCAGTTTTAATAGTGATTATGTAAAACTATAATCTAATTATTTAAGGACATTTTAACAATCCAAGATAAACATGATGAACTAAAATTTTGCCCTACTTAGGAATTCGCGTGTCGGTCTGAGCTCCACAACCCACATTTAATTCCACCTTTGGACAGCTATTGCTAAGGTGAGTTTATAGCCTCATTTTTACTCAATATATTGTTTTATACATTTTGGGGGTCGGAAAATATGCAAACCTTTTATGGACCTAAACTATTGCATGATTACTATTACGTGGTGTAGCATAAGCCCTTAAGTTCCTAGAAATGCCCCATTCATGAACCGTCAGTTCCCATTTGGAAGCGCAAATGTTATAAATAGACCTATTGAGGGTGACTCCTCCGTTTGATTGGCCATACTTAGGCCAAGGAGAAATGTATACCACGTCGGAATCGAGTGTAGAGGGATAAACACTCGCATTGGGCCCATAAATTGAATGACATCATTTTGCATACAGAAACTGTCGTAGCATCGGTTGCATGAACTTAGTGCTAGTGTAATTAACTTTCATTCATATGTCATTATATTCGTTATAATGCTCATATGCTTATATTTTGGTCCATACTTACCATTTTTATCATAAACCTATGAACTCACCAGCTTTTTGCTGAATTTTTAGCATATTTTTCTCAGGTGTTTGATTTGATATCCTAATGCAATGCGGGGCGTGGTCTTGGTCGTAGTTTTTATTAAAAGAAGTGTTTTAACACATAACGATGTTTGAATATTGGGACCACATATCTATGGGCCGTACTTTAAATTTGAAAAGGATTGTAAAACAATTTTTTGAACTATTTTAGAATTTAAACGAAGTATGTATTCCATTATTTATCACTTGTGTTATGATTCTCAATTTAGTAGCACCCCATAACCTGAATGCTTCCGCTATGTTAAATTTGGGGGTGTCACAGTATAGTTTGAGTACCTCAGAGATAACTGATGCATTGAAGGGACCAACTTGTTGAGGTGAGGAGACCATTGGAGATATGTTTGCCATGAATATGGTTTGAGCGGTGGGTTCATCATCAACATCTGAGTCGAAGGCATCACATTCATCGACTTGAAAGATATTGGGATCATTCTGTGCAATATCATAAACATGGCGGTTGGTCATCAACATCAGCATTAAAATTGTTTCCCCTTCTCCAGGCAAGAAACAATAGCTCTTCTTCATCCAACACAACACCATTCTCTTGAGCTTGCATCTTATCTTTGAAGTAATATGAATTATGTGGATGCTTTGGCTGAGTGAAGTTACTTGCAATGTGTCCTACGCCATCACAGTTGTAGCACTTGATTTGCTTAACTTGTCCTGGAATAGCATTCCCACCTCTGTTCTTTGCACCACCATTACCAGCCACACCATTGCCCCGAGCAAGGTTTCTTTGGTTCATAATCTATCTTCCTTGAACATTCTGAACCACAACCCTTCCATCCTCCACTGTTTCTTGATTATGTGGATTTGTTGAAGTTCGAAGTTGGTTGTTGGTTTGAGGGAGTGTTGCTCTGAATTGTTGAGCAAGTAATGTGACTTGGTTGGAGAGATTTTCAATCATCTTATCAGTTGGAGTGTATCTTGAATCAGGTTGAAGTGTCTGATTCTGTGAAGAGGATGGGTACTGATAGACTTGAGTTTGTGATGATTGGGTGAACAGCTGAATATTCGCAACAAGTGCAAGTGGATCATTTGTTGTTGTCGGATTGAGCCTTTCCATTATCAGACGATCATATGCAGCATGCTTTTGATATTGTTGTAGTATGCATACAAGCTGTTCATAGTTTGTGTCTCTAAAACCTTTGTTAAGCTTAATCTGTTACAAACCTATTCCACTAGGGTGTCATGTTATTCACAAACTTGGAGCTGAGTTGAATGTTTGGCATTGTCATCTTGATGATCCTCATGTCATTGACAAGCTTGTGAAATCTAACATAATACTCATTGATGTCCTCACCCGGTTTAATCTTGAAATGTTCAAACTCATCATACAATAGAGATTCTCGATCTTCTTTAGTCAATTCAAAGCCAGCAAGAAGCATTTTGACATTATCCCACACTGCTTTGGCTTTAGTGTTGGGGTTGATGAGTTTGTAGATGTCTTTGGGATGCCATTGTAGCACAATGTTGGAGGCTCTTATATCTACATCATAACGCTTCTTTTCATTCTCATCGAGATCATAGTAAGTACGTGGTCTGTCCATTCCAAGAGTGACAGTTCCATCATCAGCAGTAGAGATTATGTCTCTGGTAGTGCCCATCTGAAAAGGTCCTTCATCAATAGATCGAAGAATGTTGATGCCATTTTCCTTACCTAAGCAATATAATCAAATACGTTGTGCCCATGATTCATAATCTTTCCTATCAAGCATAGGAGGGCGGGTATCGGACCCAGAAGCTTGAATGTCATCAGAAATGATTGACATAGTGATCACTTGTCAGGATTTTACGATCTATGATTTAAACCGAGAAATAGAATCTTTCGCGGGATTTCACAAATTCAAGAAGCAACCGTGGAACACTGACCAATTAAATGTGTTATGATAACTGATGGATCGAGTACAATGATATAAGATTGTGTGTTAGGAGTGATGATTGTTTGTAGGATTAGCTGAAATGTTGTTTAGTTGTGATTTGGTTTTGTTAACAAGTGATAATTGTAATGAAGTGTACAAATTTCAATACTCAAAACGCAATACTTGACAAAAAATTTGACAGCATAACGTTTAGTTTGACTTTATACTTGGTCCTCAGATGGGAAATTGCAACACCAAAACGCAATGGTAAATCGCAAATTGCAAAATTCAAAACGCAATGTCTTCAAAATATAGTGTCTTCAAAATGCAATGGCTTCAAAATGAAGTGTCTTTAAAACACAATGTCTTCAAAACACAGTCGTGAGCAAAACGCAAAGCTCACAAAATGCAGGAACCACAAAACGTATAAGCAAAACGATGTGCTAGAGGAAAAAACACCATGTCACTTTTGACCAAGTACATACATCACTTTCACCCAGTTTTGTCACTATTCCCTTTCAAGCAAACAATCTGAAATGCATATACAGAATTGCTCAAAACGCAGCCAAGAACTTACCCTTTTTGACTCAAACCACAACAAGGAAACCACCTTTAGGCCAAAACGCAATCTGATACGCTACTGCGCGTCTCGTTAGGGTCAAAGGAACTTCCTTTTCTTCGATCAAGTTTTATAACACCCTAGGCAGTGAACCTAATCGTTGTAGTGTAGTATTAGGGTAAGCCACGGGTATTGATATCGTTCTCTAGGGGAATAGGAATGCTAGTGAGAAGTTACTATGCTAAGGTTGGGGTTGAGGAAGATTATTTTTTTATCTTTTTTATATTTTTAAGGAAAGGAAAGGTACGAATCTCGGGGTTTGGATTTGGGGGTTGGTATTTCTACCGATTACTCTACTTGTCTAATTATCTAATCTAAGGTGTATGTAGTCTATGTCTAATTATTGTGTGCTCGTATGATAGTTTAAAGATGTGTTCACTTAGGTTTTATTACTCCTTAATTATCTCCTATTGATGGTTGAATTGTCACGTCCTTATTCTTAATCGCGTTGTGTGTCTAAGGTCGTAGGGTATGCATTTGTCCCTAACTCTTTGAAACTACCAAAAGGGTCTCGTCTACAATATCTCTAGGAATTATAAACTCTAACTCTAAGGTACTCTTTGGATGGTTTAGCCTACAACTACTCTAGTTGTTATAGTCTAAGGTTCACAAAGATTAATCAAGCATTAACTACACAATGAATGACCTATCGCATTACTAGATCATTAACAATTAAGATAAGAGACAACCAATCAATATTCAATAATTAAGTTTCATATTCCCTAAGCAAACACACAAATAAATTAGACAGACATGGAGAACATGCAAGCATACACACAAATAATTGAGGATATAATTGAATTAACGAAGTAAAATACTTATCTTGATGTAAGATAGGGTTTGGAACCCTAAAATACTGTACAATACAGCCTTAGTTTGGTTTAGATTTTTACTCCAAAAGACTACACACTAAAATTGAAAAATTTGGATTCTATATATAAGATTACAATCGCGACGGCGTCACCTTATGATTTGTGGCCGTCGTGGCGTCGGGTCGCCGTCATTAGGGTTTCGTCTTGGCACGTTAGTCTTGCAGTCGTCACCTTATGCTTGTGACGCCGTCCCCTTCCAGTCTTGATCTCGGCGTCGGATCAAATCTAGGCGCGTCGAGTTGCGACGGCCTACTCTTTTAAAGCCTGACACCGTCACTTGAAAATAAGCAATTTGGCTCTTGAGCCGTCACAGGAAGTGCTCCGGGCGTCCAGTTAAGCACTGACACGTCCCCTTGTATTCAGCAGCTTGAGTGTCTCGATTCTTGACTTTGGCCATTTTCATATTATATCCGCGCCTTTTCGTCCAAATAAGTGCCATTACCACAATTTGCCTTCAAGAGACCTAAAAAGTGAAAAGGAACGATATTAAGTAATAACGGATGTGGAAAACTAGAAGGGGGGTTGAATAGTTTTACAATTTAAAACTTCCTTTTAAATATTTAGATCGACTTATGTCAATCTATTTGATTGTTTATGTTGGACGTTGATAGATAGATATATAAGCGTGTAATGAAATATAAAGAGTAAGAAGCACATCACCACGACACAAGTTATTTATAGTGGTTGGCTACAAGGACACCTTCCTTGCCCTACTCCACTCCCGAGTCACCTACTCTAGAGTTCGTAAGCACTACACCAACTCCTTGTGGCGGAGAAGCCTTCACAGCGTCGCTTAACCTTTTTTCGGTACAAAGCTAAATACCGAGTTCTTTCACACCAAGGCGAACCACACCTAACCAAACGTCGCCTACCCTTTATACGGTGCTAGGCTAACCACCGAGTTCTTTCACACCTTAGGAGAACTAATCCTATCACAACGTCGCCTACCCTTTATTAGGTACTAGGCTAAGCACCTAGTTCCATTACTATGGAGGAACTACTACCCTTCACGACACAACACCTAATCTCAAGGATATCTACTCCTTGTTACAACACCATCAAGGATATCACCATCCTTGTAGATAAACAAATACATATATGTATAACGATGCACCTCATTGATTATACGACCTAGTCATTCTTCCCAAATGCTACTTGATTTGATTCTTTGGCATCCTTCACTAATGCCTTTGACACAACGTTTGGCACCCTTCACTAATGCCTTCGTCTTGACACCTTTAGCATCCTTCACTAATGCTTTGACACGGATGATGAGCACCTTTCACTAATGCTTTCATCTTGACACTTTCGGCATTCTTCACTAATGCCTTAAACCCAACATCTATGGAGAAAGGAAGAACTATCAACAAGAGAACCTTAGTAGTCTTGATGATGACGAAGCATGGCAACTCATGGACTTGAGCTTGCACGTCTTCAAGAAGTGGTGATCTCTCCTTTAAGAGTAACCTAGTAGATCACACAAAAACAAAAGACAAACTACATAGATCACTTAGATCTAAGGTTAGAGGGTTAGAATACTTTGGGGAAGTATGTGTGTAAAGTCATGTGTAGAAAGGAAGAAATGGCTCTCTATTTATAGAGGAAATTCTCTTCTGTTCCCCGGATCCCATGGATCCCTACCACAAGGGATCCGGCTAGCACAAAGCTAGGGATCCGTGGTCCGCTCCTCTTTGCCCATGGGTATTTTTGGTTATGGGTCATGGGTCATAGGTTATGGATTGATCCATGGTTTTCTTTCTAGATACAATGTATCTTAAGGATACAATGAACTTGGTTAAGTGGTATATGTAAAACCATGGGTTATGGGTCAAAACCATTTGCTAGTTTTACCCATTTAGTATATACTTGTATTTACCCATTTTAGCATACACTTAGTTTTTACCCATTTTAGTATACTTAGTTTAAGTATATGTTTAACCCAATATGTAAACACTAGTTGTTGTACATATGTATCTAAATCATAAAATCACTTATACTTGTTTTAGTGTTTTATGTGAAAGCGTAAGTGTGTTAGAAAACTATTAACTCAAACTATTTGCGTACTCTATTTGTTTCGTTAAAATGATTTTACATTTGTTATCGACAAAACATTAGAAGATCGTAAAATATAAATAAAAGTTTTTACAGCTTATTTGTATTAACAATCTCCCCTTTTTGTTGATGACAAAACATAAAATTATTTTAAGGAAAAGCTAAAATTAGTAAAAGTTTGAATTTGTAGTTTTTACTTTCTTCTCCCCCTTTTTGTCGAAACAAAAGTGTTAAAAGAAACTAACACAATAATAAAAAAAATGTAAAAATGTAAAGAGAGCAAGTGACGGGAATGGTACTCGTCTTAACTCCCCTTGACGAGTCCATCCCTATGTAAGGGCGTCAAGGACATAACGTAAAATAAACTAATTGTGTTTGTAATTAAGTTTGAAAATTGTTCGTCTAAGTGACGAAAGCATGCTCCCCCTTGAATATTGCAATGTTGCAATGGGGTGTCATGAAGTGTAATCCAAAATTGGATTAAGTTGCAAATGATTTTGCAATGTTGTTTGACACAAAGCTCCCCCTAGCTTTATGGTGTCAATATCTTCATGTGTATTTTGAATAACTACAAAACAATGGTTAGAAAACAAGAGTATAGTGCATAATTTCCTGCAAATAAGACTCAAGTTAGTAAAAATTTGTGCTTCTGTACCACGGATCTCATGGTTCCCTTTAAGGAGGAATCCGTCTAGTTATCTGGAAGGGATCCGGCTATCTGTTGACAGTATCTTCAGCAGTGAAGAAATGTCAAGCAATGCTATTTGAGAAAATGAGATATATGTACAATATTTCAAGCACAACACAAAATAATCATAGCATATAAGTATTCATTTAATAAAACAAGAGATACACGACCAAATCTCTAAAACTAAGAGAATGAACTAGCCAAACAAGTGCTACTAATGCTAAATGAGTTACCCCAATTCAAGGTTCAACTAAACTAAATGATGATCAAGGATGAGAAAGGTTTCCTAAACGTTCTAAGTTTGAGCTTTTGAATGTGATGCTCATTGTAGTTTAAGCTTATTAACCTCTTGAAGCGTTCGAGGAGGTGATAAAACATGAAACGTTGCTCTTCACGTAGTTCATGTATCAACCTTTCAACATGTTTACAATGATAGCAATCCTTGTCATGGTTTTGAGTTTCTTGAAGTGAAAGTTAAAGTGAAGTGGGTTGAGGATCTTCAACTGAAGGAGGATTTGATGGAGGCTCATTAAGTGGTGGTTCTACAATGTTTGAGGGTAGAGGTAAAGAAGCATCAACTTCCATTTGGTCGGGTGGTTGCCTTTGATGTCTTCTCATAATCCAAAATGGACTATTAGGAGGAATGATAGAGTTTGCTTTTGGAGCAAGTGTTGATTCAACACTTTGATTTTGTTGCTCAATCTTTTCAAGTGAATTAGTTGGTAATGGTGAAAGATGAGATGGCCAAAAGGGTGAATCTTCTACATTGTGAGAGTGTGGAGATGATTGTGAGGTGGCTCTAGGCACTAATGATTTTGGTTGAGTTGTGGAGGGTATGTTTGGTATAGTAGAATTTGGTGATGAAATCTTAGTGGGAACACTCTTCTTGGGGATTAGTTTGATTGGTTTCCTTGGTGTAGGGGAAATCGTAGCATTGGTGGACTTAACCGGAGATGATTCGGTTGAGGAAACTTCGTGTATGATTCTAGCAAGTTTCTTTGGTGCTTCTTGAGTGGATGAGTAAGCACTAGGAGCTTTTCTCATAATGAGATGACTAAGAAGGATGGTTGTAATTGCTGATAATTATGTTTGTGTTTGGTGACTAAAGTGTTCTTGGCAATATGGGTTATAAAGGGAAGAGCTTTGCAATTGCATTTAAGACTTAATCCACTAATGTTCTTGGAAATGTGATGATTAACATGCACAAGGTTGAGATTCAGAGTTTCACCGATCTAGGAACTCATTTAAGATGAGATGGAGTGTTTGAGTTAGGAAGATGAGTTGAAATGATTGTTTTAGCTATGTTTGACATAAGCTGTCACCCGGATCCCACGGTTCCCTCCTTGAAGGGATCAGGCTAGGCTAATCCTAGGGATCCGGCTCTCAGCAGTTGTGACAGGTTTGAAATGAGGTTTCTAGGAGCTAAAGCCTATCTCATTTTGAATGTTTCAGTTCTCCTAAGTGTTTAAGATGAAAGGGTACTTGAATGATTAAAGGTAATAAGTGTTATAGCAAATGATTGCTTTTTATGGAAGAGGGATGGGACAAGATGACTACCAATGGATATCCAAGGATAACACTAAGAGTTATAAAGGTGTCAAGTCATAAATGATCCTAGTGATCAGATTTAAGCTTGAGGTGATATTAAGAAAAATTCTTAAAAATTATAAGAATTGAAAAACTAATTTTTGTCTTACTTTGAGATATAAATGACTAGAAGCAATTTCCTAACATCGTTTAGCTTGCCTTCTTTAAGTGTTTTGAGAGGTGAGAAATAGTTTGTGAGTAGATGAAGCGGAAATATGGTGAGTTTAGATGTGTTGATAAAATTAGACTAAGATCTTAAGTAAGCCTTTAGTGAGTCTAAGCCTTTCTCATCCTTGAAGTGAACTTAGTTGGGTTCTAAAATAATATGCTAAGCTAATGTGATGTTATCTAGAAAGCAGTTTTGATGTACTGAATGTTGTATTGCTGATCTGATGTCATGGATCCCACGGTTGACTCAAGGGAGGGATCCGGCTAGGCTAACCCTAGGGATCCGGCATCTGCAGATCAGAACCAACACAGAACTAACATAGAAATGATGCGCAGTTTATGCACACTAGTAAATCCAAAGATAAACAGTAAAAACAAGCATGTTTATCACAAAAACACTAGTTAAAGACAATATCCAAGTAA
>OU343224.1:60445840-60499082 GCA_910596185.1 Chrysanthemum makinoi
AGATCTGAGGTTAGAGGGTTAGAATACTTTGGGGAAGTATGTGTGTAAATTCATGTGTAGAAAGGAAGAAATGGCTCTCTATTTATAGAGGAAATTCTCTTATATTCCCCGGATCCCATGGATCCCTACCACAAGGGATCCGGCTAGCACAAAGCTAGGGATCCGTGGTCCGCTCCTCTTTGCCCATGGGTATTTTTGGGTCATGGGTCATGGGTTATGGGTTGATCCATGGTTTTCTTTCTAGATACAATGTATCTTAAGGATACAATGAACTTGGTTAAGTGGTATATGTAAAACCATGGGTTATGGGTCAAAACCATTTGCTAGTTTTTACCCATTTAGTATATACTTGTATTTACCCATTTTAGCATACACTTAGTTTTTACCCATTTTAGTATACTTAGTTTAAGTATATGTTTAACCCAATATGTAAACACTAGTTGTTGTACATATGTATCTAAATCATAAAATCACTTATACTTGTTTTAGTGTTTTATGTGAAAGCGTAAGTGTGTTAGAAAACTATTAACTCAAACTATTTACGTACTCTATTTGTTTCGTTAAAATGATTTTACATTTGTTATCGACAAAACATTAGAAGATCGTAAAATATAAATAAACGTTTTTACGGCTTATTTGTATTAACAACGGATACAAAAGTGATCAAATAAGGGCTTAAACGACCCCTCAAAAAGGTACATTTTAAAACCTTATCAAATATCCCTACACTTGGTATTTGCTTGTCCTCAAGCAAATGTGCTTTTAGTCAATTAATTTATAACTTAGGGGTCATGAAGCATTGGTTTAAAACAATCCACAACATATATAAGCCCCGCAAAAGTAATAACAGGCACGGAAATTACATACTAGCACCTCACATGGGGTGTTTGGGTACTCTCATCTCTCGGGTGTATATGAAATATAACAAGTTGGAAATGGAAGATAAACATTCATTAACCGGTCCTAGTACATAGATTACCATAGGCTTGAGAATAGATCAAACCTCCATCGCTTTGGTGTAAGCACCTAGGAAAGACTATCAAAGAGGTCTTTAAAGGGCTGTAATGTTAGGCTTACGGTAGGGAAACAAAGGGTTTGGTGGGATAGGCTATTTAGTGGTGGCAAGTCAAAAATCTCTATGTTACAAGCATACGAAGAATGGCGTTGCTAAGCCAAGACTCGACACTCTAAACTCTAGATAACTGAAACAAACAAACATAAATTTAAAGATAGATGTAGGATGGTAGCCCGTATTTTTTTTTTTTACACACACTTTTACTCTACCATCCTCTACGGTAACATCAAAATGATAGGGATTTATAGGCACATCCCTATACTTGAGTTTTTATTACTCTAACACTAATTTGACCTGAATTGAAAAGATCAAAACACTTGGGGTACGTTATTACACAAATAAGGGAATTTATGTTCCCTTCCAGTCATTTCATAAACTTTAACTTTTCCCATGAGTCCCAATCGTCCCAAAACTGTATACAAAGGATATGACTCGACTTAGCAACTCATGCAAGCAACTAGATAATTGAACTAAGGGTTTGGGGTGATAACAATAATGCACTAAAGGTGAGTGCATACAAGTTAGGCTAAGGTGATTTGGGTGTACATTTGGGGGTGGGGTGTAAACAATGCTCTTCATTGATATTCTGGAAAAACCGAAAAATCAAGAGAACCGCGAAAAGGATAGACTCTGAGGGGTTAACTAGGGGTATCGTGTACTAAAGATGAGTACAACGCAAAGGGTGTGGGGGAATTACTCAACCGATGTGAAAGAAGTAATTATATTACGGGTATCAAACAAGGGTTATCCTAATGCCTTTTATCATTTAGTTATTCCTAACTACACAAGTGCAGTCTTACTAGCGATCTCGGGATGCATCACAAAACTAGTTCTAGAATCTAATATACTACCGGTTCACACTCTAAGCATTAAAGATGAATGCTTTAATTCCTACTAATCTAAGGGCGATCCTCAGATTTTGGGTGGAATTTAGGTGGTAAAGGGTTTTTGTGTCATGCAACTTCCTATCCGTGAGACGCTTTTGTTAAAACTAATGGCCCACTCCTATATGTCATGAAAAAATTTAAATTTGGTGTCAAAATTACCCCAACCGACTTTCTCTCATGGTTTATTACACAAATACAATTGGACAAAGCAAATAATCAAGGATAAGCATAGTTTCAAAGTTCCCGTTTTATTTTCCCTCCCTACACTTAAACTGAACATTGTCCCCAATGTTCCCCGAAAGTATCAAAGTTATGATAATAAAAGGTGATTAAAAAACGAAAGAAACTAATACTCCCCTGATTAGCTCGGTAGGATCCGTGTGTGAAGTAGTGGTTAAATCCTTTCCAAGAAGAATGTATCCGTGAAAAGCTCCTTCCAACCTTATGTATCTTCTTCTTGATAAATAAAACCTGCACATTTGAAGAAAACAAACGAAAACTTCGCGTAAAATCGGTGGTAATAATATATATATAAGACTCTACTAAACTAGGATATAATGCTTGTGGAATGGATGTTTACAAAATTTCTGGAAAATTAAGACCTGGAAAATTCCAAAATTTTATAAGTAGCTCAGAAAATGAGAAAAAAGCAATCTGTTGTTTTTACTCCTTCCTGACGCCGTCAGTTGCGATCCTGCCCGTCAGGTTATCCCGACAAAAACTGGTCGCAATTTTCTAAAAAATTCTGGAAAATTTACATCTTTAGAATCTGGAAAAAGCAAAACATCCATTATGACTCGATACAAGCATTTGACTCGAACAAACACACATATATATCTTTTAATTAATTGCTATTCTCATGTTTACGTTTCTTTTGAAAACGTGTGTAATCCTCCCTACACTTATCCTTTATGTAAAATACCTTTATAGGCAATTAAGACGAGGTTAAAAACAAAATAAAGCATTTTTACAATTTCAAACATGAGAATAAGAAATCAATAAAAGATATATGACACTAACAAGCAAACAATTAAGCATGGGTTGCCTCCCACGAAGCGCTTTTCTTTATTTATGAGTCTTGTAGCTAGACTCGTAGTCGTGCTCCTACGTACCGATATAAGTAAGCCTATCCTTAACAATGTCATAAGGATCAAACTTATCATTTAAGTTCCTAGTAGTACGTTCGGTTCGATATGCCTTTTCAAACTTCTCTCCATCGGGATCATAGATTGTTATCATAATGTGCCAGTCTCCATTACCATCACTAGGCGATCTGTCCCAATCCCACTTATGTTTAGGCTTCTCAATTTTCCACCTATTCATGACAATGTTGACGGGCAAACTTCCTAGGAACTCGGTCATCTTCTTAAATACTAAGGCGTCCTCGAATGGGTTCACTTCCATGTCCCTAGCCATTTCTTTTTCATGGAAAGTTGCTTTACTAGCAAAGGCTTCATCTAAGTAGAAAGGTCGTTGGGGACCTATGAGGTTCTTATCTATCCAAGGTCCATATCTAGAAGGCGCTCTATCCAACCTAATCTCATGTGGGATTTCCTCTTCTTTGTAGTACGTATGCTTTTTGACATCGTAGATTGACCTAGCACTCCCCTCTCCTACCACTATCTTGGACATCTTACAATCGATGATAGCACTAGCGGTAGCTAAGAATCCTCTTCCTACTAGTAATGGGCATGTTGGGTCCTTATTCATGTCTAGAACATAAAAGTCGGCCAAAAGAGTCAACTCTCCTACGTGTACTACCATGTCTTTTATTAACCCTACCAGATATGCAACACTACCGTCTGCTAAATCTAAGATGGTTTCCGTTGGTTCTATCTTACCTAAGTTAAGGCTTCTATGGAGGGACAACGGAACAAGATTGATGCATGATCCTAAGTCGGCTAGAGCATCGAGAGGTTTGGAAGTTCCAAGCCTACACGGAAGAGTAAATAGCCTGGGATCGTCTAACTTCTTAGGTAGATTATTTCGCACAAAAGCAGACCCATGTTTTCCAAGTTTAAGTTCTAACTCATATTTTTCTTTTAAAGCATTATAATAAGGTGCATGAGCTAAGACTTCAAGAACCGGTTTTTCTTGATGGAGTTCCTTGTACTCCTCCTCTAAATTAGGCTTGGGTTCTTGGTTGTCGGGTTTCTCAAGAGTAGGTTCTACCAATGGTGCAGGGCCTTGGTACCTCATTTTGGATTGCTTGGAACCCTCGTTGATAGCATTTACCGAGTGAACCGTTGGGTGTGAGGGGCATGAATGTGCACTCACCCATGGTGAACAAGAACATGAGGTCGACAAAATCGAATTCACTTTTGGGTTCTTTATAGTATCACTTGGGAGTGCTCCAATTTCCCGTTCATTAAAGGCTTTTAAGAGGGCATCAAGCTTGTTTGTCATCTCGCCTTGTCTTCGCTTAAAATCGGCTTCAAGCTTAGTCAATCGAGTTTCTTGAGATGACATGAATCTAGATGCAATTTCCTCAAGATTAGCGGGGTTCCCGGTGTTTAGAGAATTGAACCTATTAGGTGGACTAGATGAGCTTTGGGGTGTGCTTGAGTTTTGGTTCCACTTAAGGTTAGGGTGATTTCTCCATGAGGGGTTGTAAGAGTTTCCTAAGTTGTTTTGTTCGGGCTTGAAAGTGTACCACTTTTCTCCCGCTCCGTCGGTACGCATGGAGGCGTAGTCCACAAAAGCTTGTTCGGGGAGTCTTGTGCAATCACGAGTGTCATGGGACCACTACATAACTCACAAGGAAGAGTGATTTTAATCACTTGATGTGAAGACTTAGGATTTTCGTAGGAACTCATTAGGAATTTAACTTGATCTTCAAGTTCGATCATCCTACGGTCGGAAGATTGTGAATCAATTGGAGGCAAGGAGATTGCCTTAACGGTTTTGGGCAACTCACGAGGGTCATAGAGAGCAAGGTCCTCTATTATACCCCGTGATTCTTCCGCGGTGAGATCACTAAGTCTTCCACCGGCCGCTTGGTCAATGGATCGCTTGGTGGGGAAGTTGACAAGATCATAAAAGATTTGGACTTGGAGCCAAAGACCAATGCCGTGATGAGGGACTTCATGAAGTAAGTCCTTGAATCGAGTCCATGCTTCGTAGAGAGATTCACCTTGACGTTGTTGGAACATCAAGATGTCATTCCTAAGCTTAGTGGTTCTCCCCGGTGGGAAAAATTAAGCAAGGAAGCGAGAGGTGAGATCATCCCAACTTGAGATGGAGCCGGCGGGAAGTCGCTCAAGCCAATTACTAGCTTGGTCCCGTAGAGAGAATTGGAAGAGACGCAGACGCGTGGTCTCCCGAGTAGTAGCATCAAGGTCAATGGAATTGACAATTTTGAGGAAATCCCTCAGATGCTGATTTGGATCTTCGGAACGAAGTCCATGGAATGCACATCCGTTTTGCACCAACCGGATGGTGTCGGATCGCAGGGCCGTAGTTTGGGCTTGGTCGGGAAGCTCAATGGTGTTCCTATAGCCTAGGTGGCTTGGTCTCGAGTATTCACCAAGAGTACGGGCTCTTGGCGGGTCATTTGGTGGTAGGTTGATGAATGGTGGGTGGTTATCACCTTCCATGATGAAAAGTGATGGGGTTACGAACAAAGGTCACGAAGAAGGGGGATAGACTATGAGAAAGCTAAAAATGAGAAAAATTTACTTGATAGGAATCAAGCAAAGAAACCTAAACGAGGTGGACTACTAACTAGCTATTCTATTCCCCGGCAGCGGCGCCAAAAACTTGATAACGCTACACGCGTCGTTCGGGGTCAAAGGAACTTCCTTTTCTTCGAGCAAGTTTTATAACACCCTAGGAAGTGAACCTAATCGTTGTAGTGTAGTATTAGGGTAAGCCATGGGTATTGATATCGTTCTCTATGGGAATAGGAATGCTAGTGAGAAGTTACTACGCTAAGGTTGGGGTTGAGGAAGATTATTTTTTATCTTTTTTATATTTTTTAAGGAAAGGAAAGCTACGAATCTCGGGGTTTGGATTTGGGGGTTGGTATTTTTACCGATTACTCTACTTGTCTAATTATCTAATCTAAGGTGTATGTAGTCTATGTCTAATTATTGTGTGCTCGTATGATAGTTTAAAGATGTGTTCACTTAGGTTTTATTACTCCTTAATTATCTCCTTTTGATGGTTGAATTGTCACGTCCTTATTCTTAATCGCGTTGTGTGTCTAAGGTCGTAGGGTATGCGTTTGTCCCTAACTCTTTGAAACTACCAAAAGGGTCTCGTCTACAATATCTCTAGGAATTATAAACTCTAACTCTAAGGTACTCTTTGGATGGTTTAGCCTACAACTACTCTAGTTGTTATAGTCTAAGGTTCACAAAGATTAATCAAGCATTAACTACACAACGAATGACCTATCGCATTACTAGATCATTAACAATTAAGATAAGAGACAACGAATCAATATTCAATAATTAAGTTTCATATTCCCTAAGCAAACACACAAATAAATTAGCCGGACATGGAGAACATGCAAGCATACACACAAATAATTGAAGGCATAATTGAATTAATGAAGTAAAACACTTATCTTGATGTAAGATAGGGTTTGAAACCCTAAAATACTGTACAAGACAACCTTAGTTCGGTTTAGGTTTTTACTCCAAAAGACTACACACTAAAACTGAAAATTTCGGATTCTATATATAAGATTACAATCGCGACGGCGTCACCTTATGATTTGTGACGCCGTCGGGTCGCTGTCATTAGGGTTTCATCTTGGCCACGTTAGTCTTGCGACGGCGTCACCTAATGCTTGTGACGCCGTCCCCTTCAGTCTCTAACGCCGTCTGGATCAAATCTAGGTCGTCTGAGTTGCGACGGCCTACTCTTTTAAAGCCTGACACCGTCACTTGAAAATAA
Organism: Chrysanthemum makinoi; assembly: GCA_910596185.1. Classification (NCBI taxonomy): domain Eukaryota; kingdom Viridiplantae; phylum Streptophyta; class Magnoliopsida; order Asterales; family Asteraceae; genus Chrysanthemum; species Chrysanthemum makinoi. The sequence continues at coordinate 60,452,705 of OU343224.1, forward strand.
GAAATTTGGCTACTGAGCCGTCACAGAAGTGCTCCGACGGCGTCGCAGTTAAGCAGTGACGCCGTCCCCTTATATTTCAACAGCTTGAGTGTCTCGATTCTTGACTTTGGCCATTTTCTTCGTATATCTGCGCCTTTTCGTCCAAATAAGTGCCATTCCAGCAATTTGCCTTCAAGAGACCTAAAAAGTGAAAAGTAATGATATTAAGTAATAACGGATACAAAAGTGATCAAATAAGGGCTTAAACGACCCCTCAAAAAGGTACATTTTAAAACCTTATCAGCAGCCAAGAATAACTCTAAACCGCATCCTAGAAGAAGTCTTATAAGGTTCGAATACACTCCAAACTATCAATAAACTAATGAAATACGCTAACCAATCACCAATCTAATCTACTACAACAAACCTAAACACAAAAGTATCAAGATCAAACAAGTTTAACCACTAACAAAGCTCAAAGTAAGATGTTTTTTAAAACTACTATTTGAACCAAAACACAATAAACTATAACCAATCCTTAAATCCGAGCACACAATCTAAATGATCAAACCATGGCTCTTGATACCAATTGTAGAAGATTGATTATCATAACATACACATATACTGTGATTTGGCCGAATTCTCTAAAGAGCTAGAGAGAGAAAGAAGAGTTGGGAGTTTCTAGAGAGAGAAAATGATATATGTTAGATTAAAATGAAATATCCAACCATTTCACTTGGAGTGAAAGGGTATTTATAGTTCTTACAAGACATGCCCCTAACGGGCTATGGAGCGGGCAATAGTAGGTAAAGACCCGACCCAAATCCATAGTGATACGATAACTTAACATTTACTAATAAGACCACGGCCTAAATAATGCTAGATGATACTCGGGGTGAGCGAGCCTTTAATATGGATTTTTCATTATCCTAACATGGGTTGTAAAGCTTGCTCGAGGAAAAGGAAGCCTTTCGACCCCGAACCACGCAGTACAAGGCCTCAGTAAGATCAAAGTGAAATTACTGAGAGCTTTAGAAGTTATGTTGGTGATGTAGAATGAGAATATGGAAAGTAATGTTCTAAAGGATAAAGAACACGATTTGAGAAGATGGATGCAAAAGCTAAGAGGTGGTGGAAGCTTTAACAGGACAGCAGGTAGACTCACATGGATCACGATATTTGGGCTGCCTATTTCGTGTTTTGGTGACATCATGTTCAAACAAATTGCGTCTATGAATGGAACCATTTTAGGGTTACATAATTGTAATATTGAAGGCAACCAAAGCATGATATACTGTATGGTGCATATTCACAAGATTAACAAAGAATTAATTCATGAAAAGACTTAGGGTGGTTGTTAAGGAAAATACCATAAAGTGTGTGTGGTAGAAGAAGTTAGATATATTACCATAGTGGAGTTCCAAATGGATAGTTCTAACGGAAGGGTAGCGATATGAAAGCGGATAATGAGGATGAAGATGAGGATGGGGAGTGCAACAATGAGGAGGGAAATTTAAGCGGTGAGTATAGGGAGGATGAGCAGTGGGATGAAAATGGTGTGGTCGGTGGTACGGCCATGAATTCTGGCAGTCGAAATGTAAAGGTAGACAAAATGTCAAGATGTACATGTGAGACAATGGTTAGAGATAGTTTCGAGGGTGACAATGGGAATTCTAATGAGGAGGTGGTTGTGGATGAGGAAAGGCCTCCTATCCTTAATATTGGAAATGTTTCGGGGAACATAAATAATAAAGAAGGAAACGTTAATGTGGGAATTCAAAGAAGTATAAAAATTGTTTTTATAATGGGAAACGTTAATGTGGAAATTTATGGTAGTATAAATGTGGTCGTTAGGCCTAATGTGGGGAGGGAAAGGAGTATTGGGTCGGTGGATAACCTTGGGCCTGAAGTGGGGGTGAAAAGGTTATTGGTTTTTATAGGATTCGGTTTAAGGCCAAGAAGAGGGGATAGATGTGGAACAGTTTAGTGGATCATCTGGAGTTAAAAGGAAAGTGAAAAAACGGTAACAATAAAAATGGTTCGTATGAACCAACAAATACGAGTTACAGGAAAAGTGTTATAGGGACGACTGAGAAGTATGCTTCAAGAAAAGATAAGAAACAAGATACTAACGTTGGCGAAGTAGATCAAATGGGAGGTAAGAAAAAAAACGAACAAGTGAGTCCAAGAAACATAAAAGAAAAAGAGATGTGTCTCCATCGAGCTCAGTGGGAAGTGACGGAGTTCAATCGAAGAAAGAGAAAGCCAAATGGGGTAATGACTTTTGAAGGTGAGGAGGATGCGATGGAGTTTAATCAATGGAAAATGTCCAGGGAGGACTTAGTGGTAAAAAAAGATAGGTATGTGAAGTATAACAAAGGCTTTGGAAGTGGCGAGGAAAACGAGGATAGGGGACCATAGGGAAAACGAGAAGAGGATCTCAAAGGAGTACAAAGAATATCATGAAGAAGTAAGTGAAAGCAATGGAGTGTTCAATTTTTGGGGTGATAATGAGGGTGAAGCGATTAGTTGTAAATGTATTGTGAATATGGAGCAGGTAAAGGAGATAGGGGAGTTGATGGAGGTGTCGTGGGTTTTAGCCGAAGAAGAGAAGAAGGAGAAGGTGTAGTTGAGTGAAGATAGCGAGGAGGAAAGGTTGTGGCCCGGCAAACCTAATAGTACCGTATTTTTTTCGTTTTTATTTTTAGTCTTTTTTCAATGAAATTGATTTCTATAAATGTGAAGGGTATGGGGGACAATGGAAAAAAGGTGGGTCAAATCTATTATTAGGAACGAACAACCGGACGTGACTGGGCTTCAAGAAACAAAATGTGGGGTGATCGATGATGATTGGATAGAGCATGTTTGGGGTGGCAATGGATATTGTTATTCCCAACTACCTGTAGTGGGGAACCCAAGGGGTATAATTTTAATCTGGGACTCGAGGATTTTTGTTTGCAAAGAGGCCGTAGGGGACGAGAGATTTACAGAGGTTAAGGGTTCTTGGAAAGGGAAGAATGAGGAGGTTTTCCTAATGTGTATTTATGGGCCGCATGTAAGTAGGCAAAAATCATCACTTTGGGAAAAAATAACATTATTGATGAATAAGTGAAAAGGCACGTGGTGTATTTTCAAGGATCTAAACGTGGTCAGAGGCACCGAAGATAGGATTAACTCGCAGGTGAACGTTAAGGAAACGAATGAATTCAATGAAAGGAGGTTAGTCGAAATTCCAATGAGGGAAGAGATTCACGAGAGTTAGTGATGATGGGCTGAAGGTTAGTAAGTTAGATCGATTCTTTTTGAATGATGAGTTTAATAATTTGTGGGATAATCTTTCGGTCATTGCGTTAGATAGGAAACTATCAAATCATTACCCGGTTGTTTAAAAAGATGTAGATCTTGATTTTGGTCCAAAACATTTTCGTGTTTTGAATGTATGGATGGAGGAATCTGATTACCATGTAGTGGAGGAGGCTTGGAGAAAAGAGGTGGAGAGTATTTAACTGGATTGTATACTTTGAGATAGGTTAGAAAATGTTAAACCAAGCCTTAGGAAGTGGAACAATGAGAGATTAATTAAGAGAAAATTGAGATATTAAAAACTGAAGTCATGGTATGGTAAATGAAAGCGGAGTACATGGTTAGAGATGAGGAAGAGGTGGGTAGATTTGGAGAAGGAATATTGCAATATGTTACGTCAAAAATCTAGAATTAGGTGGGATGCGAAAGGCGGTGAAAATACAAATTTTTTTCATTCGTTTGTGAACAGAAGGAAAAATGTAAAATAAGAGGCTTTTTTTTTTGAAAAAGCTTAAATATAAGAGGGCTTATGGTTGACAGGGTATGGTGCGAAGACCCAAAAATAATCAAAGGACATGGATAGACATTGAAAAAATCTATTTTCCAAAAGAGTGATAAGACGACCATTTTTTGTAGTAAAAGAATTATTTATGAGGGACATTTGGAAAGCTTTGACAAAGTATAATAATAGATTAATTGGATATTTTTATTAGATATTATGAAGAAAATGAGGCTCAGGAATAAATTGTGCAAATGGGTGGATTCGTGACTTAGATTGTCTTCTTTGTCCATCCTTGTTAATGGTTCTACATCGGAGGATTTTGGTCTTGAAAGAGGGGTTAGACAATGTAATCTCCTATCGCCTTTCTTATTTATTTTGGCAGTTGAGGGGCTAAACACAATAGTGAATGAAGCAGCTGAAAAGGGCATATTTAGAGGTGTGTCGATTGGCGAGAAAGCGTTACGATCAATTATATGCAAATACCTTTTGGGGAATGGAGTAAAGAGAAAGCTAAATCTCTTATGTGTATCCTCAAATTTTTTGAGGAAGTATCTAGGTTAAGGGTGAATTAAAACAAAAGTAGTTATCTGATAAAGGGTGATAAAGGGGAAATGGCAAATGGCGGTGGAGGGATGTGACATTAAGTTTTTCTCAATTGGGAAACATGGAGGTGTGTGAATGCTTGGAATCCCGTGGTGGAAAATTTTCAAAAAATTGTTGGAAGCAAACGATCTTTTGGCCAACTTTGGTTAACTTCGGTTCTTGGTAGCTTGATTTGTTATTTCTCGATGTTAGTGTCCCTTTAGTGTCATAGAAAAACCTTATTAGGAAAACATTTCTCTACGTGGGGGAATAAAATTAAAAACTTTCGTGGGTCATAGGTTGGTTGTATGTCCGTTTTGGGAGGGGGGCTTAATGTAAGGTTTGTAAGGGCGAAAAATTTAACGTTATTCGGTAAATGGTGGTGGAGATTTAGGAAGGAAGAGGGAGTCTTTAGGTTAAGATAAATTAAAGTATTCACGGGTCTAATGGAGGTTTGGATGGCTTTAGGACAATCTGAGGGGGATAAAAAGGGGGTGGGGTTTGGGGTGATATCGTGAATATTGGTGAGGAGATTGATAGTTTAGGGGTAGAGTCCTCTTCTTCTTGCGTCGGGGTGTTGGGGGATGGGAGGGACATTAACTTTTGGGTAGACCGGTGGGTGGATAATCAAAGATTAAGCGATAGGTTTCCTAGGCTTTATCATTTAGATAGAAGGAAGGATATTAGTGTGATGGAAAAAAATAGGCTTAGGTAAATGATCGTTGGGTGTGGGAATGGGATAGGTTTAAGGTGTTAGGGGTAGAGTTAGTAAGGAATTTGAGGATCTTCTAAGCGTGAAACATATTACAATGTCTAATAATTATAGGGATCGATGGAGGTGGGCACTTGGTGGAGACGCTGATTTCAAGTTCAAAGATTTATCAAGTATGATCGAGGAGAAGATTTTACCTTTGGAAAGTGGTAGTAATGAAACGCTTTGAAACAAGTTGGTGCCTAAGAAAGCCAACATATTCGTGCAGATGGCTTTAAGAAGAAGATTCGTGGAGATAGATAAAAGAGGTGTGGATTTTGACTCGGTTCTTTGTCCAGTTGCAATAATATTGTGAAAACATTTGCTCATAGTTTGGTCTTGTGACTTAGGGTGCGTTTGGTAGGAGTTAATCGGAATTGGGGAATCGGAATGAATATGATGCAAGTGTTTGGTTAAGATATATATCTTTCAAATATTGGATTGAAAGATATATATCTTCCATACTCCATAGGAGTCCAAGAGGCAAGTTATCAAACTATCATAGGTGAGGAACCCACTTTATACCTAAACCGATACCAATTGTGAATCATGATAGCATACCAAACGTTGTCTTAGCTATGATTGTTTAGGATAAGATATTCAAGTGGTGGAAGGTGGGGATTGTTAGTGCTTTTTCTATCGATGTATTCTTTTTATCAAATGGAAACGTTAATGTCCCTATCTTTGTCTCTCGAGTTTGGCAAGTGGTTATACAGCTACCGGATACTTCATATTGAATAAAGAAATGCTCATGTGTTTGATAATAAGATTTCAAGTACTTACAAGATTGTTCAAAATATTCAATTAAAAAGTTACGAATAGATTGTGCGAAGATCCAACAAATATAAAGAAATAGATAGGCAACAATAGATGTTGGTTTCCCATAAATAGGGTGGAGATACGCAGGCACCCCATATATTGTTTGGCAGGCACCCCATAGGCCATGGGGCCCGTCCGTACAACAGGCGCAGGTACTCTTTTTATTTTTATTTTTTTTAATTGTGTAGTGTTTATTTTGTGTGGTATATTTAATTTGTGTAGTGTTTTTATATGTATAGTGTATTTATTTGTGTGGTATATTTAATTTGTGTAGTGTTTTTATATGTATAGTGTATTTATTTGTGTAGTGTCTTTATATGTGAGATTATTTATTTGTGGATTCTTTCCACATTAATTAAACAATAATAATAAAACATTAGACATTAAAACATTAAACAAATACAACAACAAATGTTAAAATATACAACGAAATCTACTCATGAAGATTATTAATGTCATCTATAAGCTCATAGAGAGTATTCCACTGACATAAATGATCATTGGATTTCAATTCGTGATGCCTCCAACGTCTTTATTCTTTCCTTCAACAAATTGTTTTGGGCCAATAGCATGTTGTCGTTTTTTATCTTTAATTTGTGAGTTTGACCTAGCGTTGAAGAAAGAAGAGCTTGACCAAGTATTTTTGTTGAAATATTTCCTTCAGCTCGAAAGTCTTTGGAAACTTTACATGCTGAAACAATTATAAGACATGTATTCTAAACAAACAAGGATATATTTACAGTAAATAAGCTGGAGAAAAGGACATGCATAACTTCGACTACAAGTTTTGGGCTTGTGGGATGTTCTCAATTATAAAACCACGACAATTTTCTTATCCAAAAGAATTTGTATAATTATTCACACCATAAATCAGTAATATCATGGTTCACAAAATTAGAAGTTCAATACATAAATAACCAGTCTTGTTATAGATTAATAGTTGATACATGGTTCACAAAATCACAATATAACTAGAAACTAAGATCAATCACAGGCGTAGTCGCCTCAAATGATGCCCATCTCATCCCATACGCTTATCTCCTCCACGAACTCTAACTCTGAAATCGCCTCCTCAATCCTAAGAATCAATCTCTCTGCATTTCATTAGTGCTTCGTCCAACGCGGCGAGCAATAAAGAGGGAAGAACCGGAGGACGGTGTATAAAATTCTCCTCATCTGCAGCTGGAGATATAGCTTGAGAGGGAGGCACATAAGATGGAGAAGAAGGCACATAATCTGGACTCTCAACACGAGCGGGTGTGTTGTTGACACAATGAATGTCCCTCCACTGAATGACATCATCCCTCGTAATAAAAAGAACAAAAGATGAGGAAGAACCGGGCAGGAGCGAAATAGAGTGAATCAGTAAAAAGATGATGACGAAGTCGTTTACTATAAATAAGTAATCGTCTATACATGTTTTGTCATTTACAATATAAATCAGTAATCGTCTATACATGTTTTGTCATTTACAATATAAATCAGTTGTCACACCCCCAATTTACCTGTTTTGCAGCGGAATGGAATTCCTGGGGATTGACTGTCATAGCATCACAGTTACAGATATATTGAACGACCTAAAGTGTCGTTTGGAAAATACATCGCTTGATTTAATAAAACAAACAGAGTTTACAAGTATAGGTCCCAAATGAAAATCAACTTGTGCGGAAATAAGTTTAGTACAAGTCAAACGATGCTTTAAAAATGTATAAATCCCATGTGAGACGCGTCGTCACCGCGACTCTATGATATGTCCACATGCATGCCATGAAGTGAATGCCTTAGTTACCTGAAAATACATTGCTAAAAGTGTCAACACTAAGGTTGAGTGAGTTCATAGAGTTGTTAAAAAAAATGTTTAATACGACTACCACAAGTATAAATTATGTATGACAAATATGTCACAAAAATGTTACAATTGCTATAAGCCCATGACACCGAAACTAGACTGATCATGATGTTCGCCCCAACAGAGTTTTGCCAAACAACTCAAATAATGATATTAAATGAAATGCATCCGTTTAACCAGTTGGAATACACCAACCCGGATGGAGGAGTCACCCTCGATAGATCTATCCACTCACCCTCGCTTCTATGAAATTAACGGTTCATGTTATATAATGGGGACATTCAATTGGCATGAGGTAACTTAAGCAATGTAATGAATTTGATATACTTGGTATCGTAATAAGAATGATGTGCAATGTATTCTCCCCCGTAGGTTTGAAATAAAGTAAAAACTTGAATAAATCGGGCTATGAAAACTCACCTGTTGCAATGATAATGATGATATAATGGCAATGCTGAAATGAGACGCAACCTCTGACCGTGACCTATTATGAATGATATGTTCTAATGTAAATCATGAAACAATGTCGTGCATGCAAATTCACATGTAATCTATACCACTTGTACGCTTTTGAAAATAGGATTTATCGTCGAAATATATGTTTATGACATCTCGTCATGTTATAAAATACTTTACAAGTATTTACGTTGAAATGATATCTTACGATAGTCATTTAATGATTTATTATGAAATTATAACTTTTCGTCGTAAAATATTGTCATTTGACAATTTCATGAAAGTGACTAATCGGCCTCGAAAAGCTAGTCGTAAAATGGTGCACGTCGAGTGTTAGGAAACGAACTCAACGGTTTTGGGAAGCTTGTATCATTATCTCAAAGTTTTAGCATTTAAGTTTACATCCTAAAGGTCTCGATCATGGAGAAAAGTATAGGTGAAGTATGGTACTTGTATCCAAAATATTGTTTAAGGATGGTTTTCGGCAAAGTTTAAGTGACCGTATTTTATTCGTTACAACTCCGCTTGATGAACGGTTGGACATTTTGGAAAATATGCTTGGCGAACTTACTTTTACTAGAAGACATCATGTTATAAAAAGTTCTACATCAATGTTAAAACGACCTCAACATGGTCATTTGCGGCCGTTATATTTGTCTATTAGAAAATATATATGTTATACTTGTACTAAAAATTACGGCAACTTGTTTAAAATGTGAATAACTTAGTCGTTATAAGTCCGTTTTCTACGTTTTATATATCCTCGGAATCGTGATAACATATACTAATATATTTTTTATAAGTCGACACATTTTACAACGCTTAAGACTCATTTTTGACTCGTAAAAAGTCGAGACAGCTTGCGGAATTTTCTGAAACAATTAGTTTTCGTCGTCAAACTTGAAAAATTCATAACTTCTTCGTTATAAATCCGTTTTAACTCGTTCAAGCGGCCATGTTTTCGTTTTAAAGTGTATTTTCTAAATATCTATTCCAAAAAATTTTACCTACTGTCGAAAATTCCAGAATTCAAAAATATGGACAGACCCTTATGTAAACTTGTCGAAATGAGTTTTTCTCGCGCCAAACTTATTCTAACCAATTCAAAACAACTCCGAAGCTATTCTAATCCTACCATACACCTTCTTAGGGTGTCATAGGTTCCTAGACATCATCAAACATGATATGTTTCAAGGGATTATATATAGGATGATTATAATTCATAATAAGTAATAAAAACACTAAAAGTGGTATAGACACACATGATACTTGCATATTTTCTTGCAAAAATGGTGAAATAACATAAAGATGAGTATGAAAAAGTTATGAAAATCATGAATTGCTTACTTGTATGATGAAGGGATTTTTGAGCAAAGTATACTTAAATAAATCATGAGGTTTTTATTTCAAAACCTTAACAAGATTGCTTCTAAGACTTGATAATCACTTGGATCATAAAAAAAACATGGTTTCCTCTTGGTGTCTTGTGTGACCGGTTCTTCAAGCAAAAAGGGAGGAAAGGATTTTTATTTTACACCTTGATAATATGCTTGTATGTGTAGAAATAATTAGTAGTATAATAATAAAACTAGTAAGTATCTTTTAGTTAGATATTTTTGCACTCCATAGGTTGTGTGTCATCCTTGGATGTCGACCAAGGAAAAAGAAAATAATTATATTGTATATTGAGTAGCTAAATACATTTGGGTAGAAGTAAAAGTGATGTTATTTAAGGATAATTAGTAACTTGTATATTTATTTAAGCATTTAGGGTAGTGTTAACTAAAATAGTTTTTAACGGAACAAAATAAAATATATTGAAGTCATAAAAATTATAAAAATACATTTCTTACAAGAATTGAGTGAATAAATATTTATCGGGTTGAATTTACGAAAACCGTCGTAATTATATAAACATAACAATTTATATACGAAATAAATTGAAAACATCGGGTAAATTAATAATATAATTTTTATAGTCTTAAAATGAGTATAAAAATATATTAAGATTATTTTTGGAAGTGTCGGATCAATGTTTCAAAATAATGTTTACGCGATAGCGTTTATTTAATAGGAAAAATAAACGTTTAATGAATAAATGCAAATCCATGCATGAACCGATATGAAATGATGTTATTAATGTTGTGTAGACTAAATCTAGTCTATATGAAATGTCCTTGATGATATGTTCATGAATTCGCAGCTAAACCATTAAGGTTACGCGAAGTTGATACTCGTAAACGTAGTTTACGATAAATGATGAAATAGTAAAACTTTTAAAGTTTGTAAAATGACCTGAAATTACGAGTTGTCACATTCGCCCAACCAAAAAGGAATTCAGTCCCTGAATTCAGTCCATGTTAGGTTCTACGATGTTACTTGTGAAAAGATGAGGGTATTTGAGTCGCATTGGGTCGTCCAATGTTTTTCTAAATTGTACCACACCTTTCCAAGACGGGACTTTGAACATAAATTTGTTGCCAACTTGAAATTCTAATGGTTTGCGAATTATGGAACATACTTCCAATACTTTGCGTCGTATAACGACGTAGCTTATCTAGCTATATGTTGTTACTTGTAACTGATTTTTGATCTGTTCGATCACTTTGTTGTTTCATGAATGACTTATGGACTTGTGAGTTAAACTTTCCTGGTTTTGACCCGTGAATAAGTGATTGACACCTCGACCATAGAGTGCCTCAATGGTGCCGCTTTTATACTGGTGTGATAACTATTGTTGTACGAGAATTCGATCAACGGCAAATGATTTGCCCAACCATTTCCAAAATCAATCACACATGCCCTCAGCATATCTTCTAATGTTTGAATTGTCCTTTCACTTTGGCCATCGGTTTGTGGATGATATGCTGTGCTCATCTCTAATTTGGTTCCAAATGAATCTTGTAATGATTTCAGAAGTTTGAAGTGAATCGACTATCTCTGTCGGAAATGATGGAAATTGGTGCACCGTGCCTTGAGACTATTTCCTTGACATAAAGTCTAGTAAGTTGTTCCATAGAATAAGTCTCTCTAATTGGTATAAAATGGGCTGATTTGGTAAGACGATCGACGATTACCCATATAGCGTCGTAACCTCCGGATGTCTTAGGAAGTTTCATGACAAAGTCCATCGTAATGCGTTCCCATTTCCATTGGGGAATTTCTGGTTGTTGGAGTAACCATGAAGGTTTCTGATATTCGACTTTTACCTTAGAGCAAGTAAGGCATTTGCTAACGTACGTGGCAATTTCCGCTTTCATGTCCGGCCACCAATAAAGTTTCTTGAGATCCTGATACATCTTATCAGAACCTAGGTGAATATAATACTTTGACTTATGCAACTCATGCATAATCAATTCTCGTATCCCCCCATAAAATGGTACCCACATTCTATCCTTGAAGCATAATACTCCATAAAGCTTTTCACTTGGTCGGTTTTCCTCCTTGAGTGCCTCGATTTGTGCCTTGAGTATTTTTGATGGTAAAGGTGAACTGATCGTCATTCCAAAGGATCGGACTCTTAAAGGTTTGGGTCCTTCTTTCCGGCTAAGAGCATCAGCCACAACATTGGCTTTGCTCGGATGATACTTGATTTCACAATCATAATCGCTGAGTAATTCCAACCAACGATGTTGCCTCATGTTAAGTTTCTTCTGATCAAGAACATATTGTAAACTCTTGTGGTCCATAAACACTGTGCACTTTGTACCGTAAAGGTAGTGTCTCCAAATCTTGAGTGCAAAAACTACGGCCCCCAACTCAAGATCATGAGTGGTGTAATTCTTCTCATGAACCTTAAGTTGTCGAGAAGCATAAGCTATCACCTTCTCGTTTTGCATTAATACAGCTCCAAGCCCTTTATGTGAAGCATCGCAGTATACAACGAAGTTCTCAATTCCTTCGGGTAGTGCCAAAATTGGCGCACTGCAAAGCTTTTGCTTCAATAACTGAAAAGCAGCTTCTTGTTTCTTTCCCCATTCCTACTTCTTGTTTCTTTCCCCATTCCTACTTCTTGTTTTTCTGTGTCAACTTGGTTAAAGCTTGAGCTATCTTTGAAAAACCTTCGATGAATCTTCGGTAATACCCGGCGAGTCCTAGAAATTGTCGGATTTCCGTAGGATTTGTTGGAGTAGCCCAATCTTTTACGGCTTCAATCTTTGCAGGATCAACTTGTAGTCTTTGACTATCAATGACATGACCAAGAAATTGTACTTTACGGTTCCAAAATATCACACTTCGAAAATTTGGCATACAACTTCTCATTCTTGAGTAGTCCTAAAATCGTTCTTAAATGCCTTTCGTGCTCTTCTTTGCTCTTTGAGTAAATCAATATGTCGTCGATGAATACTATAACAAACTTGTCCAAATACGGTTTGCATACCCTATTCATGAGATCCATGAATACTCCAGGTGCATTAGTTAATCCGAACGGCATTACTTGAAACTCATAATGTCCATAACGTGTTCTAAACGCCGTTTCCGGGATATCCTCCTCCCGAACTCTAAGTTGATGGTAACCTGACCTTAGGTCAATCTTTAAGTAGATACTAGAGCCTTGCAACTGATCGAACAAGTCGTCGATTCTGGGAGTGGGTAACGATTCTTCACCGTTAACTTGTTCAGCTCTCTATAATCTATACACCTTCTGAAGGATCCATCTTTCTTCTTCACAAACAAGACCGGTGCTCCCCAAGGCGAGGAACTTGGCCTAGTGAATCCTTTGTCTAAAAGTTCTTGCAACTGATTAGACAACTCTTGCATTTCTGATGGTGCTAGACGGTAAGGCGCTCGTGCAACTGGTGCAGCTCCGAGCACTAAGTCAATATGAAATTCTACTTGACGTGCGGTGGAAGTCTGGCAAGTCTTCGGAAAAGACTTCAGGAAATTCTCGGACAATTGGTACATCCTCAAGTCGTTTCTCTTCCGACCTCTTCCCGGTTATATGTGCTAAGAAAGCATAACAACCTTTCTTTATGTACTTCTCCGTCTTGACGCATGATATATCTGAGTCTAGTTCCACTCCGTTCCCCATGAATGATCAAAGTTTCGCCGTTGTAAGGAAGATGAACAACTTTTCATCACAAATGATTCTTGCACGATGTTTGGATAACCAATCCATGCCGATGATGACGTCGAAACTACCAAGTTCTACGGGCATAAGGTCTATATTGAAGGGATGATTTAGAAAATTGAGTGTACAACCACGGACAATGGTGTCGGTGCTAATTAAGTTACCATTAGCTAATTCAATGTTGTATGATGTGTCTAATGTGGAAATTGTTCTCTCACTCTAACCATTGAGCTGAGGATAATAAGCGGTAATCATGTACTAGTGAATTCCAAAGGAATCTTAAAATGATTGTCAGAAGTCTAAGGTGAATCGAATAGCTTGTAATATGTACAACTGGAATTGATACCACGTGTCTCATGCCAAATTTCAAAATGTTAAATCTGTCGAAAAGGACCATATAGAAAGGAATAGATTATGGGTAACAGTTGTGATTCCTCGCGTTTCTAGTTCTAGCGAATGTCATGACTTGAATCTTACTTGCCTAAGGTGCTTAGTCTCCATGACTAAAATGTTTATTGTTTGATTATCGAAGTGTTTCCATGCTCTATGTTGTAAAGTCACAAAACCTTAAATATTTAAGTGATGTAGTATTGTGATTGGTTTTCAAGACTCGTTCCGATATTGAGTGCTTTTAAAATAGTTCATCACTAGATTGTCATCATGTCCGCAAAACATAGATATCAGCTGATACTATACCGAGGAATGTTTGTTCTAATTTCACTTGTAGATGGAGAGTCATTTATTGTCCGATATGTTCAAACCTGTTGCATCTCTTGATATAGAAGTGAGGTTACTTGGAATTTCTAGAGAACACAATGCCCTAGGGGAAGTTTATATCGATAACATTTGTTTAACCACATTTTCCTTTAAGGGAAACTCATTGTAAGAAAGTTCACATATTGTTGAGGCCATGTTTAGTGGAATGTTCTGTAGTCTCAGTTAGAAGACTTGGTTTATCCCTATGGTGTTGCTTAGTGTGTATTCGCTTCGTACTAAATCTTATAACTCGGTCTTGCTAGTACTTTTGAAATGATATAATTTGGCTTTTAATTCAAAGATAGTGGTTCGGAATGTCTCGTGATGTCTTAAGATTTTTATTGAGTTTGAATCATCTTACTACATACTTCTAGTCCTTGTGGGAAATTCTGAAATCCTGTCATTGTTTTCTTGTATCGAGGAATCCTCCTCATAGATGGTATAGGAAGCCTTTCCTAAAAAGGTCACTTGTCAAATTCTAACTTATCGGTTGAGTGAGGGATGAATGACGTGGGCTTCTATAGAGTGTTAAAAAAAAGTTTATGAACAATTTATCTGATTACAAAGCCTTGCTTTTGAGTGAAGAGTGTTTTCATGACATAATTCTTCCTAAATTATACATAGGTGATCAGGCCATGTATAATCGAGGACAAATGATGTGATGCTTGGTTTTGTTGAAATGGTATTATGTTTCTCCGAAGTTTTAGATGGTATTCAACGTTTTGTTTTGTAAGATAATGGCTCATTGATTTTTCAGAGTAACATGAAAATCGTTTCGCATGATGGTATTAAATAGTTGATAAAATGACTGAAAGCCAATTGATAGGGTGGTAACGAAACAACTTTGTTTTAAAACTTTATGAAACGATGTTTCTAAGATAATGTAGAATAGCTTGAAATAAAATTAAGTGAAATAATTTCATGAAGTAGTAGCAAAGTAACTTGAAGTATAATTTGTTGAATGGTTTGTAGGATACACGGGGAAACCTCATAGAATGGTAATAGTCTCCTAATTGGTCAAGAATAATGTTGGCCTAACCCCTAGTAAGATAGTGAGGTATTGTCGCGAAATGATTGAAAATTTAGGCAATTGGAATAAGGAATGAAATAAACAAAGGTTGTGATTATTGTGGAGATAATAAATGATAAAGATTACATTAGCTAGAAAGGTACTTATTATCTGTTCCTGTTGGTAGTCTAATCATGCCCCAAGTGTAGGAGCAAAGAGGGTCTAATAACAACAGCTTTGAAACTCTCACAGTCCTTAAATCTTTAAGATAGTGTAGTTTCTGTAGTCTTAGTGATAGATGGTAGTGGTGTGTCAAATCATGCCCGCTTCCCAAGCGGCAAGTCATATGTATGAGTAGTGTATATAAGATATGATGGTACGAATGATGCTCTAGATGATAATGATGACAATGATGATGGAAATCCTAGTGGTAAGTTAGGAGATGATGGTGAATGAAATACTACTATCTTCCTTGTAGTAAGCATCCTAATAGGTCCATTAGGACTAAGCCTATAAGTCCTACCAAATGGTATGATCTGTCCCAACAGAATGATAAAAAATTGTCTTGATCCTACGGTGAATCAATAGTGATCGCGATGGTGTAGGTGCAACTTCGTCCTCCTAAAAGGGTTTAGTCTCATCATCTGATGTTATCGGTGTTGAGTCAACTGATGTTAAAGTTGTGATAGGGAATGACAGGGCATTCTCCATGTTGGAGTCTGGTGTGAGTATGATGGGATGGGTATCTGAAGGCATTAATGTGACAATCGATTTGAAATGAAAGTAAATAACTCGCAAAATGTGCGTATGAAACCGCATGTATAGTGACTATGCACTTATGATGAAACAATGAGATGCTATGATGATGTAGTTATAGTCTAGGGTCAATGATGCAACCTAGTTCTCTATAACCGAAGCTCGATGCCAACTGTTACACCCCAATTTACTGTTTTGCAGAGAATGGAATTCTCGGGGATTGGTGTCATAGCATCACAATTACAGATATATTGAACGACCTAAAGTGTCGTTTGGAAAATACATCGCTTGATTTAATAAAAAAATCAGAGTTTACAAGTATAGGTCCCAAATGAAAATCAAGTTTTGCGGAAATAAGTTTAGTACAAGTCAAACGATGCTTTAAAAATGTATAAATCCCATGTGAGACGCGTCGTCACCGCGACTCTATGATACGTCCACATGCATGCCATGAAGTGAATGCCTTAGTTACCTGAAAATACATTGCTAAAAGTGTCAACACTAAGGTTGAGTGAGTTCATAGAGTTGTTAAAAAATAGTTTAATACAACTACCACAAGTATAAATTATGTATGACAAATATGTCACAAAAATGTTACAATTGCTATAAGCCCATGACACCGAAACTAGACTGATCATGATGTTCGCCCCAACGGAGTGTTTGCCAAACAACTCAAATAATGATATTAAATGAAATG
This sequence comes from Chrysanthemum makinoi, assembly GCA_910596185.1. NCBI lineage: Eukaryota > Viridiplantae > Streptophyta > Magnoliopsida > Asterales > Asteraceae > Chrysanthemum > Chrysanthemum makinoi. Next base: position 60,469,235 of record OU343224.1, read on the forward strand.
CATCCGTTTAACCAGCTGGAATCCACCAACCCGGATGGAGGAGTCACCCTCGATAGATCTATCCACTCACACCAACGCTTCTATGAAATTAACGGTTCATGTTATATAATGGGGACATTCAATTGGCATGAGGTAACTTAAGCAATGTAATGAATTTGATATACTTGGTATCGTAATAAAATGATGTGCAATGTATTCTCCCCCGTAGGTTTGAAATAAAGTAAAAACTTTAATAAATCGGGGCTATGAAAACTCACCTGGTGCAATGATAATGATGATATAATGGCAATCTATGAAATGACGAACCTCGACCGTGACCTATTATGACTGATATGTTCTAATGTAAATCATGAAACAATGTCGTGCATGCAAATTCACATGTAATCTATACCACTTGTTTAACATGTTGACATCTCATCATGGTATGAAATGATACTTCACGATAGTCATTTAATGATTTATTATGAAATTATAACTTTTCGTGAAAATATTGTCATTTGACAATTCATGAAAGTGACGTATTTTATAGTAGTTCGGTTTTGGGAAGCTTGTATCATTATCTCAAAGTTTTAGCATTTAAGTTTACATCCTAAAGGTCTCGGAGAAAAGTATAGGTATATGGTACTTGTATTATTGGAAAGTTTAATTATATTTTATTCGCTACAACCCGCTTGACGATTTGGACATTTTGGAAAATATGCTTGGCGAACTTACTTTTACTAGAAGACATCATGTTATAAAAGTTCTACATCAATGTTAAAACGACCCTCAACATGGTCATTTGTGGTGAGTTATATTTGTCTATTAGAAAATATATATGTTATACTTGTACTAAATATTACGGCAACTTGTTTAAAATGTGAATAACTTAGTCGTTATAAGTCCGTTTTCTACGTTTTATATATCCTCGGAATCGTGATAACATATACTAATATATTTTTGATAAGTCGACACATTTTACAACACTTAAGACTCATTTTTGACTCGTAAAAAGTCGAGACAGCTTGCTGAATTTTCTGAAACAATTAGTTTTCGTCGTCAAACTTGAAAAATTCATAACTTCTTCGTTATAACTCCGTTTTAACCCGTTCAAGCGGCCATGTTTTCGTTTTAAAGTGTATTTTCTAAATATCTAGTCCAAAAAATTTTACCTACTGTCGAAAATTCCAGAATTCAAAAATATGGACAGACCCTTATGTAAACTTCTCGAAATGAGTTTTTCTCGCGCCAAACCTATTCTAACCAATTCAAAACAACTCCGAAGCTATTCTAATCCTACCATACACCTTCTTAGGGTGTCATGGGTTCCTAGACATCATCAAACATGATATGTTTCAAGAGATTATATATAGGATGATTATAATTCATAATAAGTAATAAAAACACTAAAAGTGGTATAGACACACATGATACTTGCATATTTTCTTGCAAAAATGGTGAAATAACATAAAGATGAGTATGAAAAAGTTATGAAAATCATGAATTGCTTACTTGTATGATGAAGGGATTTTTGAGCAAAGTATACTTAAATAAATCATGAGGTTTTTATTTCAAAACCTTAACAAGATTGCTTCTAAGACTTGATAATCACTTGGATCATAAAAAAAACATGGTTTCCTCTTGGTGTCTTGTGTGACCGGTTCTTCAAGCAAAAAGGGAGGAAAGGATTTTTATTTTACACCTTGATAATATGCTTGTATGTGTAGAAATAATTAGTAGTATAATAATAAAACTAGTAAGTATCTTTTAGTTAGATATTTTTGCACTCCATAGGTTGTGTGTCATCCTTGGATGTCGACCAAGGAAAAAGAAAATAATTATATTGTATATTGAGTAGCTAAATACATTTGGGTAGAAGTAAAAGTGATGTTATTTAAGGATAATTAGTAACTTGTATATTTATTTAAGCATTTAGGGTAGTGTTAACTAAAATAGTTTTTAATGGAACAAAATAAAATATATTGAAGTCATAAAAATTATAAAAATACATTTCTTACAAGAATTGAGTGAATAAATATTTATCGGGTTGAATTTACGAAAACCGTCGTAATTATATAAACATAACAATTTATATACAAAATAAATTGAAAACATCGGGTAAATTAATAATATAATTTTTATAGTCTTAAAATGAGTATAAAAATATATTAAGATTATTTTTGGAAGTGTCGGATCAATGTTTCAAAATAATGTTTACGCGATAGCGTTTATTTAATAGGAAAAATAAACGTTTAATGAATAAATGCAAATCCATGCATGAACCGATATGAAATGATGTTATTAATGTTGTGTAGACTAAATCTAGTCTATATGAAATGTCCTTGATGATATGTTCATGAATTCGCAGCTAAACCATTAAGGTTACGCGAATTTGATACTCGTAAACGTAGTTTACGATAAATGATGAAATAGTGAAACTTTTAAAGTTTGTAAAATGACCTGAAATTACGAGTTGTCACATCAGTCGTCTATACATGTTTTTTCATTTACAATATAAATCAATAATCGTTTTCTACATCTGTCTAAACATGCTCTGTCGTTGAGTAAACATATGTGCCCATCTCGCGGCCCACGTCATTCTGAACCAGCTCCATTGTGGGTGATTATACGGGAGTGGTGAGTTTTCATCAAGAAACGCAAGAACGAAGTGAGCAGCCTGGTCTTCCTCCACACGAAGAATCACAACGGGGGACAATATTTGTGATGTATTTGGACCATCTCTCGGTAGGAAGACACATAATAGATTGTGAATTGGATATACATACAATAGGACGGTTAAGAGCTGTAGCAATAGCCACGCCCGTTTCGGCATAGTCATCCATAGAACCGTAGGGTCTGGACCTTCAAACCAATTCATCGAGTTCTGAATATTTGTAAAATAATCACCCCACATTTGCATGTAAACTTCCTCGTTATTGTCTACCTCTTCCCTGACAAGAGCTCGAATTATGGGCCACATTCGTTCGTGATGACCAAGACCTACGGCAAGAGCTCGATAGCCACAATTTCCATCACCTGCCACGTTAAAGATCCCTAGGATCCAGCGTCGGAAAAGAGGTGGAATTTGAGCCATAAGATATTCGCTACTGTCATCTGGAACGTACAAGTGGTGTCTTAAGTCGCCCTCGCTAGGTCCTTCGTTCAATTCTGGGACGTTAGAAGGCTCTCCCACATATGAACTATGTCTCGCAGCTTCTTCATTTAATTCTGGGACTTTTTTAGGTTTTGTGTAGCTTCTGCGGTGCCCTGTGGGGGGTTCTTCGTTCAAATATGGGATATTTTGTTTAGCCTTGGATTTGTGGTGGTATATGTTTTGGTGGTATCTGTAGTGGTGGTATCTGTTTCGTTCAACTTTTTAGATCTAAAAATTATTTAGATCTCAAAATTATTTAGAGCTTGAAATTTTTTAGATCTATAACGCGTACACACCATAAGAATGGAACGCGTACAAACCTCAACAATGGAACACGTATTAACTCTTTTATTTATAAAAGTCAACTCTTTTATTTATAAAAGAGTATTATAAATAAAGTTTATAAAATTTGGTGGTATCTGTTTGGTGGTATCTGTTGTGATGGTATCTGTTGTGTCTGTTGTGGTGATGTTTCTGATCTTGTGGTGTTGTTACTTACTATACTTTGTTGTTATGTTTTGCATATTTGGGGTGCCTCAATAGCATGACCCTGTGACTGTTGATTTTCATTACTGGATGGTAAAGTGATCAACTTTAGCTCACTTTGCAACTTTAATCAAAAAAAAAACTTGAGTGTTTTGGCATGGCAAAACTGATGATTTTCATTACTGGATGGTAAAGTGATCAACTTTAGCTCACTTTGCAACTTTAATGAAAAAAAGTTGAGTGTTTTGGCATGGCAAAACTGATGATTTTCTAAAAAAAAAGGCAATGATGATTTTTTTTTTTTAAACTTAAAGAGTTTTTGGCATTGCAAAACTGAATTTGCAGCCAACATGAGCTAAAAAGCTAGTAATCTGAGCCTATTTGATAAGTTTACCTCTTGTGTGTCGAATGGTGAACTAGACATGGTTGTTGCTTGTTGCTAGTTGCTTGTTGTGGTGGACTGTGACACTTGTTTGTTGTGGTTTTTGGAGATATTGCTAGTTGTGTTGTTGCTTTCTTGGTGGAGTGTGACACTTGTTTGTTGTGGTTTTTGGAGATATTTCTAGTTGTGTTGTTGCTTTCTTGCTAGTTGTTGGGTACTGCTGTTGCTTATAAGGTTGAATGCCTGCACGTTTTCTACTTTCTTGTGATGTTTTGCAGAAGGGAATCGTATCTCTTGCACTATGAAAACGTGTTTGTGCTTGGTTAGACTTGTGCACTTTCTTGTGATGTTTTGCAGAAGGGAATCGTACCTTATGCAGGCACCCCAAAGGGCTATGGGGTGCTTGGCAAGTGAAAATATAGGGTATTTCGCCCGCGGGCATCCTCTACACAGGCACCCCATATATCACTTGCGTGTTGTGACATGGTTAGACTTGTGCAGTTTTTAGACCTGTTGTGACTTGTGCAGTTTTGAGACATGTGGTGCAGTTTTGAGACATGGGGTGACTTGTGCAATTTGGCTAGACTGCTGTTGTGAACTTGTGCACTGTGAGACCTGTTGTGACCTGATGATTTTCTAAAAAAAAAGGCGATGATGATTTTTGAGCCTTAAAATTTTTTCCGAGGCGATGATGATAATCGAATGGACGGTAAAGTATGATAAAATCTCACTTTGGCCTTGAACCCGAGCCTCAAAATTTTCAGCTAAGTTTTTAAAGTTATAAAACAAAAAAAACTTGTAACAAACTAAAAAAACTTGTAAAAAACTAAAAAGTTGTAAAACAAAAAATAAAAACTTGTACAAAACTTAAAAAACTTGTAAAAAAAAAAAGAAAAAAAAAAAAAAAAAAAAACTTGTATTACTTTTATTTTGGCAAACCAAAGCACCCTAACCTCAAATTTTATATATTTTAGCACGGAATTCGAAAAAAAACATTCACCCAATAATTGCCAATCATTAGCAAAAATACCTTATATTTTTACTTGCTAAGCACCCCATAGCCCCTTTGGGGTGCCAGGGTAACATGACCCCATAATTATTAGGATACATCAAGAGTGATATCGTGTGTATTTCAGTGTAAGTCAGTGCAGGTCTAAAGGTTCTTGTGTTGTCAGTCAGTTTGAATCAGTGGGTTTGCAGTGCTTCAATCAGTATGTTGGGGTTTGTATAACTTGTTGATAAGTGTCAATCTATTGGCTACTGTTAAGTTTTGATTACTTCGTTGTTTTGGCTCGTTGGGTGACTTTTGTAGTCCAGGTCCATGCATGATTGATTTTGTCTTGTGTGGGCGTGGTGCAACGTCACATCTGTGTGATAGTGTATCGAATAATATGGCTTTAGTTACTATAGCCTAGTGAGTTAGTTTTGTCCAAGAAAGTTAGAGTTAGTGTTGTGTATGTATTAGTTAGCATTGTGTATTTTCTTTTTCACTTTATTTTTTTTATCCTCTTTTCTTTTAACTAGTTTGTTTAATGATTTATGATCATTTGAGAACAAAAGATCTTTCACATACTAAGAGATCAATCTCCACCCTCCATTTTTATTAGATCTAAGGGTGGTGGCAGTCGACTCGGTTTGGCCTTCGGCATGGGGCATACCGAGTGGTGTTTGTTTTGCCTCTTGCTCGGTGTTAATCGGTATGGAGGATAGGATCACCAATTCGGCAAAGATCCCCGAATTGGTATGAAGCTAAAATACGAACGTTGGACATTAAAGTAACACTTTGACTAAAAAATGTATACGTTGGATATTTTAAAAACTAGCCGTTTGGCTTTAAAAAAAAAATTACTCCCCTCTATATATTTCCAACATCAATCCAACTTTCTAACACAATTTAAATCTCATCTCTTTACTCTATTAAAAAACAATCTCATGGATCCAAGAAAAGGTGCTTCATCATCCAAAGGACGTGGACGAGGTTCTCGTTCCGTGAAAGACACAAATAGATCTTTTCATGCCTTGAACACAAAGTGGAAAACTATGAATGGCGAAATGGGTGTCTTTAATGGGCTATACATCCAACAAGTAAATTTTAAACTTTTTTAATTTTATACTTTTATTAATTTATAATTTTTACTATTATAATTGTATATTTATATGAATTTATAATTATTACTTTTATAATTGTAGAAACGTATTCGTGAGAGTGGGTGTAGCGATGTTAACGTGATGACAAATGCTATGGCCGATTACAAGACCAAAACTGGCAAGACATTTACTCATATTGATGCATGGGACGTTGTTAAGCAAGAAGACAAATGGTTGGAACAACCAGATATAGCTCAAGGATCTACCTCTCATTCTGACAAAGAAAAAGTCATCGAATCCGCCACTCACGAGTCCGGAAGCAATGAAAACAACACATGCTTCCGATCTGAATGTCGACAACACTCCTATGCGGAAAAGAAAAGGCAAAAGGCGAAACCGAGTCGTCGACAATAAATAGTGTAGCTGTTTCCTTCGACACATACACAACAAATAAGACACAACTATTGCAGGAGGCGGTGGCTACAAAAGTTGCAAAGAATAAAATGGCCGAAAAGTTATTGGCGACAAAAATGGCTTTAATGGAAGAAAAACATATGTGGAAGGTCTTGAAGTTATAATGAACCGCGATGATCACATAACCGACCCAAATATATTAACGTTCACTCTTGAAAAAAAACGTGAGCTCGCGGCAAAATATGGATGGAATTGCAATTTTTAGATTAAGTATTAAGTTTATGTAATTTCCTTTTAAGTATTAAGTTTATGTAATTTTCTTTTAAGTATTAATAAAATGTTATGTTTTTATTAAATTGTTTAATATAATTTAAAAAAAAAAAAAATGGGTAATGAGTTAGGCATGGTTGCCACTAAAAATCTATTGTTAGGTATGAGATTGGTATGAGGTGAGTTGGCGGGATATTATTGGTAGATGACTAGGCATGAAAAAAAGTGGTAGGCATGACTGCCACCACCCTAATGGATGAGATTAATCTCAACAATTAAAAAAATCCACTTTCATCCTTTTTTTTCAAATATAAATTTCTTTCAAACCGTTAATCGTCAAGCGAAAAAAAATATATAATCACGACGAGCAGTTAATTATCTTTCTATAGATAGGCACTTTGATATACTTTCAACAATTTTTTTTTCGTGTTTTTCACTTTTTTTTTTAAGTTTTTTTCGTTTTTTTACGTTACTGAAATTTGTATGAAAAAATCATATATAATTTAACACTAATTTGAATACCACATGTGATGTTAGTGTTAAATCATATATGATATATATATCATAAGTGATTTATCATATATGATTTAACACTAGTATCACATATGATATTACATATCATATGTGATTTAATACTAATATCACATGTGATCTTCAAATTAGTGTTAAATCATATATGATATATCATGCAAATTCCAGTTTCGAAGAAAAAAAAAAAGACGAAAAACGTGAAAAACGATTTTTTCCTTTTTGAAAGTATATCAAAGTCCCCTACATAGAAAGATAATTAAATGCTCGTCGCGATAGTGTAATTATTTTTGTTTAACGATTAACGGTTTAATAGATATTTAAATTATAAAAAATATGTGAAATAATAAAATGTTTTTAATCTCAGCAATTGATTTCTTTTTAGATGGATGGTGGAGATGAGTCCCTTAGTATGTAAGAAAAGTTTGCTACGTAAAATAACTCTCCTCTTGTTTAATTGAGGATTAAGGATGTCTTTTATTATATATATTTTTTTCTTTTTTTATAGGATTTTATATAAAATGTTAGTCTTTTTTTTAAAAAATTATTGTTTAACGAAAGTAGTAAGGACATTTGCACATTGAAATAAAAAACTAATCAAACAAATTATAAAAGTATTCTAGCAGTTTTGTATTGGGATAATTATCTAAAAATGTAACTAAGTTTTTTTTATTTTTGATGTTGTGTAGCCAACTTTAATTTTTATTTTTATAACACCAAAGTTTTGAATTCAGATCTTTGTGTGTATTTATGATCATTTTTTCCCTACTTTATTTTTATTACCATATTTACAACGAAAGGTACAATGGTCATTATACATGAATAAAATACAAAAGATGTTCCGAATTCAAAACTTTAATACCTTCAAAAGTCCGAATTCAAAACATTTATGTTATAATAGCAAAAATAAAAGATAGCTGCATTAAATAATTATTCCTTTTCTCATATTAAATGAAGCTGTGAGAAGCAAAGGAGAAAAAGACGGTCAAAAGAAAATGTTGACGATTAAAGCTCTTAGCCAAAGAACTATGGCAACGTATATTAGGGCGTTTGTGACCGATCTGAGTCAATATTTAGGTGTATATCAGTATATGACTGTTGAAAGTTACCAACAACAGTTGTAACGACTTTAAATTCGTCTATAATTTTTGAGCTAGTAATTCAATGTTATAAGTTTCGATTCCATAGTAGGGTGAATGGGTATAGTATGGCTGTATGTAACTCATTGGATTATGGGGTAGATGGGTATAGCATGGCTGTATGTGATTTGGTATCAAAGCATTAAAAGAACTATAGTGGTTAATCATACAACAATTTTAATACGAATATTAGCTCATCAACATATTATATTAATGGAGGAATTTTCATTTGCTTACTTTTATTTTGATGCTTACCAATGGACAAATCTCTACCATTCATTTATTTTGATCTAATGGTGGGGATTAACCTAAGATTTAATATGTTTAACCTTAATTCTCCCAACTATATAAAGCCATTTCTTCTTCTTTTTTTTCATTCGCTTCATTTTTTCCACACAGTTACTGTGTGTTTTTCTCTCAACCTGCTCTCATCATTTCCCTCCAAAAAGTAGTTATTCCAATCAACTATTACCGTTTGATCATCACCAGTTGGATCACCATCACCATCACCATTCTGATCATCATCTCATCATCAACTCCGATCATATCATCCTTTTTATGCCTTCTTTTGATTTGAATGAACCGTTTGTTTTAGAAGTTGATTTGGTTGATGTTGTTGCAGTTGATAATGTTGTTGATCGGTTATTAATTATGTGGATCAAGTTGTTAACATTTTTTCTTATTAAGTTGCACACCAAGTGTTTGATGAAATGTGTGAGTGAAAAATATTTGATAATTTTGTCATTTGCTCATGTGATTCTGCTTATTAATTAAGTTGTTAGTTGAATTTTTGTTTTTAAGCGCATTTGAATCTTTGTTTTTATGTCCGATTGTTGTTTTGAATCGCTATTTATCGTGACGTGTAGTATCACCAGTGATATTTGAAGTTGAACTGTATCTGTGTATTATCACTAGTGATATTTATATTATCACTTGTGAAATTTGTTTATTTGATACTTTAGTTTATATTTTAAATTGTGAGTAGCATTGGTTTTAGTATGATATCATTTTAGGATGGGTGAATTGATGGAAATTTGATGCATGGAAGGTGTTTGACAAAATGCCTAAGAGAAGGATGCACAAGTTGAGAAGAAATTACATGTTCATGTTTGTTCATCATTTCATATATAACCAAATCAAAAATATTTATTTGAATAAACAAGCTTTAGGAAATTAATCAAAGTGCACTGTAGTTATTGTAAATGAGTAATCATATCCTATGTTGCATTAGTTGATGCTTATTTTCATTTCTGAATGGCGTCCTTTTGAATTATTTTAGTGCGTTTTATATTTTGCTTTCTCCATTAATCTATATTTGAGGTGATGCACATTTGATGTATTGTTTGATAATTGCGCAGTGACCTAGAGCTTAAGCCACAAGGACTGCTTACTTTAACAATCGTGAAGGCGGATAATTTGAAAAACATAGAAATGATTGAGAAGTCAAATCCTTATATGATTGCATATATTCGCCACTTGAAAAGTTCAAAAGAAAGGTTGTTGATTACAACTTAAACCCTGTTTGGAATCATGTAATTCGGTTAATTGCAGAAGATAAGAAGACCCAAAGGTGTTGTACTTGAGGTTACGCTTTTCTCTTTTGTGCTTTTCTATTCTTTGGTTTCTTAGTTGTATCACGGTGTGTCGACTTTCTTTTATCTTGTTGAATAAATTGTGGTAATGGATGATCTTATGATATCACAGGTGATATCAAAGTTGTTTGAGCTTCTTCAATTTGTTTTGTGGAGCTGTTGTGCTTTTTTGAACCACAAATGCCGTTGTTGTTGATTCTTTCGTTTGATGGAGCCGTTTTTTTGCAAATCGCAATCACAAATAGTTTGGTGATATCGTCTCTGTTTATGCCACATACAAAACAAACAAGTGCTTTTTAATTTGTAATATCTCCTGTGAGATTTCATTGTTTTTTGTACATTTTGTATATATTATCACATGAGATATTTCTTTCCGGTACATGATGGTTTTGTGCCTTTTCTGCGATTGACAATCACATGAGATGTGTTACTATTGGTTCGGTCCGCTTAGGATGAAACTACTGAATCTTGAATATGGTTATTCCAAGCATTCAAGAAAGCTTCTGTGCGTTATCCGAATATCATTGTAACTGGTCAAGATGGTGCTATGCGAAAAGCAATTGCATCTGAGCTTCCGGTTCCAAGCCCGTCTTTGTCATAAATTATAAGTTATGTATCTTTTGTGATAAATAGTTGAAGTTAATTTTTATAAGGTCTTTGTGAGTTTATGAAATATTTTGTCATTTTATCACTTATGATAAAGCATGAAAATGATGAAATGTTTACATCATTTATGTGTTTACTAGTTTTTACTTGTTCTTTGTATCTGATATCACTTGTGATATTCTGTTAAAAACGATGCAACACTTGTTTTTGATTTGATGTTTGTATCACTTGTGATATTCTGTTAAATTTGATGTAACACTTTCTTTGATTTTTAGAATATGTCAAGTTTTTTATTTTTGTAATTTTCTTTCTTGTTTTTATACATATTTGGTATATGTAATATGCAGTGTTATATCTCTTGTGATATGAAACATTTATTGTAACACAAAATGCTAAGAGTACACATGTGATAAATGAATAAAATGCTACATTAATACTTTTCCATAAAAATGATCATACAAGTCACTTAGTGATTCCCAAATGTAACAAACTCCGGCACCATGCAATGTGGCTCGAGACCTAATAGAGCACACCCTTCTTAGGTTACCCTAAACTCGCATTGCATTTTTTAACTAAGCAACATAAGGATTGCTTCTTGCTTCGCTGGCTCCTTTTCCAGTCATCTTTATTTCATCTATCATTCTCTTTATCTAGTCATCTTTATTTTTTGTAGCAATCTTTTTGCACAATCAGACATCATCTCCTTTTTTTGTTTACTTGATGTAGAATTATCTTTGCTGCTATTATTCATAAAGTTTCATATGGATTATTTATCATCATGTGCCTCGCATAACACGTCCATCTCAAATATTAACAGGTCATGATTATTAGAGACCAATATATACTCGTTTATCACTTGTGATATTATATCGCACTTAAAAAAATTAAGCAACATGTTGTTTCGCTTTTGGAGGAACCTGCGATATTGTGATATCATTGGTGATATCACAGGTGTATCATATGTGATATCATATGTGATATCACAGGCATGTCGACTTATTCTATTTGTTGAATCAGTGGTGGTGATGGAGGAACATGTGATACAGCGTTAAACCTATCGAAACATGCATACTTTATCAATTAAGAAAATAAATGCATTAGAAATCTAACAGAAGCATGTTACAAGCTCAACATCTATTGTGATTTCTCATATTATCACAACATTCATCACATTATCATAACAATCCATCAATAACTACTAACTACCACACTTTTATTTGCTAATTTGTCGTGTATCTCATTCTAATCCTGTTCAACTTTTTGGAGGAGAATTTGATATCACATGTGACATCATAGATGTGTTCTTCTTCTTTTGTTGAATCACGAGTGATATCATAGGTGATATCACGTATGATATCACTTGTGATATCCAGGTAATATCTGATATTACCTGTGATTTCACAGATGATATCACATGTGATATAACATGTGTTTGAGCTTCTTTAGTTTGTTATGAAAATCCCGTTGTAACTTCTTCAATTTGCTGATTCAACCATAGATATTGTCAAATCCCGTTGTAAAACCTATTGAAATACGCACAATGTATCCATTAAATAAACAAATCCAATCACAACTTAACTAATAAGCAAAATTACACTAAATAACTATGTGTTTGAAGCAAAATCAAACCTTTTAATTTGTTTAATCATCAAAACTTTAAATAAAAATAAAAACGAATAACTATTTATAATTATAAAACAATAACAATGAAATATCAAAAGTGTACTATACATTACATATAATAAAACTTAACAAACAAACAAAAAAACCTATCAAATAAATAAAATTTCACAAGTGATAATACAAATATCACTAGTGATAATACAGATACACAGTTCAACTTCAAATATCACTGGTGATACTACACGTATGATACTTTTCACTCACACATTTCATCAAACACTTGGTGTGCATCCATGTATACAAAGCTATGACAAAGATTATAATATCTCTTGTTTTCAATTAGATCTAATCTCTAATATCTCATATTATCATAAAAACACAAAAATCTTCATAAAAATTCTCATAAATATCTTTCAAAACACAAATAAAATTCAGATTCAAGAACAAAATCATCACAATCATCCCATCATCACATTAATCTATCAATTAACGACTAAAAAACACAAAAATCTTTATAAATAACAACAAAATCATAAATAAAACCACAACAAATTGTAAAATAACAACTAAATAAAGAATTGGAAGCACCGTATGATCATCTTGAGTATGAATCGGTTCATTTTGAACCGCTTTTTCTCAGATCTGGTTCTACATGCATTGATTGTTTCATTTTGTGTTTTTCTTTTCGCTTTAATAGTTAAAATTGGTTGATTTGAAATTTTTATGTTAGTTTTTATTTTGGTTAGAGAGAAGCGAGTTTTTACGGGGAATTTGTGAAAAGTGAGATGCGTGGTGGGTTTAGTGGGGTGGGTTTGGTGGGAGTAAGTTTGTTGAATTTACACAAATGGTCCATCCATGTTTTTTAATCTTAAAAAATGTTTTTGATCCAATGGTCCAGATATGTCCATTGGTAAGTAGTGGATGTTGAGTTTCTAAAATAAAGTGCCTCTATATTAATGTCTCTATCTAGCAAAAACGTTTTTCTTATATAAAATGACATTAGACGAGATTTAGATAAAATAAAATATGGAAAAGGATCATTATGTGTAAAGTTATTATATATCCAAAACATAAGGTAAGTCAAACAAATATTAGTTTATTAGGAGTTAAAAGTTAAAAATACTGTTTTATTCAACAGATCATTCTAAATTAATAATGATACGATGTTCAAGAATTTTTTACCCGGACGGCATGTTTGATTTGTTGCGTGTCGACAAGATATTAACACAAAATAAATATGTCACTAATATCGGTAAATACAATGTCTAATTCACATTTTCTATAGATATAAGGTGTGTTTGTTAAAAATAGCAGTGAGCTGTGAGTAGTATTCACAGCTTACCGCTCACCGCTTCTTAAAGAACTATTAGAAAAATGAGTTTTCTTAAAAATAGCAAAGTTTACCGCTCTTTTATCAAATGAACACTAAAAATCAAAAAGCTCATTGCTCACCACTAATCGCCCTAAAAAGCTCCGCGCCAAACATCGCCATAATATGCGGAAAATCATAAAAATAACTACTTTTTAAAATATATTTATAAAACATGTTGAAACTAGAAGGGAAGGGGTTGAATAGTTTCATTGTTTCAATTTCATTTTAAAACAAGTTTGCTCTTTTTGAAAATCTTTTCAATTTGTTGTTATGTGATAGTAATCAACAATATATGAACACAATAAATATAAACAATAACAACTAACAATCAAATATGAAAGTAAAGATAGTAAAGAGATAGAACGATCAAACCAATGCACAGAGATTTATAATGGGAACGAAGCTCTACCTTCGCCCTACTCCACTCCTTGAGTATCACACTCTAGAGTTCATAATCACTATGTCAACAAATTCCCTACAGCCGGAGAAAACCAAACAACGTCGCTTACACCGATTTTCGACACTAAGCTAAATGTCGAGTTCTAATCCTAGCTAGAACAAATCTACACAACACTACACACAATGCTTCACGGACTTCCAAACCGTCCGGATCTACACAACAACACCTCACAGACTTACACATTATCTGGATCGGCACAACAACACCTTACGGACTTATACACCGTCCGGATCTACGCAACAACACTTCACGGACTTACACGTCGTCCGGATCTACACTTACACAATACACGACTTACAAGCAAGTCGAATCTACCACTATAAAAGAGCGGAGATTGAGAGAGTTTAGATTAAGAAGAGAATCGTAACAAAGGTTATGTGTGTAATGCCTATTATATAGCACTTCGTTTCTTGGCGAATACGAGCGTTCTTCTTTTGCACTTGATGGAAGAAAGGACGTGATCGCTTATAAACAAATATATACAAGCTTATGTGATCAAAGAAGGCAGAAAAAGAGATTGAGAGAGAACGAAAAGTTTTGTGTAAAAGGGTTGAGAAATCTGATTGAAATAGTGCAGTATTTATAGGCTGCAAGAGGAACGAGGGATGGTTCCGCAAACATGGACGGTCCTCTATATTTAAGGGGTCGTCGCCCCTATAAAGGTTCCAAGGACGCCCCTGTTTTTGTCATGTTGTGGTGAAATATTTTTCTGGTGAAGGTGTTATCTCCTTGGGTGGAAAAAATCAGATTTAAATAATTTTCTTATTAAAACATTCTTTATAAATACAAAAATAATTTGTATAATTTATTTTTGTAAAAAGGTTTTGTCACATTTATAAAAATATGAGTTTTTTAAGGAAAAAAATATTTCTTTGATCAATTAACAAGTTTGATATATCGTTTGTACATACCTTAAGTGATATTTGTGTCAAAATGGACTTTTACGTCTAAAAACTTGTTTACCTATATTTTTAGGTAGTGTGTTTTTACATTTTGTGATTATCAAAACATATGAAGGTCGAAAAATATAAATAACATTTTTGACATTATTTGTATTAATAATCTCCCCTTTTTGATGATTACAAAATATAAACTCATTTTATGTAAAAAAAAATACTTAAAGAAGTTTTTAATGAGTTTTAGTCCATTTCTCTCCCTTTTTGTAGAATCAAAATAGTGTCGTCGATGTGTAAAGAGAAAAGAAACCGACGATGCGAACGCTCCCCCCCTCATTTAATGTAGAATCAAAAAGGTGTCATCGATGTGTAGAGAGAAAAGAAAATGCGATGATGCAAGTGCACCCCCTTGTTGAGGGCATCGAGGAATCGACCTATGGTGATGTGCTACAAAAATAAGTTAGAGTATAAGAGCAAGTGTATATATATATATATATATATATATATATATATATATATATATATATATATATATATATATATATATATATATACTGTTAACCAATAGGCATGACTTATAATTATTTGTTTGTTGTTTTTTGTTAACTGAAATACATTTTATAGAACTAGAAGGGTACCCGCGCAATGCGGCGGCGGGTACTCGGTGATTATTTTGGTGGCGAGCAGTCCGGTGGTTGCGGTGTAACTGTGGTTAAGGAGATGCCCGATGGTGGTAGTGTAACACTGTGCGGATGGAGAGTTCCGGTGGGGTTGTTTCACTATGGTGGTGGTGTAATTGTTTGTGTTTTCTGTGGGTATTTAAATAAAACGGGCTGTTACAAAATATGTTGCACATAAAGACCCTTAAATTTTCAGTTGTAACATATGTGCATGTATTGAACACTATGTAGACCTTTTTATTAAAGGGCTTTTAAAAGCCTTAAAGTCATATTCACCATTTTGTATTAAAATGCTTTTATTACAGGGCTTTTTATTACAAATCGTATTGACCATCACAATTAAAAAGTATTGACCAATATTGTCAACAACATTTACTAAATGACTTGTTATTTCTTAATAAAGAAATGTTTTTTGTCTTAAAAAGTTTTAGACTACTTTATATAGAAAGTCCCAAACCTTTTATAAAGTAGTATAGATTGTCAAACAATATTATAATATTCACACCATCCCTAGGTTTATCAGTAGGTGAGCAGTCATCTACAATCTTAACAGCTCCAACCGCATTGGTGGTTGATTTTTTCTATTGGTTCCTTCTTTCTTGTCTCACTTTGGGGAAAAAAATATCACCATCTGATAAGTTGCAATGTCGTCGTCACTTAGACCATCCGGATGATAAGCTGTGTTTGGATCAAAAGTTCCGATCTGCTAATATCCTCATTGCCCATTCGGATCCTTCATCTTTATAATGGTTGAAATTTTATAGCTCCGCTGCCTCCAACACATGTTAAACATAATACTCTTATTAATACTTGCACGTAGAGATAGTTGGATTAAATATATGATATTCGATAAACATAATCAGATCAATGTTGTGACACATAAACAACACCTTTGACAAAAACGCACTGCAAAGAGACTATAATTGAGTGTTTGGCTATATTACCTTCATTGAATTCTTTTATGGCAACACTCAGTTTATTGAAATGAAAAAAATAAAAAATAAATAAATAAAAATCTTATATGTATTTATCTATGTGCGGACGCATTGTTAGAGTTACCTTAGTGTTTGTGGGGTTACAAAACTATTGAAGCATAAAAGTATCGGGTGTATTTTCAAAAATATCATATATGCTTTTCTTAACAGTACCTCCCATCCTTTTAGTCAACTAAGGCAGCCCCAAATAATAGCATTGTTAACCTTCCTTATGAGCATGTGCATGAACGCATCGTCAACACCATATTGATGAAAGAAAAAGCATTGACAGAGAGGTCTACACGATTAACATATCTCAGATCGTCTAACCACAAAAAATTTTCAAGTTCGATTAACACCTAAGGAAAAAAAATTGGGCAAGAAGAGAGGGCAATGATATTTTGATAACACGGTATGCATTTGAGCTGAGCCAAAAACAACCATAATCTAATAGGCAGGTACATTTGATGTTAATACGATGTAGTAATTTAATGTTTAATCTTATTTAGTGATAATGAACAGTTACCTGGTCGATAGCGCCGTTCATTATGCTAAACATTTTAATACAAAATAAAAGTCTTGAGATGTAGGTCCCATCTGAAATACAAATCTATTTCAGGCCTACAACCTGTAAAAGTTGAATTTTCATGCTACCCTTTTCTCTCGATGACAAACTCTTTAAGTTTCTTTAGCTTCATAACCTCCTCACTGCGCAAGAATAAAGACAAGTCATTTTTCTATTTCATTTTACACTCTTTTGAGAGACCCATGATGAAAACGCAAAGTGCCAATAAGAGCTAAAAGTACCTTAAGACTTTCTAATCGACATAACGGCTCTAGGATCATAGGAATTTCATACTTTTTACATAAGAATAACCCATTTTGACTCACTGCCAAACAATATTTTAAATAGTCGTATTGTTATTAAAATAAAAAAAGAGGAATACCTATTGGTGCCCATCTTTATGATATTATAGTTAACGTGTTGATTATAAAACATGTTAACCAAATGCTAAACGACGTGTGCACGTCTTCCTTATCGGTCCATATTGACCCGTGTTAGAAATGACCCATTTGAATCCAAACCCCTTTGATTTGTTATGAACCATGCCAACCCGCCCATGTTTCCACCTCTAAGTCCAATGTGTCTCATACCATCCAAAAGAGCCAAAGTGCAAATAATCATTATCATAAATAGATGAATTTACTCACCCTCTTAGACAAATTATGAACTTCAGCAGCCCGACTTCTTTTGAAACCTGTACCTCCATGAGACGCGCTTATGTTTTAGTGCCCAATAACTCTTCATCGACATCCTAATCAAAACGTTAGTTGGACTCAGTACATTAAAAAATAACACAAAATTAAAGAAACAAATGAGTATATACATACTTGGCATTGGCAGTCAAACTCCTCTGTATATTGTTTGGCAATCAAATGATATCTTCTTTTGCATATTGTTGTGATCGAGACCTGACGTGTTTTTTTATCAGTTGCAGAATCACTTAAGCGAGTGTTTGGGATTACTTATTTTTCCACTGGGTGTGGGAACTTTTACATATAAATCTGAATAGTGATAAATCAAATACCATTAAGTATTAGTTTATATTTATGGTAACAGGCAATATTACATGCTCAAAACATGGGTCAAATCAAAATATATGATCCTAAAGTCACTCATATGTCATCCAAGTCCCATGATAATAGTAAACACGAATCAATCAACCCATTGAACCCACCCATTAAGCCTACACACCCCTTGAACAGACCCCCTGAGCAGATGGAGATGTTTAGGATTGTTATTCAAGTGATAATTTTAATCTATCTGAACAGCTTAACAAAACTACATAACTTAAAATCATACTTAAAACTCAAAACCTTGTTATCATTAATTCAAAACCACTTGAAAACAAACATTATAGCTCACACTTATGGGGAGTTTGGATTAGCTTATTTTTCTAGTTTATTATCTTATTTAAAATACCAAAATGGCTCATAAGCCCCCAAAATGTTATTTAAGTCCATACAATCAGGTTTATAAGCTCATAAGCTTTTCAATTTGAATAAAGCCCATAAGCCGACAAGATAAAGTAATCCAAGCAATATGAAGTGGCGTTGGTGGAGCTTCCATGGTTAATAGGTTATGATATTTCCAACCAAAGGTCTCAAAAAGCAATTAATTAATCTATACCCAAAAAATGGTATGTAAGTTTCAGTAACTGACAGCATTCACATTGCATACTATAAAAGTTTCAGGAACCTATTTATATACCTCCACTAATGATTTTTAGGTACAATGATAAGCAAAAATCAGCTAATGACGTAAAAAACAATTATTTCCATAGTTTAAAACAGTGACAAAAAAATCAGATTTTTACCTCATTTGATACGAAAATCATACCTCTACCTGAGTAGTAACAGAATGCTGTTGATTCACTGAAGCTAATAGAACAACACCTGTATCCGACCTACGTCCCATTCTCATGAAAGAAATTCAATTCATTAATCACATGAACCCACTGTACGACAACCCTTTCACCTAAATCACACATACAACACAAATCAATAAACACTTCAATACGCTTGTTTGCTAATAAATTCAAGTAGCACAAGACATATAATTGTCGTTCTCCATCCTATTTTTCAGCTCCCGGTCTTTGCCATTGTTGTCTTTCGCCATATCCAATGCAATAGGGATCTGTTCATTAATAGCAAAAACAATAAATGTCTTCATAAACTTCAATTTCCAAAAATGAAAAGAAAAAAAAAACTGAAAATCGTAGAACTATAAGATCCAAGTCTTTGTCTGCCCAATAGAAGCAAAAGGATGTTGTAATGCATTCCAGATCTGATCCATATAAGACCACCTGTATTGTCGACATGCTATAGTAAGAAGATATCCTGGGATTCACATAAAGATAAAAACATATCAAGAAAAAAATATATTACTTTTGGTTCTGCTTAGGGTAAGTGAGTTTGAAGTTATTGAACTGTATTGGTCCCCGAGGACAATGTTGAGGACTTTGGTATTTCTTGAGGTTCACTTCCCATGGAACCATGGGGTTCTATTGAAGGGTTTGAAACAGCAGATGCTTGCCCATCAATCTATGAATAATAGTGCATAATCTATGTCAAAGATTGTAAAATGCTTGTAACATTTATGAAATAAAGGGTGCCCTGGTGCAACATGTCTCATTTGGTCAAGGCTAGAAAGACATTTTTTATGACTCAAGGTAAAGATCCAGGGACGGTGTATCGATTCTCATTTATTTACAGAAGATTTTCCCAGGTTTGTCATGTTCTATTGTGTGATTACAAGACACCTATGTGTGTGTGTATGGTATTGTTCGTCCGCCTCGTAACCTTGCCCCTCCATACTATACAAAAAAAGAAACAGCAGACTGTAAGAAATTATTCAAGCTGAATTGGGCATGAGTTACAAACTTGCATGAAAGGACTTACTTCAGAAACTGATCCTCCATTATGTCTCTTGTTACAACTTCGTGCATATCTTGGAAAAGGATAACAACTTGATCACGGTCCTCTTGCTTATTTGTTAACTGTGAATGGCAAACCACGTTATTTTAGCTTATCTTCCTATACACTTCATCATATCAAAGTAAGTTATTTCAAAATGTGCTGATGAATTACATACCAAATAATTAATAAGCTTAATAACATGGTCATAGAGGATAGGAAGATCACTCATTTTGAATTCTCTCACAAGAGTGCCACTTTCAATATGTTTGTCAACTTCTTCAAATATTTTGTTGATAACCCTGAAATGAAAATAGACGTACTCATTTGATACGAAAATCATACCTCTACCTGAGTAGTAACAGAATACCGTTGATTCACTGGTGCTAACAGAACAACACCTGTATCCGACCTACGTCCCATTCTCATGAAAGAAATTTAATTCATTAAGCACATGCACCTACTGTACGACAACCCTTTCACCTAAATCACACATACAACACAAATCAATAAACACTTCAATACGCTTGTTTGCTAATAAATTCAATTACTTTATTTTTTTGTTGTATATGAAGGCACACAACTATGTTATTTAGTTTATTGTCCTTTCATGAATCAACTTAATCATTTAGTGGGCTAAGGGTACATGATTTTTCACACATATCCAAATGTATATTTGGTTCCATAAATCTTGCTTCTATATGTAAGGCATAACTACATTTGACTAAATTTAGTGTCAAAAGGAAAAAGAACTTCTAGAGAACTAATTAGAAGAAAAAACTACAATTTTGTGGTTCATTAGAGTGTGAAATCAGATTCA
The DNA here is from genome assembly GCA_910596185.1 of Chrysanthemum makinoi. NCBI lineage: Eukaryota > Viridiplantae > Streptophyta > Magnoliopsida > Asterales > Asteraceae > Chrysanthemum > Chrysanthemum makinoi. The sequence goes on from OU343224.1 coordinate 60,490,175, forward strand.
GGTTCAAAATGGACAAAATTGTTCAGGTTTAAACATGTGGCTACCTCAGGCTGCAAACCTACAAAACCTTCTTTAACTGCAGGTCTAATTATACCACTTCACGGTGTTTTGGTGCAATGTTCTGAAAGTGATAAATCTAATTATCTAAATCTTATTATGTGACTATTTTAAACAATAACAAATTTAAAAGTTGTCTTACATTTAAATCTTGCAGCAAGTAAATTCACCACACACTAAAACAAATCACGGGGTTGTTTGGGAATCCTTAATATATCAGTTTATCTGCTAATTCTTTTTAATATCGTCATCAAAATTTATAAATTCACAAATATAAGACATCTAGTTTGTACAAACAATGCCAAACACCCTCAAAACCTACATAGCTACTATATCAAAACACAATAACCATATTACCAACTTTGGCAAAGAATTCCATACACACCTATAGCATTTCACAATGACAACTTCAAACAATGACACAAAAACATCTAATTGATACCTCATTTTGTTTAAGCATCGACATTGAAAACAATAGACGAGAAGAATAGTTAGTCATCAAACTATCTTAATTCATTATTTTAAAAGTAACTAATGCTAACATCAACTGTGTACCTTCCAGCTATGCCCCATATGCCTAACAAATCCAATAGATTTGGCCTTTGGTTATGGACATCAGCTATGCTCCTTCATAGAACCCGCAGTTACAGCCATTCTTATATAAACGGGCCACTTTGGGTTGAATATCATTAATCGTATTTGGGCCTCCACGATTGAGAAGAAGTACCTCAACTTTCTTCCCCTGGATATTATGCTTCGAACTATGTAACGGTCAAACTCCCTTCTCAACTGATCAAGACCTCCAACATCTTCCCATTTGACATTTGGATTGCTCAAGAAGCCTTCTCTTCTAGATGAGGGTTGAACCAGTTTGGCTGCAACCTGTAAATAGTTACAAAATAGATGACTGACAAAAACAAATTGATCAAATTTGATAGGAATTAAACCAAATTGATAGTAGAATGCATATTGTGACTTCGTGTATGTTTAGGTTTAGGTAAATGTGGTTGCTATGAGTTAGGTTACACCAACTTTGACATAGAAATTGGCTAGAATATTGTGGTTTTCTAGGATCCACTTTATTCAGATATGAGACAATAGTATAAAAGATAAAGTTTATAAGAGGAATGCCTTGATTGGTGATTTCCAATACTTTAAAGGGCAAACTATGATTTAAAAATGCTTGTGAATAGAACAAAGGATTGAGTAAGAGAAGCTCATCCTAATATGTGTAATCTTTGCCTCGGTTGAGTATGGTTGGACCCGCGCAACTCAGCAAGATAAAGCTGCGACTTGCCAATGTTTCTGTGAACAGGCTGCTGATTGGAAAATTGGAGTATTGGGCCAGAAGTGAGGAATTGGGGCATGTATTGTCAATTTGTCTTAGTTTTCGCAGTGTGATTTGGAGCATTGCGTGTTATAGTTATGTTTTCATGACTAATAAGGTTTAAAATGTAATGAATATGGTATGTCAAGTGGTTCAAATGTCCATCTCTATTATAGGCTGCAGAATCTCTCAATGCCTTCACCATATTCAGTGATGATCACTAGGGGGTTTCCCTATTTATCTTTTATGTCAACTGCAAACTTTCGAGTCTCATGGTAATATGAGTAACCAGCTAGAAGAAACCTGCAAGTTACATCAGCGTTCGTCATTATAAACATGGCTCAATACTCCCATATCTGATGCATAATCACTTTAGACTTTTACAGCTCTTTTTCATAAAAACTGGGATCTATTAAGGGGGCACACACAAATCTATAGTACTGTTTATAAGGGATCAAATTAGATACATTTTCAAGTAATTATCCCTCAACAAAACTACAACACACTTTCAGTTGAATCCATATACCCATTTGATACAGTTATAAAATTTCTGGACTTTATTAAGTAAATTCAAAAGGATCACTATAACAAATCTTGTGCAAATCTTCATTAAATGTAAAAGACGATGGATCGTAAATGTATCACAAGGGTGAATAAATGAAGGTGGTTTAACCACACAAAAAGTAACACTAACCAATTAAGTAAAATTCATGAAAACTCCATCTTTCAGATTTTCATCAAGGGTAGCTAGCAAGAAATAATTAAGCAAAAAAAATCTACGTGATCTAAAGGGTGTTTTTCTTCTTCAGGGGTACACGAAGAAAATCCCAAGATGGGATAAGAGTTCTCTCAAGTTTCCTCTGTTTGTTTGTTCTACTATAAATGGTATAAAAACTGACTAATTAACGATCTTTAACTATACCAAAGAGACTTAAGTATTTACAATTATAAAACTAAGTGCATAATTATGTCTTTTTCATGCATTGTATATTCTACAATTAACCCAATAGAGAATGTGAAAAGGATGATAAACGAACCCCTCAGTTGTATAGACGTCACCACAATTTGTGGCAACTGTACCATCACACTTCTGAATGTGAGCCACTTTCCTTATTACTCATTTGGAGATGAACTTGCCTCCATATGCATGGGACAATTGTGGACTATATCGACCTCTGGAACCATGCTACGGTTGCTCTTGTTGACCTAGACACTAGGGAGATAAATGAGTTGTTGTGTAACAGTGCTCACAGCAAGTAACACGTCTGTACCTGTAAATCCATACAAAATGTATATAGAATTCATTAGGGATCATTCCAAACTCGTTTTGTTCTATGACCCAACCTGCTTGACGTGCCCATCTATCACTGTCAATTTTAAGGATGATGTTTGATATATTAAGGGCTAGTATTAGTACATGTCGGTCCTTCCTAGTGAACACTTTAGCCAAAAACATAACCCATATTATTTTAAAGGTCGGTCAGGGCCGAGAGGAGTAATCCAAATACGAGATAGAAGATTTTAAGGTTAAAGATTATTTTACCTTGAAATGTTTGTTTGCTTGAACAAATCGAGAAGCGTATCAGAGCTTATGTAAATAAAGTAACTTGTCGATAACAGATATTCATCCATAACAGATTGATAGATCAACACCAAAATCAACAACCTGCTTGATAATATAAATAGTAAGAAAATCAAAAATACGCATTATGTTTTACAAAAATCAGTACACACTCGAGACCGACAAATCCAAAGAACATTATTGGCAAGAAACCTGGATCAAGACAGGTAACATATCATTCCCAAACGTCTGCAACTGATGGGATTATTTGTCAAAAAAGCTGCCTTTTTTTTTGCTAGCTGAACATCGTGATATCCGGTTAGTATAGACACAAGCTGGATCAACAACTTCAAAACTTCATGCACCTGACCAAAAATACCATGTACGTATTTCTTTAAAACATGCACCCATTTGCTCCGTCCCTCACAAAGCTCCTTCAGCACTGCTGCTACTTTCTCCATGCTCACAAATATTTGATCCTCAGTATCCCTCGGGTAATGGCTCTCCACCAAGCTTTGACATTCAGGTATAGAAAGACCACGGAACCTAATTCCCTGATTAATATGAAAAGAAGCACAATCTTATGTATTTTTCATTTCAGCAAGTTCAAGATTGTACTGCATGAGAATAGAAAAAATGTTCCATCAATAGGCAAGATGAGTTTATACCTCATCGGGGTAGAAAAAAATATGCAAATTATCAAAAAATATTAGCAAGTAAAGTTTGTGTTAATAAACTTACAGTCACGGAACATGGTCAACCTTTGAAAATGGTGATCCTTCGATTACCATAAAACGATTTTCTTTGCCGTCATACACGAGACCCTTAGAAGCATCAACACAGAGCTTAATATTGTTGACCATTCCTACTATATACCAAAATTTAAAACTAATGCATAACAGAAGTATCAATTTATCATACATTAAAACTCAGCTATACTATTCAGTCCTCATCTTGGTAGACGCCCAACGATGAATTCTACTGTGGATGACGCACGTGGTTGGCATAATAAAATTCTTGATATCAGTTGTGTAGAAAACTAGAAGGGGGGGTTGAATAGTTTACCAATTAAAACTTTGTTTTGAAACTTATTGTAAAGATCAATTGATATTGATCTTAGATATGTTAATGAAATATGCAAGCAATATGTAAAGAGTAAATAAGGAATGAAATGATCAAACCACAACAAGTTGTTTATAGTGGTTCGGTCTACAAGGACTCTTTTTCCTTGCCCTACTCCACTCCTCGAGTCTCACACTCGAGAGTTTAACTTCACTAGTCAACAAGCTCCTTTCACCGGCGGAGAAAACCTTTACACTTCGCTTACACTATTTCAGACACTAAGCTAGATGTCGAGTTCTTTCCAAGGGTACAACCACTCCCACACACAATGTATTTTGAGGACTAAAATACTAACCACTCACACTCACAAGATTATGATGGTTTAATGCAACAATGAAGTATGAATCAACACAAGATCATACAACACTAAACAAACAAGACTTCCAACTTCTCGTTTGAAGCTTGAATGTAATTTGATCTTCTTTGCTACAAAAGAGATCACTAATATGATATGAAACTGAGTTAGAAAGGTTAGAGAGAATATATGTATAAGTGTATGTTAGAAAGGGATGTGAAACTACTTGGCTTGGCATTGCTATTTATAGCCAAAATGGACAGGAGCGTCCACGGACCGCGAAACCCTTAAAAGGGTTCCGCCCTTGTACCAATTTGGTACCGCCGGTCTGACAGCCAAGATATCAAATCTTTGCTAAAGTCAACTCTATCTAGGTGAGATTGTGCAAGATATGAAGAGTACAAATCTACACAAAATATCTAATGAAATCTTCCAATGATTTCCATGATGCATCACATGATGTCATATGTTGTATTTCTATTTTTAGAAATATGCAAGTACTTAAGTAGTGTTTGGTTTTAAGAACCTAACACATTCTAAAAACTACTATCATACATAATGATTAGAGTCATATCAAGATGTTACTAATCATAAATGTAAATGCTTGAATGATGAGAATATATTGTTTGAAAAAGCTTGTTTTAATATCTATTAAACTTGACAAGCTTTAAGCTTTTATACAAATTAAATTTACTTTTGTCGTTAACAAAACTTAGGTAAAGATCAAAAATATAAATAACGTTTAATGATGATATTTGTATTAACAATCTCCCCCTTTTTGTTGAGGACAAAATATAAATTTTATTTTTATAAAAGATACAAAGTTTGTGCAAGAGTTATAAAAATATTAGTTTTAGAACTTGAAAAGAGAATGATAATGCAAGTGTATGATGTTTGACTTTTTATGAAAGTCAAAGTATTCATTAGTTGATGCATGATGTTGACATTTTCAGAAAGTCAAAGTATGCAGTTGACTTTTTAAGAAAAGTCAAGTATTACCAATGAAGTATCCTGTTTGACTTTTTCAGAAAGTCAATGTCAGTTTGACTTTTTCAGAAAAGTCAAAATATAATCAAGTTCTATATTTTCTCCCCCTTTTTGTCTCAACAAAAAGAAGAGGCGATGCGGAATGTAATGAGCCCGAGCCATTATCTCCCCCTTGATCAAAGCTCCCCCTAAATTGGGTGCTTAATGGGAGGATACATGATTGTGAAAATAAAAGCTACAAAAAAAAATGTTAGTAAGCATTTCCAAACATTATGTAAAAGCACCAACACTATAATAAAAACACTATTCATTAGTTAAAATTTTCATGAATAAAGATCATGAAATGGGAACACAATGATGTGTTTTAGTACAAGAAGAAAAAAAAAAGAATATAATCCTAAGAAGAGAAAACTAGAAATGCTAAACGATGACCATCCTAATTTGATGGTGGATGAGAAAGAGCGTTGAGGCGCTCAAGGATATGATTGAGGATGAACCTCATTTCTTCTTGAAAGTCAAGGACCATAACCCGTGTCCTATCAACGGTTTGGGCCGTTTGCTCACAAGTTGAGCAACCATGCCTAGGGGGGGTAGTATGTTTGGGGAGGTTGTGGTGGTGGAATGGTAGATGTATGGGTGTTGGTGGAAATGTTTGGGGTGGTCATGATGGAAGCAAGCAAAGCACTTTGCATTTGCATTGTCTCACTCAAGTGAGAGTCCACCATGCCTTTGAATTGGTGGAGGTTGTGGAGTTCCGTTTGAATCTCCTCTCTAGTGGGATTGGCATCCCACATACACTCCTCAATTTCCTCAAGATGAGGGGACATCGATGTTGGGAGTGAATGATCCCCATACAAAGGACCATGAATGTCTTTGTGAATGGGGTGGAAGAGAAGAGGTTTAGGCCCTAATGGGGCGTTTGGGTCAAGGATGACCGAGGGTGACTCATGAGCCATCCGCTCAATTGAGCCAAAGGATGGCAATGGTGGTGGATGATTTGGCCTAGGAGGCAAGTCATCCAAGTCCTCCAAGATAGGATTTGGTGAAGTAGGTGTAGTGGAAAATAACTCCATAAGAATGAGAGTTGGAGACCTTGGTGAAGGTGGTGAGGGTGTTCTGGATGTTTGGATGGGTTCCGGTGGAGGTGAAGTTGGTGTTTTTGTTGGTGGTGGAGTGGTGATCACAACGTGTGATTGAGTAGGTGTGGCTAAGGTAAGGCTTGTATCATCTCGGATGGGAGATGAAATTGTGAGCGGAGAAGACTCGGATGAGGAGCTAAGGTTAACGAAGCAACAAGGCCTTACACTAATTCTAGTGGTCTTCTTGCAAGGTTTTGGAGATGATTTTGTCATTTTGACTTTGGTTTTTCTTTGCTAGATGATAGTAAGAATGAAGAAGGTGTGAGGATGATCATGGTAAAACCTCTCAATTCATAGAAGTGAAAAATTATTGAGAAATGTGTTTGATTTGATGTTAAACCATTGAAGAGATGATGTTCCTAATGATTTGGAAGTGGGTTGAATGCTAGTCATATCACCCAAGTCAAGCCATTCAAGAGAGGTGGAGTGAAGAAGAAAAGATTTGCAATAAATGTGTTCTAATGAGTGGAATTTCCTAATATTCAGATCACCCACGGATTTGAAGGTACCAAAAATTTGGTTCCTTCCTTTATGCAAAAGGGCTCCTTGGGTGGATTTTTCAAATTTTTGAATTTTGGTGGGAAATGGATTTCTTATGTACCTAAGTGAATTATACTAGTTCTAATAAGAGTATAAGCAAGTTAGGATTGACTTATAAGCATTGGTTGGTAATTTGGAATCACGAAATAGTCGAAATTCAGAAAGTTACCTGAAGGATCCACGACACCAAAATCATACACGGCGGAACCCTAAAAGGGTGCGTCTGGTGCCTGTCACGTATGCGGCGGTACCAATTTACATAACGGACGGTACCAAATTTATGGTGCCGTCGATCCGTGAAGTGAAGAAAAATGGACGAGTACGTTTTTAGGTGTCGGGGACTTTTAGAAACACGAAATTTTCTCAAAAGTTGTTACACTAAACATTTCTAGTTAGGAAAAACAGATAACACATATATAAACATAGTGGAGCATGTATTTTGAGCAAGGCTTTTTGATTTTCACATTATAGTGAAAATGGGTAAAATTTGATAGCATACTTGTATCCCCATAAGATTGTTAGCATTTATCATTGTTTCAGGTTATATTATCATCCTACATAATAAAAACAACGAAATTGTATCAAACATTAACGATAATGCATTGTTCCAAACACTCCTTAAAAGTACCCTTATTTGTCCAACTTCTTGTAAATCTTGTTCATCATCCTACCAAGGCACTTGAGCATTCCCTTAGTTTGCTTGAACTCCACTGATTCATTCTCTATTTCGGGAGGAGACGCATAATACTCATGAGGCGGAAGACGAGAGCTTGGAAGACCATCCTCGGAGCTATTTGATGATGATGATGATGGAGTTGGAGGTTTTGCTCTCTTACCTTTTGTCTTAGCAACTCGTGCATCACTCAAAGGTACAAAGATGTGAGGGATGAGCTCATAGTGTAGATGCATCCCTTTTGGACTTGGTTGAATTGGTGCAAAGTTTCTATAGAGACGGGTGAGGAGCATTCCGTATGGAAGAGCAACCGATCCTTGAGTTGGAATATCAATCATTCTCCTAGCGATGTAGTAAGCTAAATTGAATGGTTGACGGGTGGACAAGTTGTAGAGCATATGACAAAGGCAAGCATTAATGTGATCCCTATTTCCTATGGTGCTAATGACGTTGGCTCTAAGTAGCTCCTACCATTTCTTAAATTCGGGCTTAAGTTCATTTAGCTCCATTCCATATGGATCTCGGTTTACTTCTTTTCCCTTTGGGGTAACTCGGGTTGTATCACTTTTTGGGTTAAAAAGGTGTTCACGGATGACATCCTTATCGGCCAAACGGGTTTGGTAGGGAAGAGAGCGGTCATTGATTGCATCAAGAGCGGTGAGTGACCATTTATCCGAGTAGACACAAGTTCCTCGGTTGGGAATTCCTAACACTTGAGCAAAGTTGCCTAAGGTGATGGTGTAGTCGTTTTGATTGATTCTAAACCTAAGACAAAATTCATCATCGTCTTCATCACTAAAGCCGGTCACACTAGCATAGAATTCTAACACAAACTTAGGACAAATTGGTTCATCGATGTCAAGAAGACAGTCGAATTGAATGGCGGCTAGTTCTTCACGAAGGTTGGTATTTTCAAGGAAGGATGAGTGAATGGTTCTACCCTCATGGAAATACCTTGATTCTAGACCCCTAAATATTTCTACTTGTTCCTTGGTAAGTCCTTTGGTTTTGTGGTGTTTGGGAATGTAGTTAAGGGTGTCTTTGTGATCATAGAATCTTGCGGCTACCATGGTTATTCCTAAGGACAAGAGTTAATATGTTAAAAATGAGAATAAGTTTTAACGTTTTTGGTTCTAGTGTGTGCCTATATGAAAACAATTTGGAGTTGCGGTTATCTCGACTCATTTTATGCACAAAATGGTTTTAG
>OU343224.1:60499182-60511371 GCA_910596185.1 Chrysanthemum makinoi
TAACACAAACCTTTTTATGCATACAAATATCAACTGAAAATTTGATAATGATTGCCTTGTTATTAGTTGAGATAGTACGGAGTAATATAAAGGTCAAACTAATGATTAAGATAACTTTTTGTATTACAGTAATACTATGCAGATAACAAATGTATGACAACAATGACTTATTAGTACACTGTCAGATATGCGTCATCCTTTTCACTCCAATTAGAGATGTTGAGATGCGCGGGTGGAGCAGGCTGAATTTGTGACAGGCAAGGTCGACTTGGACTACATGAGGTTGTATGTATCAAAATTAGACTTTATGGGACTTTAAACTTGTTTAACCGGCCCGCATTCCACTTTTACCTAAGAACTTAAATTTGACACGTTTGAAATAAGAAGCAACCTGTTATTAATAAGTATGGACAGTGAAATAGCCCCATCTAATTCTATTTTTCAGGTTTTGCAATGACCCTAAAGCAAGCTCGAAGCTGTCATCACCGCTCTCAAAACCCTAACCATCATTAGTTATCACTTTCTAAACCATCACCAATTTCATATAATCATGATTAAAACGCATTGCTTGGAACACCACTAACATCAAAAGCAATTTGGTACACTTGTCTGCTAAATGTGAATTTTCTCATTCAAATCAAATTCTTTTAATCAAAAGTTAGTTGAATGTCCTAAAGAAACATAACTTATAACTTAACCATGTGAGCCTTTTCACACATACATATAACAGATACCTTTAACCACGATCTTACCTTGTCTCTACTTTTACTTATTGCCTATATATATCATTCAAAACCATCACATAAAAAATGCTTCATCATCATGTCTTCGTATTCCATAGTTATAAAGTTACAAACTTTAAAATTACTCCTTCCGTCCCAAAATACTGTCATTCGACAAAAAACACACAGTTTAAGCTGTTTTCTCTTTCTCAATTTTTAGCAGAACGACGGTTTTACTCTTAACTAATTAATAAAAGTCTTCTTTAAAGTTTGTAGCAATAAATTTAAACAATTACGGTAGATATATAATAAAACGAGTAATAATCACTACAACGACCAAATAAAGAAAACAAAACATGCAATTTCCCAATACCCAAACGAAGAAAAAAAAATACTTACAAATATTAACCATATTATTTATTATGCTACCATAAAATATATCAGTCTATACTTAATGCATTCAAAAAAAAATTTAATCATTTGCAATTCTCATGATATGGACACATCTAATAAAACTAAAAAAATTCAATACGATATATATTAGATCAGATAAAAGCAAAATAAACAAAATCATAAATACAAATCTTCATTGGTAATCTAATTATTAATCTTCAAATTAATAATGGGCGTCCTTAAGGACAACTAATAAATTAAATTCATATGAAAAAATATGTTCAAATTGTACCAACAAACATAACATAAGCACATTCTAACTTATTTTAATTAAACATAAACAACTAACAAAAAAAAATAAATAAATAAAAAATTACTAACCTTCTTTAAGTAGTTTAATATATTATACAAAACATCAAATAAACATGTTTAACCTTTCATTGAACTTTTAATTACTTTATGGTATATAAATGATAAACAAAAACAAAAAAATAAAAATCACAAGTCATACCCGTCCATCGGACGGGTTTTGACACTATATATATATATATATATATATATATATATATATATATATATATATATATATATATATATATATATATATATATATATATATATATATATATATATATATATATATATATATATATATATATATATATATATATATATATATATATATATATATATATAACAGGAGGCATGACACGTAGATTATTCCACAATTGCCACCTCAACGCCACCTCAATGCCATGTAACTCATTTTAATGCCATGTAATCATTAGTTTTTCACCTACGCATTTTTTTAAAATTTAATTAGCTATTATTAATTATTTTCGAAATTTAATTACCTAAGCATTAATTTTCGAAATTTAATTCAAAAAAATAAGTCTTGCAAGACTCGAACCTTGGTTATTTGGATAAATAACATGTGTGTTTACCACTAGAACAACTTAATTTTTGTGATATATTCTGCAAAGCCATAAATATAATGATCACAAAAAAAAAATTAAAAATAAAACCCAATCCAGTCATCGTACGGAGCATTTTTTTTCCAAAACCCTAATATCACTCATTAGAACTCATTAGAACTCTCTCCATGAAGAAAACTCCATCATATATGATTTTATGATTTTAATAATTTTTAATCTGTCTTTGGTTTGGTTTCGTTCATCTCTTGCAGGCTCCAATTGTTTCATATTCTTCACATCCTAAATTTATCAGGTAATCTACTTGACTATACAACTGTTATTAGTAGGCATGCATGCACTAAATTGTTGTGGCAGAGTAAAAAAGACTCTGTTGGATGGAAAAAATTTCCAAGGTAAGATTTTGTTTTTCATCTTTGAGTTATGATTTATTTGATATTAAATTCACGATTGATTTTTGATTTTGACATTAGGGTTCTTGATAAAAGTAGGGTTTCATGTTAAACCTGTACGAGTATGTGGCTCAATACTAAATTATAGTCTCTTTGCAGTGCATTTTTGTCAAAGGTGTTGTTTATGTGTCACAACATTGATCTGATTATGTTTATCGAATATCATATATTTAATCCAACTATCTCTACGTGCAAGTATTAATAAGAGTATTATGTTTGACATGTGTTGGAGGCAGCGGGGCCAGAAAATTTCAACCATTATAAAGATGAAGGATCCGAATGGACAATGAGGATATTAGCAGATCGAAACTTTAGATCCAAACACAGCTTATCATCCTGATGGTCTAAGTGACGACGACATTGCAACTTATCGGATGGTGATATTTTTTTCCCAAAGTACGACAAGAAAGAAGGAACCAATAGAAAAAATCAACCACCAATGCGGTTGGAGCTGTTAATGTTAGGATTTAGTAAATCCATGTATTAAAGAGTCGGTCACCTTAAGTATATGTAATCGTTAGAAAGCTCGTAGTCGTAGATTATTATAAGTTAAGTAGTATTTAGTTTAAGTAACACCGTGGAGGATGGACGGGTCTTTACCCACTGTATGCCTGATCCACAGCCCGATAGGTGGCGAGTTATGTAATGACTATAAATACTCTCTACCTCCCAAGGTAGAGAGTTGGAGCTCATAATAAGATTTTTCTTTCTCTCACTAAAGTTCCCAAACCTCTAACTTTCTCTCTCTAAAACATATAATACGCCTATTTGATCTTATGGTTTAGTGTGTTTGTGAAATCCAATATGTTACAAATGGTATCAAGAGCCATGGTTCGATCATCTTTTACATATCTTTGGATTTCTAGTGACTCTTAGGTGGTTTTAGAGTTTGAAAGGGTTTAGTGGTTTTTGCATCATTTTGATCATTTCTAGTGTTAAAGTTTGAATCTTGGGTGTTGTTTTGTGTTTAGAATCATTGTATGTGCTTGGGTTTTGATTTGGAAAGCTTGAATCATCATGGTTGGGTTGTTTTTGGATTGAAAAGTGTGTTTTTAAAGTTTTCTCTTGCTAGCGACTTGTGCTACGGACTTCATTTCTTGGTAGCGACTTGGTTTGTAAAACTGTAGCGAGTTGTAGTGTGTTTTGGTAGCGACTTGGTGCTTAGCGAATTGTCTATTGAGACAAGCCGACAAACAGTACATGTCACAATTCTCAACTTCCGGTCATTTTTCAAATTTATATTTTCATTAAACGCGTAATTTTCATATTAAATAAACGCTATCGCGTAATTAATTATTTTGAACAATTGATCCGACACTTCCCAAAACTTATCCTGATATATTTTTATACTCAATTTAAGACCATAAAAATTATATTATTAGTTTACCCGGTGTTTTAAATTTATTGTGTATATAAATTGTTACGTATAAATATTTATGACGGTTTTCATAAATTCAACTCGATAATATTTATTCACTCAATTCATGCAAGAAATACATTTTTATAATTTTTATGACTTCATTACATTTTATTTTGTCCCGCTAAAATTTATTTTTAGCTAATGCTACCTTAAATGCTTAAATAAATATACAAGTTATTAATTATTCTTAAGTTAACAAACTTATACTTCTACATGTATTTATTTAAACTACTCAAAAATAATCTACTTATATTTTTTTAAAAGTGTCGACCACCTATGGGTGACTCACACTAAATTTGTACAAATATCTACATACACTTGCACTTATATTCATTTTTTACATACAAAACTACACATACTCATATCTATCTCAAAGTGAAAACAAAAACCATTTTCCCTTCTTCCTTATGCATAACCGGCCACCATAAGGGATCAAGCAAGAAGATCATCAAAATTTTTCTAATCAAGTTATAACAATCTAGACACACTCTTGGTTAAGGTTTTGAAATAAAAACCTTGGGTGTTTTAGGAAGAATCCTTTGTTCTAAAACCTCATCAAGTTTACTAGTAAGCATCCATATTCATGAGCATATTTCATATTCATTGTTATATTCATTTCATCATATTTGAGAAAACATGCAAGTCTCATGAGGTTTATACCACTTTTTCATTGATTTTAAGAGTTATGTATATATAAGTCATCCTATAATTACTCCTTGTTATATATTATTTTTGGTGATGTCTAGGAATCCATGACACCCTAAGAAGGTGTATGGTAGGATTAGAATAGCTTCGGAGTTGTTTTGAATGGGTTAGAATAGGTTTGGCGCGAGAAAAACTCATTTCGACAAGTTTGCAAAAGGGTCTGTCCTTATTTTAAAAATCTGGAAAATTCGACAGTTGGTAAAATATTTTGGCTAGATATTTGGAAAATATACTTTAAAACAAAAACGTGGCCGCTTGAACGGATTAAAACGGAGTTATAACGAAGAAGTTATGAATTTTTGAAGTTTGACGACGAAAACTAATAATTCCAGAAATTTCAGCATGAAAATGTCACCCTTTACGAGTCAAAAATGAGGCTTAAGCGTTATTAAATGTGTCGACTTATCAAATATATATTAGTATACTTTGATACGAAGCTAAGGACATATAAAACGTAGAAAACGGACTTGTAACGATTAAATTATACACGTTTTCACAAAGTTGCCGTAACTTTATTATATAAGAAAAACTATATTATTTCTAATAGACAAGTGTTACGGCAAAACTAGTCACCATGTTGGAGGACATTTTTAACATTAATGTAGGACTTTTTATAAAGTAATGTCTTCTAGTAAAAGTAAGTTCGCCAAGCATATTTTCCAAAATGTCCAACCGTTTGTCAAGCGGAGTTGTAACGAATAAGATATAGTCACTCAAACTTTGCCGGAAATCACCCTTAAACAATATTTTGGACACAAGTACCATACTTTACCTATACTTTTCTCCATGATCGAGACCTCTATGATAAAAACTTAAATACTAAAACTTTGAGATAATGATACAAGCTTCCCAAAACCGTTGAGTTCGTTTCCTAACACTCGACGTGCACCATTTTACGACTAGCTTTTCAAGGCCATTTAGTCACTCTCATGACTTGTCAAATTATATTGTTTTACGACGAAAAGTTATAATTTCATAATAAGTCACAAAATGACTATCGTAGGATATCATTTCAACGTAAATACTTGTAAAGTATTTGGTAACTTGACAATATGTCATAAACATATATTTCGACGATAAACTTTATTTTCCAAAATGTACAAGTGGTATGGATATCATATGAGTTTGCATGCACGACATTGTTTCATGACTTATATTAGAGCATATCATTCATATTAGGTTGCGGATAGAGATCGCACCTCATTTCAGTGTATCTACTTTTGTCACCATAATCATTGCATCAGGTGAGTTTTCATAGCCCCACTTTCTATTAATTGTTTAGAAACTTTTGGGGGAGATACATGCTCAACTACTTGCTTTTACAAATACAAATACTCAAAACATTTACACTTTTATGCTACGCTATACTTTTTATACTTGATTGCATTATACTTGATAGCATTTATACTTGATTGTGTTATACTAAACTTGAAAGTCTCCTTGGATAACACACGCATTGGGTTTCGGAGATGAAGTAGAACCAATGCTATTACTTTCCTTGTGAGTTCATACCCCGCTTTTACTCGTTTAAATTCTTATAAACTATTTGGGGCGAGATACATGCTTATTTATCAGAACATTTAAACTCTTTTGCCAAACAACATTACTTATACTCTAGACTTGGTGCGTGTAGTGACTAGACAACAAACAAACATCCCAATATTTATATGTTGGAAGGCCATTTATTTGGATACAGCCCAACGTGAGTCGTTGGAGGAACATCCCAATATTTATATGTTGGAAGGCCATTTATATGGATACAGCCCAACGTGATTCATTGGAGGAACATCCCAACACGAGTTGTTGGAAGACCCTTGTGGTGTTATTTATACTTTTAACTACCTTAATGTGCATATTCATGATTGTCGTACTATTTTTAACAGTGGGTTGTAAACACACAGGTTGCAAGTTTTGTATGGGTGGAACTTAGAACTGAGTGGATTTACGATGCCTTTGCTTTGTGGACTATTCTATATGACCAAAAACTTTGCCTTTGTTACATGAACGCTCTTTAAAAGCTTTACTTGTTAACCAAACTCTATGAACTCACTCAACCATTGTGTTGTCACTTTTAGCATGTTTTATCTCAGGTATCTAAGGCATTCACTTCATGGCATGCATGTGGACTTATCATAGAGTCGCGGTGTCGACGCGTCTCACCTATATTTTATGCACTTAACTATCGTTTGATTGTAACAAACTCGTTTTGATATATTGGAAATCTTTTGGGACCTAATCTTTGTAAACTCTGATTATTTTAATGAATCAAACGATATTTTCAAAACGACACTTTAGGTCATTCGATATAACTGTAACTTTGATGCTATGACAGTCCTCCCCAAGGTATTCCATTCCGCTGTAAAACAGGTAATTTGGGGGTGTGACAGATTGGTATCAGAGCATCGGTTATAGAGAACTAGGTTGCATCATTGACCCTAGACTATAACTACATCATCATAGCATCTCATCATATCATTATAAGTGCATACTCCTTATACATGCGAACTTATGACTCAACACCAAACATCATATGAGACGATTAGTCCAAGCATTGCATAGTTACTCCTAAATTATACATAGCCTGATCACCTATGTCTAATTCAGGAAGAATCATGCAATGAAGGGAGTAGTAGTCTCATATGTGTAAGCAATTCCGTAATCGGGCCAAATTTTCAAAAGATTTTCTTCAAAACACTTGTTTCCTGTTTGATCCGAGTGACAGTTCTTGTTTGATGAGTTGCAACGATCAAGCTAGAAACAAGTTGTTACCTAAACCGATTTAACCTAATCGTATGACAGTTCTTGTTTGATGAGTTGTGGGATTAAGTAAAAATCGGTTACCTAAAAGTCTTTTGAAAATTTTGCTCGAGAATGGGAAAGCCTGCCTCGTCGAGCCTAATCATAAGGGAGCATGTCTTTAGAATGGGATATAGTCACGATATATGCATGAGCATTGACATAATCATTAGACCATACACGAGCATAAACTTTTAGAACCCTTGTCGAGATTCGGACCATAGTATCATTAATCGAATCACGAGGACGTGATTCCTCTGACATGGGAAGAATGTCACAATTCTCAACTTCCAGTCATTTTTCAAATTTATATTTTCATTAAACGCGTAATTTTCATATTAAATAAACGCTATCGCGTAATTAATTATTTTGAACAATTGATCCGACACTTCCCAAAACTTATCCTGATATATTTTTATACTCAATTTAAGACCATAAAAATTATATTATTAGTTTACCCGGTGTTTTAAATTTATTGTGTATATAAATTGTTACGTATAAATATTTATGACGGTTTTCGTAAATTCAACTCGATAATATTTATTCACTCAATTCATGCAAGAAATACATTTTTATAATTTTTATGACTTCATTACATTTTATTTTGTCCCGCTAAAATTTATTTTTAGCTAACGCTACCTTAAATGCTTAAATAAATATACAAGTTATTAATTATTCTTAAGTTAACAAACTTATACTTCTACATGTATTTATTTAAACTACTCAAAAATCATCTACTTATATTTTTTTAAAAGTGTCGACCACCTATGGGTGACTCACACTAAATTTGTACAAATATCTACATACACTTGCACTTATATTCATTTTTTACATACAAAACTACACATACTCATATCTATCTCAAAGTGAAAACAAAAACCATTTTCCCTACTTCCTTATGCATAACCGGCCACCATAAGGGATCAAGCAAGAAGATCATCAAAATTTTTCTAATCAAGTTATAACAATCTAGACACACTCTTGGTTAAGGTTTTGAAATAAAAACCTTGGGTGTTTTAGGAAGAATCCTTTGTTCTAAAACCTCATCAAGTTTACTAGTAAGCATCCATATTCATGATCATATTTCATATTCATTGTTATATTCATTTCATCATATTTGAGAAAACATGCAAGTCTCATGAGGTTTATACCACTTTTTCATTGATTTTAAGAGTTATGTATATATAAGTTATCCTATAATTACTCCTTGTTATATATAATTTTTGGTGATGTCTAGGACCCATGACACCCTAAGAAGGTGTATGGTAGGATTAGAATAGCTTCGGAGTTGTTTTGAATGGGTTAGAATAGGTTTGGCGCGAGAAAAACTCATTTTGACAAGTTTGCAAAAGGGTCTGTCCTTATTTTAAAAATCTGGAAAATTCGACAGTTGGTAAAATATTTTGAGCTAGACATTTGGAAAATATACTTTAAAACGAAAACGTGGCCGCTTGAACGGATTAAAACGGAGTTATAACGAAGAAGTTATGAATTTTTGAAGTTTGATGACGAAAACTAATAATTCCAGAAATTTCAGCATGAAAATGTCACCCTTTACGAGTCAAAAATGAGGCTTAAGCGTTATTAAATGTGTCGACTTATCAAATATATATTAGTATACTTTGATACGAAGCTAAGGACATGTAAAACGTAGAAAACGGACTTGTAACGATTAAATTATACACGTTTTCACAAAGTTGCCGTAACTTTATTATATAAGAAAAACTATATTATTTCTAATAGACAAGTGTTACGGCAAAACTAGTCACCATGTTGGAGGACGTTTTTAACATTAATGTAGGACTTTTTATAAAGTGATGTCTTCTAGTAAAAGTAAGTTCGCCAAGCATATTTTCCAAAATGTCCAACCGTTTGTCAAGCGGAGTTGGAATAAGATATAGTCACTCAAACTTTGCCGGAAATCACCCTTAAACAATATTTTGGACACAAGTACCATACTTTACCTATACTTTTCTCCATGATCAAGACCTCTATGATAAAAACTTAAATACTAAAACTTTGAGATAATGATACAAGCTTCCCAAAACCGTTGAGTTCGTTTCCTAACACTCGACGTGCACCATTTTACGACTAGCTTTTCAAGGCCATTTAGTCACTCTCATGACTTGTCAAATTATATTGTTTTACGACGAAAAGTTATAATTTCATAATAAATCACAAAATGACTATCGTAGGATATCATTTCAACGTAAATACTTGTAAAGTTTTTGGTAACTTGACAATATGTCATAAACATATATTTCGACGATAAACTTTATTTTCCAAAATGTACAAGTGGTATGGATATCATATGAGTTTGCATGCACAACATTGTTTCATGACTTATATTAGAGCATATCATTCATATTAGGTTGCGGATAGAGATCGCACCTCATTTCAGTGTATCTACTTTTGTCACCATAATCATTGCATCAGGTGAGTTTTCATAGCCCCACTTTCTATTAATTGTTTACAAACTTTTGGGGGAGATACATGCTCAACTACTTGCCTTTACAAATACAAATACTCAAAACATTTACACTTTTATGCTACGCTATACTTTTTATACTTGATTGCATTATACTTGATAGCATTTATACTTGATTGTGTTATACTAAACTTGAAAGTCTCCTTGGATAAAACACGCATTGGGTTTCGGAGATGAAGTAGAACCAATGCTATTACTTTCCTTGTGAGTTCATACCCCGCTTTTACTCGTTTAAATTCTTATAAACTATTTGGGGCGAGATACATGCTTATTTATCAGAACATTTAAACTCTTTTGCCAAACAACATTACTTATACTCTAGACTTGGTGCGTGTAGTGACTAAACAACAAACAAACATCCCAATATTTATATGTTGGAAGGCCATTTATTTGGATACAGCCCAACGTGAGTCGTTGGAGGAACATCCCAATATTTATATGTTGGAAGGCCATTTATATGGATACAGCCCAACGTGAGTCATTGGAGGAACATCCCAACACGAGTTGTTGGAAGACCCTTGTGGTGATATTTATACTTTTAAATACCTTAATGTGCATATTCATGATTGTCGTACTATTTTTAGCAGTGGGTTGTAAACACACAGGTTGCAAGTTTTGTATGGGCGGAACTTAGAACTGAGTGGATTTACGATGCCTTTGCTTTGTGGACTATTCTATATGACCAAAAACTTTGCCTTTGTTACATGAACGCTCTTTAAAAGCTTTACTTGTTAACCAAACTCTATGAACTCACTCAACCATTGTGTTGACACTTTTAGCATGTTTTATCTCAGGTATCTAAGGCATTCACTTCATGGCATGCATGTGGACTTATCATAGAGTCGCGGTGTCGACGCGTCTCACCTATATTTTATGCACTTAACTATCGTTTGATTGTAACAAACTCGTTTTGATATATTGGAAATCTTTTGGGACCTAATCTTTGTAAACTCTGATTATTTTAATGAATCAAACGATATTTTCAAAACGACACTTTAGGTCGTTCGATATAACTGTAACTTTGATGCTATGACAGTCCTCCCCAAGGTATTCCATTCCACTGTAAAACAGGTAATTTGGGGGTGTGACAGTACACTTAGTGGATTCTCCACTACGGGTAGCGACTTGGTGACAGTAGCGACTTGCTATCAATTTTGATAGCGACTTGTTCTTTAAGTCTCGTAGCGACTTGGTACTAGCGATTTGGACCATAGCGAGTTGCTATTTAGCGACTTGTAATCTAAGCGACTTGGTTCTTAGCGACTTGCCGTCAAAATTTGTAGCGACTTGGGAATTTAGCGACTTGTGCTGTTATTACCTAGCAACTTAGTGCTTGGCTACTTGGTTCAAGGATTCTTAGCGACTTGGTTAACGTTTGTGTGTAATACGGTTTTCTCTTGATTAAGTAAAATCCCGTGAAAGAATCTATTTCCCGGTTTAATCATAGAGTTATAAAATCCCGTTAATTCTGTAAACATGTCTACCAACGTCCTACAATCATCTCCATCGCTGTCGAGGATGTTCAAGCAACTGGTTCAGATACTCGCCCACCCATGCTTGACAGAACTGACTACGATTCTTGGGCTCAACGAATCAGATTGTACTGTCTTGGAAAGGAGAATGGGGTCAACATTCTCAAATCCATTGATGAAGGACCTTATCGGGTTGAGACTACTAGAGACATAATTGATACAGCTGAAGATGGAACACTGGTTTATGGAATGGACAGACCTAAGACGTATGATGAGCTCAAGGATAAGGAGAAGAAGAGATTCGATGCAGATATCAGGGCTTCTAACATTATACTGCAAGGTCTTCCAAAAGACATCTACAAGTTTATCAATCACAACACCGGCAAAGGTGATGAGATAATGTCAAGATGCTTCTCTCAGGTTCTGAACTGACTATTGAAGATAGAGAATCTCAACTATATGATGAATTTGAGCATTTCAAGATGAAACCTGATGAGAGTGTCTATGAGTACTATGTTAGATTCCATAAGCTTGTGAATGACATGAGGAACATCAAAATGACTATGCCTAACATTCAGCTGAACTCAAAATTTGTGAACAACATGAATCCCGAATGGCATAAGTTTGTCACTTCTGTGAAGCTCACGAAAGGATTGAAGAATACAAACTATGAGCAACTGTATGCCTTCCTTCTCCAGAATGAAAGACATGCTATGTTTGAAAAAAGGATTCTGGAATAGTTCAAAACCAATCAGGGAGAAACAAGTTCATCAAATGATTCAACTGTTTTTTACACAAATGTTGGGATC
>OU343224.1:60511471-60603491 GCA_910596185.1 Chrysanthemum makinoi
AGGGGTGTTTGGCAAATACCATGAGATAACCCAAATGCTCCTAATTCAATGTGGCTTCATTTGAATATACCCGGGAATGCATATTAGTTATGCAATACCTTTAGTATTCAAGAGCATTGTTGGAATCACTCCTAAACCTTATTCAAGTGTTAGTTACTCATATGTAATAGTTAGCTTATTATGGCCTTTATGTTTGTTATTAGCCTTAAGCTTATGTAGAAGGCCCATGAGCTTAGGCCCAAGCCCATAGGAGAAAGGGAAGGAGTAGGAGTGTTGCCCTAGCTCCTTGCCTATAAATATCATGTAATAACCCTCACTTGAGGGTTGGTTGTTCAATATTTCTCTTTCACTATCACCTACGCGTAACCGGTCATAGTATATCGTGTGTGTGTGTGTTTAATATTGTTCAATCGCCTCTCTATCTTTCTTATAAGCTTGTGTGGTAAACCTTGTGACCTAACAGTGGTATCAATCGCCAAATAGTTGGGTGAACACGTTTGTTTTTGAAGTTTTTGTTTTGGTCTTACGCGTAAAAGTAACGAGAGCTTTGGCTCGCTTAAAAACTTGATTTTTTCACTTTTCAATCCAAGATTCTTGTACTTTCAACATTTTAAGGTGTTAAAATACGTGTTTTTGGCAAAAAGTTTCAAACTTTATGCGTGGATCGTGTTTTTTAAACTAGTTTTTATACGTGGGTATCATTCTACGCATAACAGTTTTAAGAGCTTTGGATCATCAAGTTTCACACTTTTGTGTCTTTTGGTGTTATTGAAGCTATTTCATCACACAAAAACTGGTTTAGAAACATCTTTGGACATTATCACTTTTACGAGTAAGTCTACGCGTAAGAAAACCCTAATCTTACGCGTAACTTTATCCTTGGTTTGATCTTCGATTTCGTGGTTTACTCCGTGTTTTCTTGCTTGGATAAGCATGAAAATACGTCGACTTTGGATATCTTTTGCACTGTGAAGTGTAAAAGATCACTTGGGATAAAACCTAAAAATTACGCATAAGCATAAAGCTTACGCGTAGAAAATCCTACGCATAAGATTCATCCTACGCCTAAGCCCAGTCTTACGCATAAGATAATCCTACGCATAAGTTTTCTACGCCTAACTTTGTGTCTACGCATAACTTTAGAGTCTTTTCCCTACTTACGCGTAAGCTAAATCTACGCGTAACTCTTGATTGTTACGCGTAACTTTGGTGTTTTTACGCATAAGTGCTACTTGGCTATTGTGATTTCTACGCCTAAGGATACTTCATCAACAAAGGTTCATTCGACTACAAAGATCCATTTTTACCAACACAAGTTTACAACATGTCACAACCACCATACTCTAACTATTTCCCTTACACTTATTCTCAAGCGTCCACAACAACTAAATCCACAACATCAACAATGGAATCAACAACAAGCAATTTATCAACAACAATTTAATCAACAACATACTCCACAACTTGCTGCAAATCCACAACCTCAAATGGTTCAACCACCACCAAGTCTTCAAGTTCAACCGTATACAAATGACTTCAATCAACATCCATCAAGGAACACTATGAAGGAACCCACTTGGTTTGCAAAGATGTTTGAAGCTTTAAGCAACCAACAATCAATTCATGAGGCTGGATCACTTGATAGACCTCCAATGCTCACTCCAGGAAACTACGATCAATGGGTGATAAGGTTCTTTAGGTTTTGTGATCTAAAGAAGCCACATGGAAAGTTCTTAAAGAAGGTTATCTTGGAAGGTCCATTTGAGATGCCTACTGTCATTGTACCCGGAGATCCAAATGCCATTCCACCAAGAGATGAACAAACGAACATTGCTATCTTGAGACTTGAATCCTCAAAAAATTCTACACTATGAAGCAGATGAGCTTGCAATGGAATATATCCTCTTAGGATTACCAAACCCAATTCTTCGTAGTGTTGATGCTCAAAAGACTGCAAAGAAAATGTGGGATCATATTCGTCTTCTCATGGAAGGATCTGTACTCAATCGGGAAGATTTGGAATCCAAAATTTACTTGGCTTATGAACACTTCATGATTGAACACGGAGAGACACTAGAGTCTTATCATCACCGATTTTCAGACATCATCAATGATTTGGATAAACACAACATCATCATGCCAAGAATTGCAGTGAATACTAAGTTCTTGAGTAGTCTTGGTCCTGAATGGGAGAAGTATGTCATTTTTCTCCGTCAAGCAAAAACATGCATCAATCTACATATGGATTATTGTACGATTACTTGAAGCCACATGAAAAGGAAGTTGATAGGGAAAGGATTCTCCGTGCTTAAATTGCTCCACCGACACATCCGAAAAATCAACAACTTGCCTTATATGCTCAAAACAGTTATTCTCCTCAACCAGCAACTCAACCACACTGCTACAATCACAACATATGATCCTTCACAGCCTCAATCTCAACAAACTCAATTGGTTCCATACAACAACAACAATGCTCAAGCCCTTGTCGGTGAAGCTAATGAGGAATTTGATCCGTTTGAAGCATTGCAACAAGGATTTGCTATGATTGCTAATGCCTTTAGCCGTTATACCAACAAATCCAACAATCGTATTCGTTCCTCATCTAATACAAGGAATCAAGGCTTTGTGAACAATGGACACGTTGAAGTTCAGAATCGTGGTTATGGTCGTCAGATGGGCGGTGGTCAAGGGTTTAATGCTTTGGGTAGGAATAACAATCGAGCTCGTGGTGGAGCAGGGAAATGCTCAGAATGGGTTGAATGGTCTTCGATGCTACAACTGCAATGAGAAGGGACACTGGCTAATGCATGCCCAAAGCCAAGGACTAGGGGCCGTGCTTATTTCAAAGAGGCTCTTCTTTTGGCTCTTAAGGATGAAGCTGGTGGAACTCTCACGGACAAAGAACAGAGCTTTATGGCAAATGCTTGACTCGGATGATGATATGGAGGACTTGCGGGCCAATGCACTTTGTTATGTTGATGGCTAATATGCATGAGTTACACATGAGTGACACAGGCCCAGTGTATGACAGCGATGGCTTGTCTCGGTACCGAACAAACCATGTTTATCTCTGATCTCATATCTCCGCCAACATCTGAATCCGGCAAGGCTCGAGAATGTTCAAAATCGAGTCATCCACATCTCATTCCGACGATTTTCAACTAGAACCCGTAGTTATATTTGACGATCAAGATGACCAACCGGTTTCCCTTGATAATCAAATTGACTCGGTGGTTATACTTGAGGATCTCAGTAATGATCATGTTGAGACTCACGTTGAACACGCCGAACTTTTGCCTCATCCAGTTTTTGCTCGTTTAATACAAGACCAACAGACCATAGTGGAAAAATGTCATGCCATGTAATCGGGACTTGAAATGCAAAAATGCAATGTTAACCAAGGATTTTGAATGTTTACAAAAGCAACTCAACTTTTTCAAAACTCAAGAAAAAGGTGAAAACGGTTTTGAAGCGACCTTTGCCAAATCTTATCAAAACGAAAAATATTTAGAAAGGCAGATGCGTGATCTAGCCGCTTCGAAGAATGCTTTGTTGTCCGAAATAGAACAACTGAAACATGAACATAAAAAGCAAATTAACGCTCTCACCTTGGAAAATCAAAAAGCTAAGGCTGAGTTGTTAACTTGTCAAAAAGCAGTTCTCTGCATACAAAAAGCATTCAACGAAACGAATAGATGATCATCTTGAAGAAATCATCGGCTTGCAAAACAAACTTAAAGAGTTTAAAACTGTTGTTTACAAACATGGCGAGTCGGTCACAGACATTGAAAAGTTTACTTTAAAACCCAATCCAAATGGATATGGACCGAATCTTGCGGATTACAAACCTAAGCTTTCAACCAAAGCATTCAAACCAAATCACGAAGTTTCGGTCAAGAATATAAAGTTGATAATTACATTTATGAGTGTTGTTGAATATCATCGTCAAGAGGAATTAGATCACGAGAAGGCGAGAGTCGATCAAAATTAGAAAAAGTTGTTTACAACAAACCTTTTAACTATTCAAAAGCGGTCACTTTCGTCACACCAACGCGGTTCTTCTAACACACCAAGGGTAATCATAAAAACACACGAGTCTTCTAATGTTAATCCCCAACCAGATTATGCACAAACTTATGGTCCTTTACCTTCCATCGGTGAAGTAAACTCAAAACACGAAAATCAAAAATTCTCGAGATATTTTGACATTTTCATGGCTGACCTCAAAACTTTACAACATGAGATAGAATATCATACTGAAATCAAAGTTCAACACTTTCAATCGCCTCTAGCGCGAGAACAAAGAGACATTTTTGAGAAAAATCTTTTACCAAATGTTAAAAATTTGAAAAGTTGTGCATTGTCTTGGGAAAGAGACTTTCATAAGGAACTTGGATTAATGAAGGTCGTTTTGAGAAAGCGAAACATCTATTTCTATTACTAAACGTAAAAAGAAACTGTTGAGAAAAGATGTTGATCGACTCTTGGAAGATGTCATCTGTGCTGATGTCCATAATGTTGTGTTATTGAATTCTTTGTCATATGCATTTGATCATATCTCTGCGATATCTTGTTGATTCGTGGTAAATGTTGAGAACACTGATAATGTGCTTCAGGTCGAGTCCTTAAAAGTTGAAAACAAACGATTGTCAAACGAACTTTCAAATGCAATACGTCGTCTTAATTGGTGTCAAAAAGATATTCACGATCAACAACTTGCTTTTCAACACAAAATCCCAGCCCATTCGCGTGCAAAATCTTCTGTTCCTAAAATTGAGCAACTGGATGATCAAAACGTGTCTTTTAAGTGTCAAATCTCAAAATATGAACAAGAACTTGTAAAAGTTAAAAGGAATATGGTGTCATATTTGATTTACTCAAAAAGACTCGTGATGAAGCATCAAATGAACTTGATCATTATCTTGCACACACTAAAGAAGTTATGCATTTTCTTTGGAAATGTTAGACGAAAATCAAGATCGATTCACACTATCCTCAAGTTAAGAGAAATGTTAGGAAAGTATGAACAACTTCCGCCAACCATCATTAAGAGATTAGCCCCGGTAACACTTAGTACTCATGAACCTAGAATCCCAACTGCCAAATCACAAGTTGCTAACGTGCTTCCTTCTATCTTGAAAACAGGAATAGTTGCATCTTTTCCAAATGTCCGCACTTCACAACCTAGGAGCACTACATCGAAGAATAGGAAGTTGCGACCTAAGAAAAGATCAATCAAGAATGCTAAAGTAGAAGAACACCCTAGGACTATGAATAAGACTCACGTTGCTTCCACTATAGATATTGCGTCGGGCAAATGTAATAGAAATAGTGATGTAACGAATGCTAAACCGTTAAGTACTTTTGATATTCATCGATGCACCTTGTGTTATTTTTCGTAAAAGTATGAATTATGATTGTCATGATAAATGTGTTGCTAAAGCTATCATCTCTCGTTTAAGGAATCCTAAGAACCGAATACCTCTAGGCCCACTAATCTTTCTAAGTCTATGCTTGGTAGACCGCCTTCTTTAGATTCTAAGAAACGCATTGTTGTCCCTGTAGCTCAAGTTTCACCTCCTAGGAATGTAGTACCACCTAGTGCATTCACTAAGACTAAAGCAAATACTAGTTGGAGATGGCAGAAATGGATATATAACACACTAGGATTTAAGTGGATACCTAAAGCTATTGATGTGTGTATATCTACTATAACTGCTACGGAACCCTCTAACATTTCGGGTTCCACATCTACTTCTATTCCATCTGTGTCGATTGTGTGTAATGCGGTGATCTGAGATCATTCTCTCGGATTGTTGATAGCGGATGTTCCCGACACATGACAGGCAATCTTAATCTGTTATCAAACTTTATTGCAAAGTTCATTGGCACTTTGTCGCCGTTCGGGAATGATCATTTCACAGCTATCATGGGCTACGGAGATTACATCAATGGGAACATCGAAATAAGCAGGGTTTATTATGTGGAAGGCCTCGGTCATAATCTGTTTTCATGGAGGTCGATTTTGTGATGGAGATTTGGAGGTTGCTTTCAGGGAGAAAACTTGTTTCATTCGTGATCTACAAGGAAATGACCTTATGTCGGGCTCGCGTAATTCAAGTCTTTACACTATCTCTATGCAAGACATGGTTGCTTCTTCTCCCATCTGCTTACTTTCAAAGGCAACATCAACAAAATCCGGGCTATGGCACCGTCGTCTCTCACATCTAAACTTTCAAACCATCACCAACCTTGCTCGACACAAACTAGTTGAAGGACTCCCACGGTTTCGGTATTCTAAAGATCACCTTTGCTCAGCTTGTGAACAAGGCAAAAGCACTCGTGCTCATTTTCCTTCAAAGGTGGAACACGACTCTCAACATGTGCTTCATCTTCTTCACATGGATTTGTGTGGCCCGATACGCGTGCAAACGATCAATGGCAAACGCTACATCTTAGTAATTGTTGATGACTATTCACATTGGACTTGGGTCTACTTTCTTCGAAGCAAAGATCAAGCTCCACAGATGATCATCACCTTTCTCACGAAAATACAAGTTCACCTACGAAACACCGTTCGACTAATCAGAGCAGATAGAGGCACTGAATTTGTTAATCAAACTCTTCGTGAATTCTATGAGAAAGTGGGAATTGAGCATCAGACATCTATTGCACGTACACCAGAACAAAACGGAGTTGTCGAAAGATGAAACCGAACGTTAGTGGAAGCTGCAAGAACAATGTTAATCAATGCTAAACTTCCAGATTACTTATGGGCAAGGCGTATCTCTGCATGCTATACTCAAAACCGTTCTATGATTACAAAGCGCCACAACAAAACACCTTTTGAGCTTGTCCACATCAGAAAACCGAATCTCAAACACTTTCATGTATTTGGATCTCTTTGCTATCCGAATAATGATCGTGATGACTTTGGAAAGCTCAAAGCCAAAGTTGACATTGGAGTCTTTATGGGATAACTTGTGATAATTCAAAAGGTTTCCGAATCTGGAATCGTCATACAAAACAAGTGATGGAAACGATTCATGCTCATTTTGATGAACTTACGGAAATGGCTTCGAGTATAACGGCTTGGACCCGGACACAACCGCTTAAACTTCCCCAAACCCCATCATCACCGAACAAAGCCCCCACTTACTCGTCAACAAATGGAAAGGTTATTTGCTCCACTGTTCGATGACGATATTGATGAACGTGCTCGGGTGTATCCGCCGCTTTCCGCTTTGCTCAACTCGATAATACTCTTATACCTGATACACCTGCTACAACAACTCTTTGTTGAAGAAGCACCACCAGTTGACTCCAACACAGCAGTTGAACAAACCGCTTCCACCAATGATGAATCCGCTGATGATGTTCTGAATGAAGTACCCCCACCTGCAGACTTTAATCCAAATGCGTTCTTTAACCCGTTTGCTAATGAGACTCCTGCACCAGATGTCGTAGAATCTTCAACAAACCATTTGAATCCTCAAAATCTGCACAATGTATACCAACATCAACCCTCCACACATAGATGGACGAAAGACCATCATCACGGAAAACATTATTGGCAACCCGAATCAACCGGTCGTTACGAGACAACGTCTTCACACGAGGCGGTGAACATTGCATTTATGCACTCACATGCTGCCAATCTGAACCTAAAAACATCAAAGACGCAATGACAAAAGACAACTGGATTGAATCCATGCAAGAAGAACTCAACCAATTCAAGCGTCTTGAAGTATGGGAAATGGTTGAAAGACCAACAGGGGTCTACGTCATTGGTCTCAAATGGATTTGGAAAAACAAATTGGATCCTGAAGGAAATGTTATCCGAAATAAGTCACGTCACGTGGCTAAGGGTTATCGTCAGGGAAGAGGAATAGACTTTGAAGAATCTTTTGCTCGGTGCTCGTCTTGAGGCGTTCGGATATTTCTAGCGTTAAATCATATGAATATGACTGTCTATCAGATGGATGTCAAAACTGCGTTTCTCAATGGACAACTTAAAGAAGCGGTTTATGTCACCAACCGGATGGATTCGTTGATCCTGAGTTTCCGAATCACGTCTACAAACTGAACAAAGCTCTGTATGGTCTCAAACAAGCTCCTCGGGCATGGTACGATAAGCTATCATCTTTCCTCATTGCTAATAATTTCACCAAAGGTTCGGTTGACCCAACTTTTTTATACAATATCACGGGGCACATATCTTAATTGTTCAAATTTACGTGGATGACATCATTTTTGGGTCTACACATAAAAGTTTTCAATCGCTTTTGCAAAACTAATGAAGAAAAATTTTGAAATGTCCATGATGGGTGAACTCACGTTCTTTCTAGGACTACAAGTTCATCAATCACCCCGTGGTATTTTCTTGAGTCAGTCAAAATATGCCCTTGAATTGTTAAACAAATTTGGAATGAAAACCTGTGACACCTATGCCACACCAATGGCTCATACCAAGAAGCTAGACGCTGATTTACATGGGAAATTGGTGGACCCTACAAAATACCGTAGTATTATTGGGTCTCTCATGTATCTAACAGCTAGCAGACCTGATATTGTCTTTACCGTATATCTTTGCTCTCGTTATCAGTCGCGACCAACTGAAACCCACCTCTCTGAGGCTAAAAGAATCCTCCGATACATAAAGGGAACCATTAACTTGGGGATCTGGTATCCGAAGGATTCGGTTTTAGAACTAATCGCTTTTTAGGGCGACGACCACGCAGGATGCTTAGACTCACGGAAAAGTACTTGAGGCTTTACAATTTCTTGGTGATAGCGGTGTCATGGCAATCGAAGAAGCGAGGATTGTACATCGCTGTCCTCAACCGGCAGAGAATGTAGCCATGTCGGCATAATGTGCTCAAGTCATTTGGATGAGAACACAACTCAAAGACTATGGTTACGTATTTGAGAATCCGATGTACTGCGACAATCGAGTGCCATTGCGATCTCGTGCAACTCAGTTCAGCTTTTCGAAATCAAAGCACATCGATCTTGATATCATTTCATCAAGGATCACGTGGAGCAGGTGCTTGTTGAATTATATTTATTGGGTACAGAATACCAATTGGCAGATCTTCTCACCAAAGCCTTGCCTCCCGCTAGGTTTAATGAGTTGGTCCACGAGATTGGTATGAGGTGTTTGACTCAAGAGGAATTGGATGAACTCCTAAAAGCAGTCTTAAAAACCTGTCAAACACCAAAATCTCTTTTGTAAATAATTTTTCAAAACAAAATACAAAAATATAAAACCCATAAAACAACAAAAATATTCTTCTAATCTACTTTTCTGTCAACATGGCAAGTACATTTCTTCCGTCAACACTTTAATCTTTCAAAATTGGTATTTTTCGATCAAGTGTTGAGGGGAGAAAATCAAAGACTTAACATATTTATCATATCTCGGTTGTTTCTCTTATCAATGGTGGTAAATTTTACGTTCAATGACACTCCTCGGACTAAAATTAATAACCTTTCATCATTTTTTCTTAAGTCGAGGGGGAGTGTCGTCATGTTTCTTTCTTAAAATCTTTGTTTGGTAACCAAAATGGAAGTTAAATGGCTTTGTTTGAAAAAGGAAAAGGTGGAGGGACTAAAACTGTCAAAATGTTAAAGTCATTTTAATAAAATACACCTCCATCTAACTTACAACTCACATTTATTATCATCAAAACTAATCCTACGCCTAAAAATTCGTTCATCAAATCCGTGTTTCAGATCATCAATTTGTAAGTGTTTTGTGTTCCTAACAAGTTTACAAACTGGTTTTAAATCATTTAAATATTAACGGTTAGATATTAACCTATGAGTGATTTTGTGTTCTATGCATATGCGTATGAACACATAATCTTGTTTATGTGTTTGTGGTTAAAAGGATGGTGTCAAAATGTCTTAATAACATAAATGATACTTTTTCTATCCTCAAAACCAACCCAGAGTTCACGAATTGAATGAGTTTGAAAAATTAGGGTTTATGAGTGGTTTTGGGTATTTTCAAATGTGAATGTTTTTGGTCAAAAAAGATTGTTGTGTAATGTTTATATGATGATGAATTGATGATTTCCAAGCTCTATAACCACCTAGAAACTCTAAATGATTAAAATTTGGAATTAGGGTTTAAAGTTCATAAGTTTGGCCATTTTTGATTCTCCATGATTTAGATGTTATAACTTGGTTTATAGACTCTCACAACATCTTAGAACTACCAGAAATTGTTTGGTGCAAATCCATGGCTAGAATTATCTGCGTAAATCATAACCCTTAGGGTTTTGACCTACGTGTATGACTTTCTACTCATAACTGTTTAATGAATGTTCATGCCATGATTTGTTATTAAAATGAACTTTTGTGTTAATATTGATGATTTGATGAATTTATTTCAGGCTTGCTACGCTTAAAATTCAGAATCAAGGTCATTTGAATCTCTACGCATAAGGATTACCCTACGCGTAGTCATGTTATCCGTAAGAATAAATCCTACGCATAACTATTACGCGTAAGGTTCTACAATGGGACTACATTATCTGTGAAGGATATGTTTAAACAGTGACCTCTACGCATAAGGTCTACTCTTACGAGTAAGCCTTACGCGTAAGGTATAAATACGCCTACGCGTAAGCTCTACGCATAAGGTCCCCTTTTCCTACGCGTAACATTTCTTACTCGTAAGTTAAGATCCTACGCATAAGCTTTTCGTCGCATATGTCATTCTTGTTTACGCTTAACTTTGCCAATTCTACGCCTATGCCTTGATTGAACTTCATTATGAATTGTTACGTGTACAACCTTGTTAATAAACTTATCATAACGTCACGAATCCAATAATGTCACTAATAAACTTAAACGTTTGATATGTTGTGAACAATAAGTGATAACATAAACTTTAAAACTTAAAGTTAACTAACTCACGAAACATTTCCCGACGTCATTGGACTATTGAACAAACAAGTGACTTAGGACTCGTAACAATCATTGACCTTTGTACATTCAATAACTAGACAATAAGACCTTCTGTTGACTAACACTATGTCTTCCGATATGTTGGTTCTTTTGGCTAATGTTATTTCGATCCGCGACATGGCTGAACAAATGAATGTGGATGCATCGAAGTTCTTACAATTGCTAATGATATCTTTCCGAGGGTTATCCGAGAAAGCTTGGAAAGAACAACCTTAGGGTTGACTTTGACACCCTCACATGCTCGGAATCTTCTTGTCTCATTGTTGGATATTCTCGGGAATCATCCCTACCAGAACATGCTCTCACACTCTGCCACAGTTCCAGAGGTCTACATTCAACAATTCGGGGATTCTATGCAGAGGATCACTGGTCAAAGTGCAGTGAATGTGACACTTAATCACAAACAAGTCACTATCACTCTTGCTGACTTACGGGCTGTTCTCATCATTCTTGACATCGCTCCAACCGACTTCTTTGCTACCCCTACTTTGAAGAGGCAGTCCGAAATTCTTGATAGATATTGGTTATGATGAAGCTTCAGGGGAAACATTACTAAGCACTCTCACGTGGAGCTGAAGAATATTCCTCAACCATGGAGAACACTCTACATGATCATCACTAAATCGGTCTCTGGTCGGCGGTGGCTATGAGCATCTCAAGCTCATGGAACTGCAAATTTTCTGGTCGTTGATCAACAAGAAGGACATTGAAATCGAAGCAGTGATATGGGAGGACATGATGCTATTTCACAAGAAGCTTGGCTCCAAGATTCCTTATGTCAGATACACCAAGCTGTTGATCGAGAGCACTTGGACTTCATCGACATCCCCATGAGGCTCAATGACCCGATAATCACGACATATTGACTGACCCATACTATCTGTCGAATCAAAGAATCGTCAACAAAGAAACGAGGTGCGGTATTACACGATCACCTTCGACTACCGAAATCAAAAAGCTTGAAACATATCAAAGGTATCGGTTAGCCGTAAAAGAAGGCAAAGTTGGTCATCTTGATGAAAAATCTTCGGGTACACCTACTCGGAGGACCCGGAAGAGCGATCTGGAAGTGTCACAAGTACGAAATTCAAGGAAGTTTCCCAAAAGGAATCCTCCTCGCAAAAGGATAGTTCCAGTTAAGGAAGCTGCTCCTATTCCTACACCTGAACCGCAGAGAAAGCTTATGGACGAGGACTCGAGGCTCTTTGAATCGGATGAGAGACTTTCTACTCTCGAATCTGCAACCGTGACACCTCCTTGATGACTAAACCTCCAAGTCCACCAGCTGACAAAGGAAAAGGGAAGACTCCAGTACTTGTGCCGTATGAAGAAAGCTCAGATGAAGAAGAAGAGCAACTGGATACTTCATACAGGAAGCAATTCAAACTCCTTAGACTCCAACAGCCGGCAAAAGAATTTGTAAAAGAACAAATGGGTGGCCCCGGAGGGTCAAGTGGTGCTCAACCTTCACCGGATCCTGATGCGGTTAATCAACCCGATAAGGGATCTGGTACCACCACTTTGGAGCAACAACAAAAGCCCGTGGAAGAAACTATTGAGTATGAATTTGAGGTACCTCGTAAAGAAAAGTAGCCGAGAAGAAGAAGGTGACAAAGAGAAGGCTGAAACAGAAAAGACTAAAAAGAAAGATAAGTCTGAAGATGGCCGATTATGATAAGTTTCGCTAGACAGTCCCCAACTGCCCGCTGGAGGACAAAACCTCTGCACCATCACTGAAGGACCCAGAGTCTCCTCATCTCATCATCATCGATTCTTCTTCTCACTCTTCACCACCACCATCAAAAAATCAGCAAATCATCATCGGTCGATTGAAGAAGCCAACTCCATCTTGGATCTCTCAATCTAAGAATCGAATCGTGTTAGATATAAGTTTTCACATACACATCAAACCATAACAACAAGGTGGCGTATAAGTGGAATTCTAGAGAGAGAAAGTTAGAGGTTTAGGGAACTTTAGTGAGAGAAAGAAAAATATTATTATGAGCTCCAACTCTCTACCTTGGGAGGTAGAGAGTATTTATAGTCTTACATAAATCGCCACACAACGGGCTGTGGATCAGGCATACAGTGGGTAAAGACCCGTCCGTCCTCCACGGTGTTACTAAACAAAATACTACTTAACTAAATATAACTATGACTACGAGCATTCTAACGATTACATATACTTGAGGTGACCGACTCTTTAATACCGGGAATTTCTAATTCCTAACAATCTCCCCTAAGGGAGGTCACCTCAACCATATACTAAAATGACATTGAATACAATCGGATATTACATTAACAATTGATCTTGCATTCTTGATGTAGTACTTTGCTCAAGTTCGTAGTCATTGATTCCACTCATTGCATGTTTGGTTAATCCAAGTGGAGGTCTTTTCCTGATCCACGTGATAATAATGTTGAGCCAGCTTTTGAGATCATCAGCTAATAGAAAATCTCGATACATCCATTGTGGTGTTGGTATTATGTGATGTTATGACTTTCAGACCGACATGCTCACATTCTGGATCATGATATCTTCTCATCGAGTAGCGGAAGCATTAGTTGATTCATGATATTGGCGTAGCAGAAGCATGGAGTTAGAATATCAGAGTCATTGATGCACCAATCATGATTACTTTTGATATGAATGTGTTGTGTGAGCATGCGGCTATGGATTGACGGTTCATTACGATCAGCTGCAAGCGTCGGGTGTACCTTCATAAGACAGTTAGCAATAAAGCGCGAAAGTGTCTTTGATCACTTTCGATGAATTGAGGTACACGGCCCACGGTTCCCGTTGATCAGTACAAGCTCACTTTGTGATCGGTATAATTCGAAGAATTTCCTTGACAGGGTTTCGCAGCTGCTCTAGCTGTTCTCAAACCGGAACGTCTCAAAGAAGACAACACGGGTGAGTGAACCAGCGAATTTACGTCCACTTATTGATGAAAAGAGATTTGAAAAACAATCGTGTATTGCTCAATAGAAATTGTTTTTGCAATATAACGAAGGTTTTAATGAAAATCAATTATCAATCATAAAACACCTTTTGATTTGAAAAGTTAGTACACGGTCGACGTGCTAATGAAAAGAGTTTTAAAGCACAAAGACCGGTTTTCAAAGGTATCCGTCAATCCATAACCTGAACCAGGATTGATTCAAGACTTGAATCGCCCCATTGTTTCTGTTCAGTTGTCACATGGTTGATCTAATTAATAGATCTCACATGCCACCTACCAGGAGCTTGTTAGATGTTGGCTCCAGAACGCTTTCCATCTTCATTGTGAATATGTATGCATATCACTCGGATGTTCTGGCAATACCACAAGGATAATGCGTAGGACTCAAGATATAATCTCTCTTTCCACATTGTGTGAAACAGAGAGTCTTCATTGAAAGTGTCCTAATGAGATTTATTGATGATCTCGTGGCTCTAGACTCAATTTGTGCATATTTGGATCCTATATCGGAGACTAGGGAGAGGGTCTCCTCCTTCAATATCAACAATCTCTAAGAGAAAGTCGATAGATAATGTCGGTTCCCGTGAGAATGAAACAAGTCCTTTTAAGAGGAACTTGAGTGGTTTGGGAAAGTTGAAGTGCTGTGTGTCACTGGGTCCATGACGTCTTGTCTTCAATACCGATGTTACCATCAGTAGCATATGAATTGAACCGGTTTACGCCCTAAGGTTGAATAATAGGAGGGCTATTTGTTTTCACCCTTTTCTCATTCAATTCTTTTTAATTCTTCAACCCCTTCGGTGCTTACCGAGACTTCATAGCAAGAACCTTGTTGGGTTTATTCCAGTACTAGCTCAGTCTTAGTCCGCACTCTTCCCATATCTCATTTTTCTCCTTTTATCATCATACCTAAGAACTCTACACTAACTAGTGGATAGTCCCGGGTAGATCCCTCCGGTTCTGGCGGATCATGGGAACACATACCTAACCTTATCGTCCTTATATCACCATACATAATGTAAAGTTGGTCGGTCTTTTTGGTATTGTTCATCTGCCATAGGAACCAATTGAAAACCATTTGAAAATCAATCCAGATACTTATGATATTTTATCAAAGCATTTTGTACCTGAATTGTTTTGATATTTTTAGAAGAAGAACTCCCCCTCAACATGTGAATCAAGTATTTGAAATAGTTTTCCACACGGAGGCAAGAGAAAGAATTAACTTCTTTGATTACCATTTTTAAAAAATATCAACATCACTTCCCTAATCGAATCAAGTAGATAAAGCATTTTGGGGAAGGATGAGGTTTTCATGATTTTGCTCCCCCTCAATATGTGCCTCGAGATTTGAAAAGAGTTTTGCACATACTAGAGGGAACCTGCACATTGAGATAAGTTGATCACGTTTCAAGTCATTGGTTTTTAAGATAGATGCTCCCCCTCAATATGTGCATTGAAAAATTGAAATCGTTTGTCACATGTGGGAAGGACAGCATGTACATCCTTATAAAACCATTTACCGAATTATCAGTTTAAATCCAATTTAAATCACACATTCTCCCCGATCACAATTATCAAATCATTTGAGATTTGTGATCTCTTATAGATTTAAATTGATTTTGAAAGCTTTTAAGGAGAATTGTGACTTGATTATGAAAGCGTTTTAACCGATAATGATCGGATTTTAAGACTTTAAACTCCATTGATAAAACATGCATGAATATCTTTTGAAAACAATTTAATGCCAAATAACTTTTTAATTTAATTGAAATCATTCTCCCCTCAATCAATGACATAGGTTGTTGATTGAGAGATAGATATTTTGACAAATAAGTCCGGATGATTATCAAAAATAGAGACCGAGTTATTTTTCAAAGCATTTAGTTTTCAGCAGATAAATGTTTATAGAATCGGAGCATGGAATTTGAAAACATGGTAAAACATGGCTCTGTTCTTTCTTTTAAAAACCGGGTTATTGCCTGAAAATGACAATAAACCATTTTTTTCTCTTTCTCCCCAAATTTTTTTTTTTTTTTTTTTTTTAAATTCGAACAACATCTAAAGTCCCGTGTCATTCTTTGAATGACATCACAAAGACCGTAGATATTATCGAACCGAGGAAAACATGACAAATTGACAATATTTTTTGAAGATTTTTCGAATTTTTCAGATTTTTATGGATTTTGAAAGTTTTATAATTTTCTATTTGATTTTTTGAGAGTTTTATAATTTTGTATTTTGATTTTTCGAATAGATATATACAAGAGATAGATGAAGATAGACCTTTACTCCTCGTCTTCCTCCTGAAGACGTTTGAGTGTTTCAGGTTGAAGGCTTTTCAAGCCAAGACGTGGAAGAATAAACTCAAAACGTTCTCTTGGAAGAGCTTTGGTGAAGATGTCGCTAACGATATTCGGACCTCACAAAATAGAGTTCCACCACACCTCTTTCCACTTGTTCCTTAATGAAATGATGTCGAATGTCGATATGCTTTGCTCTTGAGTGTTGAACGTTGTTGCATGAGAGAGCAATAGCACTTTTATTATCACAGTACAGAGGGATTTTGTTGAATTCAAAGCCATAGTCGGATAATTGAGATCTCATCCATAAGATTTGAGCACAACAAGATGACATGGCTATGTATTCAGCCTCTGTAGAGGAAATAGAAGTACTCATTTGCTTCTTTGAAGACCAGCTCACAAGCTTATCACCCAAAAACTGAGCACCTCCAACGTGTACTTCGACGAGTATCTTGACAACCTGCATGATC
Organism: Chrysanthemum makinoi; assembly: GCA_910596185.1. NCBI lineage: Eukaryota > Viridiplantae > Streptophyta > Magnoliopsida > Asterales > Asteraceae > Chrysanthemum > Chrysanthemum makinoi. The sequence goes on from OU343224.1 coordinate 60,528,188, forward strand.
AGCTTCTGCATAGGCCGTTAGTGACATACCGGTGTCCTTCGGGTACCAAGTCCCATATTGATGGTTCCTTGGAGATACCGAAAGACCCGTTTAACCGCTTCAAGGTGCTTTTAGTAGGCTTAGCCTGGTATCTAGCACACATGCAAACAGCGAACAAGATGTTGGTCTACTAGCAGTGAGGTACATCAGGGATCCAATCATACTACGATATTTCGTTTGGTCAATCATGATCCCTGAGTGGTCCTCATCTAGTTTGGTTCGATCAATCATGGGGGTGTCAACAGGGTCACTTGAATCAAATCCAAATTTCTTTAAAATCTCTGTTGCATATTTAGATTGATTTATGAAAATGCCTCCGGGACTTTGTGAAATTTGTAATCCCAAGAAAAATGACATTTGTCCCATCATTGACATTTGAAATTTTGAACTCATTTCATTTGAAAAACGATCACATTCCATTGGGTCTGTCGAGGCAAAAATAATATCATCAACATAAATTTGAACATGAGTTAAATGTTTGCCTGACTTCCTGGTGAACAATGTAGGATCAACTGCTCCTTTGCTAAATCCGGTAGATAGAAGAAACCTTGACAGAGTATCATACCATGCCCTTGGAGCTTGCTTTAAACCATAAAGAGCCTTCTTCAAACGATAAACGTGAGTAGGATGCTCTTGATTCACAAATCCTTCAGGTTGGCTGACGTAGACGACTTCTTTAAGATCTCCGTTCAGAAATGCCGTTTTCACATCCATCTGATAGACTACCATGTTCTTACTAGCAGCATTAGCCAGAAAGATTCTGATTGCCTCGATTCGAGCAACTAGAGCAAAAGATTCTTCAAAGTCAATACCCTCCTCTTGACGGTATCCTTTAGCAACTAATCGAGCCTTGTTCTTCAACACATCACCATGCTCATCAAGTTTCACTTTGAAGATCCATTTAAGAGCAATAATCATAGCACAGTCTGGAGCAGGTACTAACTCCCATACATCAAGTCGATCAAACTCATGAATTTCATCTTGCATGGCATTGAACCGCTATCTTTATTCATGGCGGATTTAACATCTTTTGGTTCGATCTTAGAGAGTACGGAGTTGAAGAAGCACCATAAGGCATCGGTTGCAAGTTGTTTCCGGGTGGATACTGGACGAGAGGGATTTCCAATGATGTTGTCTAATGGATGATCGTGAGTCCATTTTCTGAGGTGTTCATGTGGCAGTTGTTGAGGGACTGAGGTAGCAGAGTCGATGTCTCTTGATGAAGATGGTTCTGATGATGATTCAGGAGCAAATATGTTTTCAAATGGAGCATCTTCAGGAGTAGCAAAGGGATTAACTTCATCATTGATGCCAGAAACATTTCCATGATGTACATTTGAAGAATGATGATTTGTTGATGAGACTGAAGGATCAGCAGCAGGTGCTTCTTGACTTAAAGATATTGAGACTGAAGGATTGACTTCATTCACAGGAATATGAGCATCCTCTGTTGTAGGGATCAACACCTCATTAGTAATTGAATCATACAGTTCATCAAACATAGGATCAAACAATTTCTTTAAATCATCTTCAGATGGAGGTACGTATGGAGTTTCTTGAGAAGAGTTTGGAACAAGGGATGAACCAATGGGACTGTATTGAAGTGCGGGTCTGGCTGGAGTGTCCAGGAGCCATTTGACCGTTCAGCTCATCAAACGTAACGTGAATTGTTTCCATGATATTTCGGGTTCTTTTGTTGTAGATTCGGTATCCCTTTTTGTTTGGTGCATATCCTACAAATACTCCAATGTCAGCTTTAGCCCTAAGTTTGCCTAAGTCTTGACCCTCATTAGTTGGATAACACAATGCACCAAACACACGAAGGAAAGAGAGATTAGGTTTTCTGTTGTGGACAAGTTCATATGGAGTTTTTCCATGTACAGTGTGAATCAGGGAGCGATTTTGTGTGTAGCATGCAGTGGCAATTGCTTCAGCCCAGAGAAACATTGGAACCTTTGAGTAAATCAGCATTGTTCTAGCGGCTTCAACAAGAGTTCGATTTCGTCTTTCAACTACACCGTTCTGTTGAGGAGTTCGTGGAACCAATGCTTTCATAGAATTCACTAAGTTGTTTGTTGACAAACTCAGTTCCATTGTCTGTTCTGATAATTCGGACGGTTTTGTTAAGTCGAACTGCAATGTTTGATGAGTTTGATGATGATATCGGGAGTTTCATCCTTTGTCCTTAAGAACTTGACCCAGGTGAATCTAGAGTAATCATCAACCACAACTAACACATATTTCTTCCCAAAGATATTCTGCACCCTCATTGGTCCACATAAATCCATATGAATCATATGAAGAACTTCTGTGACGGAGTTAGTAGGTTTGGGTTTATGGGCATACTTCTTGCTTTTACCCAATTGGCATGCTGAACAAAGATGATCCTTTTCATACTTTAGTCTAGGTAAACCTACAACTAAGTCCTTTCTGGAAAGATCATTGATGGTGCCGAAGTTCAAGTGATTGAGACGACGATGCCATAACCATGACTTTGTTTTTGAAGCCTTTGATAACAAGCAAATTGGAGAAGATCTCATCATGTCATCGATAGAGATGGTGTAAAGATTTGAGCCACGAGTTCCTTTTAACAGTTCCTTACCATTAAGATCTCTAACAAGCAGGTATGTTTTCTGAAGGCTACTTCTAGATCAGAATCACAGAATTGACCAACAGAGAGCAGATTATGACCCAAACCTTCCACATAGTAAACTCTAGAGATGACACTATCACCAACAACATAATCTCCATAACCCATAATAGCACCGAAATGATCATTACCAAATCTAACAGTCCCGATGAATTTGCTCACGAAGTTCATGAGCCGCGACCGGTCTCGAGTCATATGCTTGGAACAGCCTGAGTCCAGGTACCACAGAACGATTTGAACGATCTGCAGTTGAACACAGACAAGAATGGATAACTGGATAATTGGGATCCCCATGCAAGAATGGGTTCCATTTGGTTAGTAACAATGTTTGGACCACCCATATCAGAAATAGAAGCATTCATATCAGAAAGTGAGGCAATGGAATCGTTGTGAATAGATGCAGTACTGGTGTTTGTATTTGACCTATTCAAAGTATGTTCACTTCTTAAGGGAATAGTTCTACCAGTAGGCATCCATTTTCTAGTGGGCATTATCTGATTAGTCTTATGACCAAAAGGTATCCAATAAAACCTATTTTATAAAATGTTCTTCCTGTGGGTTTCCACTGTTTCTAACAATTTCTTTCGTTTTTGCCTTTTAGCCTTATTTGCATGATTTTAGCATTAACAATTTTAACTGGGACATTTAACATCATTAGACAAACATTCACACCACATTCATGATTAGCAAATCAGAAATCAAGCGGACATCATTACAAGGTTTGCAAATAGTATCAGAATTCGAATTAATTACAATACGCCTAAGGCTAATACTAGAATCAACACGATTCGTTTTATTCAACTCAAGCTTAAAGTTCCTAGATTGGTCTTCTACTCTCTTCCAATGCACATTCTTAGCTTGCAAGGTCCTATCATTCCTTGTATTGTCTTGAGACTTTGACCTGCTTGCTTTAATGTCACTGATTACTCCTGTAGAGGGAATGGAAACATTAGTTGGTTGATCTAATTTTTGCATTCCTGAACTTGATGTGCAAGGATCTGAAGTACTAGAAGGCACATTAGTGTATACTTTCTTAAGACTGTGATTTGAGCTTTTTGCAGGCACACTAACGTTCACTTTCTTAGCACTAACATATCTGGAATCTGAACTACTTGAAGGCACATTAGTGTTTCCTTTCTTAAGACTGGGCATAGAACGGATTTCCTGCTTGGAACTAGGCATAGAACAAGGCATCACAGCTTTGCCTTTTGCACCTAAGGTTAAGGATTTGGGACATGTTGCAATTACACATTCTAGCAACTCTTGAGATCGTTTGGCCTGGAGGCAAGCAAACCTAATTTCACTATCAAGAGGTTTGTTAATGAAATCCTCTTCGACAATCTCACGGAGACATTCTAGACTATCCTTAAGGTGAGCACAATATTCATGAAAAGCATGTTCATTATTCCTGAGATGAGGAGGAATATATTTAACTGTCACAGTGTATTTGCAGTCTAAGGGTGACTTTGAGACAACATTCTTATTGAAAACAAGTGGCAGTTTCCCATTTCCCGGACTTCTCAGATTCTCAATTTCCTTTTGTAAAGACGTTATTTTTTCGTTGTTTTGGTCACGGGTGACTTTATTGAATCATATAACTCTTTAAAATGTCGTTTAACCTTTTCATTTTCTTCTAGAAAACTTTCGTTTTCCTTTTGTAAGGCATCAACTAAGTTTTGAAGATGAAAAGTTTGAGAATTTTGAGAATCTAAAGGAGGAGGCATTTGGGAGCCTGTCATATTGTTCGTTTGACCCTTTAATTGAGAGATTTGGGCTTTCAACTTTTTGATCGTGTTGCACTGAGCTTGAATCTGTTCATCACGTTTGTTAATTTGAAAAACTGCATCAAACTCTGGAGCATCTGAAGATGTCTTGATATTTGAAGTTTTGACATTTTCTTTAAGATGTTGATATTTTAGTTGTAAATTAAAATGCTCAACTTCTAGTTTAGAAAAATGTTTAACCAAATTGTCGTGATCATCCAGTTCAATTTTCTCGTTTAGTTTAGAATTAGTTTTTTCAAGCTCAATGACACGATCATGGGAGACTTTCAGGGCCACAGATAGTTCATGAAATTTGGAAGCATTAATAGAGCAATTTGAAGCGGTGAAAAAGATATCTTGAGCAACACATTCAGTAATAAGAGTCTCATTTAAGGTATGCAAGTTCTTCCTCTCAATCTCATTATATTTTAGTGCACGCTCATAATCACTAACTTCAACTACCATTGCATCAAATTCCTTTTCCATTCCCTTGATATCAGTTTCTATCCCTTTTTTAAGACTCTCAAAGTGATCTTTCAGAAGTTTAAAGAAAGGCATGACCTCAGTTAAATAACATTCTTTCATTTGCTCAAAACCCCTTTCTCCTTCCGTTATACCAATGGGTGTGATCCTTTTCTTGCAAGTTTTCTCAAAATCAACAAATAGTTGAAATATAACATATTGGCTAATTAAGGTCTTGCTTTTAGTGGCAATTGTTCTAGGAACAAGATGCATTGGTGTATTAGGAGGATACACAGTCGCTCTAGGCATTTTCCATAGGGGAGGGTTTGTTTCAACAATATTTTCAGCTTTCTGCTTATCTAAATCCTTTTTCCGGAAAACTTGTTCGGGAGTCAACAATGTCTGAGGCTTAAACATGTTCAAGGAAATCCAGTTTTCCTTCTTGTAGTCATGGGGAGTGATAATTATTTTTTTCTCTTTGCATTTAGGATCATCTAATTTTTGTTCATCCTTTCCCTAGTGACTTCATCTGATTTCTTATCTTCCTCAGTGCACTCAACGCAACTAGGTTTCTGTCTAGGTTTAAGAATCTCATTGCCATCATAGATCACACTTTGAGCTGCTTTAGCTATCTTTCCGTACTCAAGGTTGGGTTTATCAATAATGGGAACACTATGCTTATCGCTTAGAACTCTATGTTTAGTGACCATGTGAGCAGTCTGAATGGTGTTTCCTTGTATGTACAACTTGTTTTCAAGTTTGTTTTTCAAAGTTTTCAGATTAGAAAAATCTCTCAAGAGTTTTGATTCCTTTGCATTAAATTCTTGCTTAAGCATTTTCACATTTTCTTGAAGTTCTTGTTTTTGCTTAGCTGTCTTAGAAAGTTTTTCTTGCAAGGAATTTAATTCTTGTTTCAATACTTCTTCTCTAAAATTACTTTTTCTAATGACTGTACGCACTTGGTCATCCATTTCCTGCTCACGAGTGGTCAACTCAAATTTAGCACGTTGTTCATAAATAGCAACACGTTCTTTATAGGCATTTAGTTGAAATTACAGGAATCATCAGGGGCAAATGCAGTGTATTCATCAAAAACATAGTCATTGTTGACTGCAGAAGATGCATCACTTGGTACACCTTCACTTTCACTTTGTTTCACGTATTGATCATATGGGATAATATCGATATTACCCATATTTTCAACATTTGATTCAATAGTTTCATTTGATTGTACTTTGTCATGCATCTGTTGCACATCAGCATTATCGTATAGTTTTAATACCTCAGAGATGAGTTTGTCTTGGGATGGGCCAGCTAGTGGTGAAGAAGAGACCTTGGGAGAAACCATTGGAGAAATGCTAGCCATAAAAATTGTGTGTGCCGTAGGTCCATCATCCACATCAGAGTCGTATGCATCACAATCAGCGACTTGAAAGGCATTCGGATGATTGTGACCTATCTCCTGAATAGGCTGCTCATCCACATCGCATCATAGGTCTTGGCATTGCCCTCAGCTAGAAACAACAATTCCTCTTCATCCAAAGCAGCACCATTGTCCTGAGCTTGTACCAGCACCATCTTATCTCTGAAGTAATCAGCATTCTGTGGACGCTTTGGAGATGTGCAGTTTCTTGCAATGTGTCCCTCACCACCACAGTTATAGCATTTGATCGGCTTAGCTTGACCTTGGTTACCATTCCTTCCTCGAGTCTGATTGCCAACATAACCTCTACCAGCTCCACCTCTTCCCTGATCATACTGTCTTTCCTGAACTGGTTGCACCACGATCCTTCCATCTTTAACAGGGGCTTGATTGTGTGGGTTAGATGTTGTTCTGAGGTTGTTGTTGGTTTGTGGGAGAGAATTCATGTTTTGACTAATCAGAAGAGCTAGTTGATTAATGAAGTTACCCACGTGTGCATCAGCATCAGCTTGTTTGAACATAGGATCAGGAATGAGTTTGTGATTACCATTACCCAAGGGTATGACTTGTGAAGCTTTGGTTGTGATTCCGATGTTTGAGTAGAAGGCAGTTGAGTCATTAGACGAGCTTGTCTCTCCTTGGTTGGTTTTGAACTGATTGAGAATCAATTTTTCAAACATAGCATGTCTCTCATTCTGAAGGAGGAAGGCATAGAGTTGCTCATAGTTTGTATTCTTCAATCCTTTAGTGAGCTTCACAGCGGTGACAAACTTGTGCCATTCGGGATTCATGTTGTTCACAAATTTTGAGTTCAGCTGAATGTTAGGCATAGTCATTCGGATGTTCCTCATGTCATTCACTAACTTATGAAATCTCACATAGTACTCATAGACACTCTCATCTCGTTTCATCTTGAAGTGTTCAAATTCGTCATAGAGTTGGGATTCTCTGTCTTCCATAGTTAATTCGGAACCTGAGAGAAGCATCTTAACATTATCCCAAACTGCCTTTGCATCGGTGTTGTGATTGATCAGCTTGTAGATGTCTTTAGGAAGACCTTGAAGAACAATGTTTGAAGCCATGATATCTGCATCGAATCTCTTTTTCTCCTTATCATCAAGCTCATCATACATTTTAGGTCTGTCCATTCCGTAAACAGGAGTACCATCTTCATTAGTATCAAGTATGTCTCTAGTCGTCTCAACTCGATATGGTCCTTCATCAATGGATTTGAGAATGTTGACACCATTTTCCTTTCCAAGGCAGTACAATCTGATTCGTTGAGCCCAAGAATCGTAGTCAGTTCAGTCAAGCATGGGTGGACGAGTATCTGACCCAGCTGCTTGAACATCCTCTGCAACAGTGGAGATGATAGTAGGAACGTTGGTAGACATGTTAACAGATAATACGGGATTTTATAACTCTATGATTAAACCGAGAAATAGATTCTTTCACGGGATTTTACTAAATCAAGAGAAAACCGTAAGCAATCACCCAAGTCGCTAGAAGATAATGCACCAAGTCGCTAACACTTAATTCGCTACACCACTAAGTCGCTAGAGTCCCAAGTCGCTAGACAAATGCAAGTCGCTAAGTAGTAACTCGCTAAGGCTCAAGTCGCTAGCAAAATTTTGGCAGCAATTCGCTACTCAAGTCGCTAAAGATACAAGTCGCTAAAGAGCAACTCGCTACCACCAAGTCGCTACCCGTAGTGGAGAGTCCACTACTTGTACTGTAACTCGCTAGATCTAAGTCGCTAGGTCTAAAACTGTAACTCGCTACAAATTTGTAAAGCAAGTCGCTACGAAGAAAGTATTCCGTGTGTTAAGTCGCTAGCAAGAAAAACCACATAAACATCACTTTTCAATCCAAAACAACCCAACCAAGATGATTCAAGCTTACCAAATGAAAACCTACACACTTGTGATGATTCTAAACATAAAAGTACTAACAAAATCCAAACTTTAACACAAGAAATCAACCAAATGATGCACAAACCACTAAACTTTTTCAAACTCAAAACCACCTAAAAACCACTAGAAATCCAAAGATGTGCAAGATATGATCTAACCATGGCTCTTGATACCAATTGTTAGATATAAGTTTTCACAAACACATCAAACCATAACAACAAGGTGGCGTATAAGTGGAATTCTAGAGAGAGAAAGTTAGAGGTTTAGGGAACTTTAGTGAGAGAAAGAAAAATTCTTATTATGAGCTCCAACTCTCTACCTTGGGAGGTAGAGAGTATTTATAGTCTTACATAAATCGCCACACAACGGGCTGTGGATCAGGCATACAGTGGGTAAAGACCCGTCCGTCCTCCACGGTGTTACTAAACAAAATACTACTTAACTAAATATAACTATGACTACGAGCATTCTAACGATTACATATACTTGAGGTGACCGACTCTTTAATACCGGGAATTTCTAATTCCTAACAAATCGTTAAAGCTGTCCAACGAGTCAGAAAGAAGGACATGCTCTACAGAAAACTGAATTGGTTTGCTGACCAAATACAGTATCTACATGATGAGAATGACACGATGCAGAATGAAAGGGAGTATGTACAGAAGCTCATGCAGGATGATCTACAAGGGAAGATGGACAGAATGATGAAGGCTACACTCCCACAAGTACCTTCGATATCGTTCCTAAAGTCACAAAGGAGATGTTTACTGTGACAACTATATCCGAATCTTATGCAGATAGCCAAGCAAACTATAAGATCAACACCTTTAACCGTCACAATCAATCCATCTGATCCTGTAGTTTTCTCGGATAATGAATGGGTGGCCAAGCTTGTCACACAAATGTCTACACGATCTGGGACATTTACTTCTGATGAAGGAAAGTTGTTTCAAGCATTGCGGACTACCAACTTCAAGAAGCATGCCTATTCAAGTGAAAAGTCTAAACGTCCTTGAGACGATGAAGATAAGGATCAGGATAAGAATGATGAAGCTAAACGACAAAAGAAGTCTGGTGAATCATCTTCTATGCCACCACCTCCCCAACGGCCTCCCGCTCAACAAAGGTCTCCTCCTCGTTCTTCTACCAATAAACCTCATGATTCTGAACACCACCGGACTCAAACAACCGGTGATTACTTTGAGTATACGGGTGGTGACGATGAAGAACACCATGAGCCCCTACAACAACCCACCTCTCCCAAACAAGTAAAGAAACCTGAACCCTCAACTAGGCCTAAAAAAACAGAAGAAAATGCGCCCAAGGCAGACGCCCCTATCATGGCTAGATGAAGACAATTCACAGAGGGAATTTGAATGGTTTTCACACTTGTCAATTCCACCTCGCACTGAAGAAGGTCAAGAAGATCCCGTAGACGGTAATAATGCTGGAGCATGCTAAGATTATGCAAGAAAAGTTCCATGTGAAGAAGATGACGAAACCAGAGTTGAGGCGAATCAAGAACATGCTTTTCAACCGTGGAAAGACAGCCGTAAAGTGCCATCGTAGGTCGATTATCACCTTGAAAAACATTGCTCGAAAGCTATGTCTAAAAACATGGATTGGGCTCAACCTTAAGCAAACATCGACTTCACCAAAACGGATAATCCTCCATACTACAACTGACTGGTAAAACCTCTACCCACAACCACAACCAGATGAACCAAGGATTCCATTCAGATGGTTTCTTCAACAAAGACCCTGAATTTCTTCTTCATGGTGGCGATGGTTGCAGGAAGTATGCTACATCTTGACAATTCCATTCCCAAAGAGCCGAATACCAAACTGTATAGCTATCGAGGAACGTGCCAATCACTTGTTCTCCAACAAAGTGGAAGCCTGACAATCGAGATGTACCGTATCGGATTCATCATTGGCCGGAACGCCAAAGAATCTACTACAGAAGCTTGCCGTGTCTTAAGTCTCAAATATGCAGATTCAGCTCTAAAAAAAGTATCGTAAGTTAATAAAACGCCGTAGATCTTCATCTAAGTGGGACTAATCTTCCTAAAAGAATATCGTGGTCAAACGACATGATGAAAGGGATTATGCATTCTCTGAAGCTGACTTTGAGAATTTTTCATCAAACGACATCAAGACATGTACCTTGCCAAAGTACGTATCGTATGAGACAATTCTCCACTGCAGCAACGTGAATCATCAAGTCAGTGCTCATTCATCAGACGATAAGTTATCCGCAACGAAGACTCCAACTGGTAGTTGAATCTTACTGACCCGTGTCATCCATTCCAACCGCAGCTTGACGCACCCGCATATCAAGTGTTTTCCACAATATACGCCATCGCAAAACCTTTCGGCACGTTTACCGCAGTGAACTTCAAAGAAATTGCTTGATGGAGGTGCAGGAGATCTTCAAGTTTGGAGATCACACTTTGAAGATGCTTAGGGACGGATTGGCTTACCGGTTGAAGGATATACACCAAAAGATCGGGTTTCCTAAGCGATGGAATTTCTCATTCGGCGGAAGTGAAGAGGATCATCCCCGTGATTGATGAACGGTTGTATAGAAGGGATCAGTTCAGAAGACTGGAAAGTTATGTTGGTGGTCGACCCAGGAGAAACATCATCGGCTTTCAACGCCCGACTCACACCCCTGGCTACATCTATGGACCACCCGTACCCCTTGAACTGCTTCTTTTATTACATATTTGGATGTATGATTTATTATGTCTACGGCTTGTGCACACATTACAGTGTACAACCCGTAATTGTAAATAAAGGACCCTGTGGTACGCTTCAGTGCCACAATCCTTATATAAGGAGCTTAAAGCTTCTACTTTTGAGTAAAACCTATCAAACCTTTCATTTTCGATGTTTGCTCAAAAAGAACAAGTACTTTCCTTATGATTTTCAAACCCTACCGTTTATACCACCTCGTTGAGGGGGAGTATTTGAATTAAAAACTTTGTTCAAAATTGTTCACAATGGTCATTCTTCCGCAACACTCAAAATGGTCATATTTATTCTAACTTTTCAAAAAATAACATCACATATGCCAATTTTGAGGGGGAGAAAATACGTGATAAGAAATATGTTGTGTCAATGCAAATGAATCTTTGTGTTATAGATCTTAACCAATGAATTGACGAGATCTTAACTGCTAGTAACTCTAAAGACTTGTCCTGGGACGGGTAATAATGTCAAGCTAGTTCGCTAGTGATGTAAACGTGTCTCGCAAAGGACTTGTCCGAGTAGAATGTACCATTCGAGAAACTTTGGTAGACATGAACTTGACGGGTTTTACCAACCTTTCGAGGATTGTCTACACCTTCAAGGTAGTTATTAGAGCTAGTTGTCACCTAAAAGTTTCCATTAAATGCAACTTCTTAACTATGCCACGTAACCGCAAGGTCTCAATGGGGGGAATGTCTATCTTGAGTTGATCAATTCAAAATGTGTTTCGCTCTTTCCTCACTGTGAATTTTAACCGTTAAAACTTTTAAGCACATGTGGAGGGGGAGTATTTATGCAAAATCTTATCTCAAATAAAGGGTGTACTAAAATGCTTTCATTCACAAACACTTGAGAGATTTTTCACAAATGTTGGTTTTAATGGCAACATAGGTTAGTCATGGAGTTATAAGGTGACTAAGGTCAGGAATAACCGTCTCCATGACCGCCAGAGCTGGAGGGATTACCCCAGGACACCACACAAATAGTTAGCATTTAGAAGTCCTTAGGTTTGATCAGAAAAAGGAGAAAATGAGAATCGGAGAAAGAAGGAGTTGAAGAATTAAAAAGAAATGCAAAGGAAAGGGTGAAAAGAAATAGCCCTCCAGATTATTCAACTTAGGGCAGACACGGGTTCAATTCATATGCTACTGGTTGTCACTAGATGACACCGGTATTGAAGATTAAAAGTCGTCATAGACCCAGTGACGCATGCACTAAACCTTCTTAACCACTCAAGTTTCTCTCAACAGAAGCTTGTTTCATTCTCACAGGGAACCCTACGTAAACTATCGGCTTTCTCTTAAAGATTGCTGGTATTGAAGAAGGAGACCCTCTCCATAGTCTCCGCTTAGGAAAACCAAAACGCACTATTGAGTCTAGAGCCATGAGATTCATCAAAAGATCTCTTAGGTACACTTGACAATTCATTACTTGAAATTCAACAATAAGAATTTCAGTGGTACATTATCGAGTCCTTCACAGATCTTAGCAATCTGTCGAGAACATTTATGAGAGGTTCACATTTGTGATCCTCAGTGATTGAATGGAAACTCCTGCTGTGGTCAACATCAAACAGCCCTGACAAAGAGGTCGCCTGCAACTCCCCGCGGGATTGCGCTTAGTGGTCTCAAAGTCTACGTCAGGAGGTGATGCTTGGTGTACCTCAACACTATCTGAATCATAGGTGTACCTCGTACATCGTGTTATCTCAACTTGTAGGACTCGGATTCAGGAACGGCCTTTGTAAGAATTAGAGTTGTGTTTTCACACTATGCGTCGCTAACACTCGGTTCATTGTAAGGATGGAATCCGCTTTATTACTAACCGCTTTAATGTTTTCTTCTTATGGAAGCTCTGGAGCAGAATGATCGTGCAGATTCTTCTCATGCTCACGCCAACATCATCACTAATGGAAGTTTTATCCAAAAGCAACACAACAGTAAGAATGATTCATTGTCAATACAGAGAATCTACAAAGTTAAAGACTTAAAGAACCCATCAAGCATTCACGAATTCCAAACGTCAAAAAGAGCGGTGAGCATGTTGAAGAATGACGTGGAGACACCGGAGCAAAGGAAGGCACCTGAGGCGTATTACGATGCACAACAACATACTATCACTTTCATCACAAAGAACAATGATCAAAGAACAAAGTTAAAGATGACGCCAAAGCATAACTGTTCAAAGTAACTATCTCTCACACCGGGAGATTGTTCAAATCAAGGCAATTCTTCTCACAAGAAAGAAGAATGTCAGAAGACGACAAAGCTACTATTACATCAACGCCTTCAATTGCTTACCTTCAACACTTGAGTGTTTGATACTCATATGTAATAACACTTGAGGGGGAGATTGTTGGAATCACTCCTAAACCTTATTCAAGTGTTTGTTACACATATGTAATAGTTAGCTTATTATGGCCTTTATGTTTGTTATTAGCCTTAAGCTTATGTAGAAGGCCCATGAGCTTAGGCCCAAGCCCATAGGAGAAAGGGAAGGAGTAGGAGTGTTGCCCTAGCTCCTTGCCTATAAATATCATGTAATAACCCTCACTTGAGGTTGGTTGTTCAATATTTTCTCTTTTCATCATCACCTACCAAATCGTCATAGTATATATCGTGTGTGTGTATGTGTTTAATATTGTTCAATCGCCTCTCTATCTTTCTTATAAGCTTGTGTGGTAAACCTTGTGACCTAACAAGCATGCAAGTGATGAAAATTTAACGTTTCTATTTGTATTAGCAATGAAAAAATTGTTTTCCTACAAGTGAGAAGCTTTTTAAAACTTTTGACATGGGGTGTTTGGTTGTTTGAATAAGGCCTTATATTCATTATCTAATAATTGGGAAGCATGAATTTGTTTGGTAATATGATAATGTAGTACCTAGTTTCAATGACTAGTTATGTATTTTGCCAATTGAATTCATATTTGGTATAAAAGCATACATAAAACCCCATGTAATGATTTGTGATAGTTTTGTGCATAAAATAAGAATCCTAGACTCCTAATTAAGAGATAAAATGGAGTTAGATACTTACAATGATGTTATCTTCATGATTAGTGAGTGGGAAGGCATTACCAATGAGCTTGGTTTAGTTTTTACACGTTTTGGTAAAGTGGGTTTTGAGGAAGAGATGATTTGTATATAGTGCTTTTGTTTCAGATTGTTCACGGACCAGACGGCACCAAATATATGGTTCTGTCTGTGTTGTCGTTTGGTGCCGCGGGCTACAGTAGCAGGTACAACACAAAATTGTTTAGTTTTGACTATTCTAATGTTTTGGGCTATGTTTATCCTACATGTTTGGTTCCATTAACCCTAAAACAAGTCTAAGAAGATTAAAAGGTTCTCGTTTAAGAGGCTTAGTTAAGATGTCGGCAATGTTGTTCGAGGATACTTTCTCGATTGAAATGTTTCCCTTTTGAACATTGTCAAGAAGTGATGGCGGATTTCAATATGCTTTGTACGAGCATGTTGAACGGGATTCTTGTTGAGATCGATGGCTCCTTTGTTGTCGCAAAGTATCACAATGTCGTTGAGATGAATTCCATAATCTATGAGAGCTTGCTTCATCCAAAGAGCTTGTTGACATGCTTTTTCATTGAGAGACGTACTCGGTTTCAGTAGTTGAGATGGCTAAGGCCGTTTGTTTTCTTTGCAAATCATGAGGTGAGACAATGTCCAATAAAAAGTGCAAATACCACTTGTACTTTTCTATCGATTATAGTCACCCACATGATCCGAGTCGGCATACACTATGGTTTCTACTAATCCGCCTTTGGGATACCATAACCTAAACACGTTGTTCTAATGTATCTAAAAACCTTTAAGGCTTCTAAGTGTGATGTTTTTGGTTTTCTTGAAAGTTTAACAATATAGACAAACACTAAACATAATGTCGGTCTATTAGCAGGTATAGAGAAGCTACCAATCATTCCTCTATATTTAGTAAGTACCACGATTCACCTTCCTCATCCTTGGTAAGGTTAGTGTCCGAGGACATGGGTGTCTTAGTTGGTTTGGAATCTTCAAGACCAAATTTCTAAAGCATGTCTTTTATATATTTAGATTGGTTAAAAATATGCATCTCTAGTTGTTTTATTTAAAGTCCTAGAAAGAAATTTAACTCACCCATCATACTCATTTCAAACTCGTCATGCATGATTTTAGAGAAATCATCACATAATTCTTGACAAGTTGATCCGAATATAATTTCATCAACGTATATTTGAACAATAGATATGTGATTCCTTTTTTCTTGGTAAAAAGAGTATTATCTACTAATCCCATAGTATATTTTTTTATCAATAAGGAAAGTCTTAAGTCAGTTGTTCAAGCTTTTGGTGCTTGCTTAAGACCATACAATGCTTTTTTGAGTTTGGAGACATGATGTGGTTTCTCAAAGTCGGTGAAACCGGGAGGTTGAGCAACATACACTTTTCGTTAATAAACCATTAAGAAAAGAACTTTTAACATCCATTTGAAATAATTTAAAATCATAGGCACATGCATAAGCAAGCAATATTCTAATAGACTCAAGCCTAGCTACCGTGCATAATAAGTTTCATCATAATCAATCCCTCTTGTTGATTATAACCTTGCGCTACAAGCCTAGCTTTGTTTCTAGATACTATCCCATTTTCATCCATTTTATTTCGAAAACCCATTTTGTTCCAATTATAGTTTGATCTTTAGGTTTTGGAACTAATTTCCAAACATCATTTCTAACGAACTGGTTTAATTCTTCTTGCATGGCAATTACCATGATTCATCTTTTATTGCTTCATTTACATTTTTCGGTTCAATGGTGGATACAAAACAAAAATAGTTACTTTGATTTTGGGCTTGTGACCTTAAGGTTCTTTGATTCAGTTGTCCTATGACCTTGTCTAACGGATGACTCTTAGATTTTTTGATGTTTATAATTTCTTTATTTAATGGTTCATCTTCCTTGTTATTATTAATTATTTCTTGACCTTCTATCATTTGACTTTCATCTAAGTCATCATCTACCAAAGGTGATGTCTTAGAGGGAGGTGGACTTTCGTCGAATGTTATGTTCAACGATTCCTCGACTATCATTGTTTCTTTGTTTAGGACAATGTAAGCTTTACTAGTTTGAGAGTAACCAAGAAATACACTGTAAGACTTTGGGTCAACCTTGGTGAGATAATCCTTAGTATTAAGAATAAAGCATTTACAACCAAAGACTCTAAAATATCCTAACGTTGGCTTTTACCTTTATAGAGTTCATATGGTGTTTTGTTTAAGAAAGGTCGTATTAAGACTCTATTCAAAATATATGTAGAAGTGTTGACGACGTTACACCAAAACTTTTGAGGAATGTTTTGTTCATTAAGCATTGTTCTATTCATTTCTTGAATTGTTCTATTTTTACGTTCTACTACTCCATTTGATTGAGGTGTTCGTGGAGCCGAAAAGTTATGTGTTATACCATTGGTATCACAAAAGTTTCCAAATTGAGTTTCGTTGTCAATTCATCACCATGATCCGCTTCGATTCACAATTTTGAAACCTAGAAGATTTTGAATTTTCTTGCTAAGAATTTCAAATTTATCAAAAGCTTCATTTTTAGTTTCAAAAACAACGTCCAAGTAAACCTTGAGTAATCATCTACTATGACCAAAGTGTATGTTGCCTCCGTAGCTTTACAAAGGGATGGTCCAAACAAGTCCATATGTAATAATTTAGACACTTATGTGGACACCATATTTTAGATTTTGACTACTATGGGTTTGTTTACCAATTTGCAAGCGCCGCAAAAAGTGTTGTCATATTTTTGTTTTGTAAATTTCTAACTAACTCAAAGATAGGTTTTGTATAAGTCTCATATTCAAGACCTAAGCGCCTTTCCATGCCAAAGAGATGAGTTTATCGTCTAATGTTGTTAGGCATAGTTTGTCATTATATGTTTTATCTATTTTCATGACGTATATGTTGGCCTTTTTCCTAAACTCCTTTAGCTATGGTAATAATAATTTCAGCTTTTAGTATTTTACTACCATATTTCATCAAAATTAGTACTTTATACCTTTTATCACATAATTAGCTAATGTAACAGTGATTAAATCCTAACCTATCCACATGAGCAACATTTTCAATAAAAGAAGCATGAGCAATCGTACCGTTGCCAATAATTTTGCTTTTGAGATTGCTACCAAAGGTGACATTGCCTCCGTCATAATTTTGGTATGATAGAAGAATTTTGTTGCCTCAATAGTATGTCGCGAACATCCACATATCTTTATCCATTCATCAGGTTCCAACCAAATTTCAAGCATACCTCATTTGACCTGTGCCATTAGAGCGATCTCTTCCTTGCTTGATCTTTCATCGCCTTCTTACTATCACTCCCAGCACCACTTACAAAAAGCCGTTGAGTTTTGCTTTTAGGTGGTTGGGACATTCTCCATGAGGTGACTTGCAACACCACATCTAAAACATTTTCTTTCACCTTTACCCTTCTTGTCATCCCGATCTTTCGAATGGCTTCTTTTTCTTCTCAGGTTGTCTTACGAACTTTCCTCTTCTTCTAAAGAACTTCTTAAAATCTCTAACGCCATGGCATATTCCTCATCTTCACTAACCGAGCAAGATTCGCTATCATCAATACTTGAACTTTTGCTTTTAGAGCAATGGATTTGATCTTCTCCTTTTTCCTTTGATGATTCCGAATCTTCTCCATCACCATTTAGTGTACTTTGAGGTTACCGATCAACTCGTCTAGTGACATTATTGAGAGATCTTTTGATTCCTCAATGGCGGTCACTTAGCCTCCATTTGGGATGGAGTGCTCAAGAAATTTCCTGACAAAGTCTTTAATGAAAAAGATTCATCAAATGCTTTAAGTGATGTAATAATCGTATTAAAGCGAGCAAAGCCACAATCAATGGTTTCATCTTCAGGGATAACAAATTGTTCATATTGTTGAACAAGAAGATCAATTTTATTATCCTGACTGAATTAACTTGATGTGTAACAATTAAAGATTCCCAAATATCTTTGGCGGTTTCACACATAAAATTTTTCATATTCTTTCTTGTAAAGTATAAAGCATCATTTAGCTTGTTATTTTTAGCAACTTATTTCTTTTGTTCATCAACGGAAATATCCTTTGTTGTAGAACTAAAATCCCTTTAACAATAATAAACCAAAGATCTATATCTTTTATTTTACATATTTTTAAAACAGTTTTTCCAATAGATAAATCCATTGTCAAAAGAGTGGTGGTCTTTTTGCATAGATTGCCCTTCTTTAAAGTTTCAGAATCCATGGATCGTCAAGTTTATAAATTACAAGTTATTTTAGAAATTCTTGAGCAACGAGGCTCTGATACCAATTGTAGAAAACTAGAAGGGGGGTTGAATAGTTTACCAATTAAAACTTTGTTTTAAACTTATAAGATCAATTGATATTAATCTTAGATATGTTAATGAAATATGCAAGCAATATGTAAAGAGTAAATAAGGAAAGAAATGATCAAACCACAACAAGTTGTTATAGTGGTTCGGTCTACAAGGACTCTTTTTTCCTGCCCTATTGCACTCCTCGAGTCTCACACTCGAGAGTTTAACTTCAATCAAAAGCTCCTTTCACCAAGCGGAGAGGAAACCTTTACACTTTGCTACACTATTTTCATTAACTAAGCTAGATGTCTAGTTCTTTCCAAGGGTACAACCACTCCCACACACAATGTATTTTGAGGACTAAAATACTAACCACTCACACTCCAAGATTGATGGTTTATGTAAACAATGAAGTATGAATCATCACAAGATCATACAACACTAAACAAACAAGACTTCCAACTTCTCGTTTGAAGCTTGAATGTGACTTGATCTTCTTTGCTACAAAAGAGAGCACTAATATGATATGAAACTGAGTTAGAAAGGTTAGAGAGAAGATATGTATAAGAGTATGTTAGAAAGGGATGTGAAACTACTTGGCTTGGCATTGCTATTTATAGCCAAAATGGACAGGGTATCTGACGACCGCTGAACCCTTGGGTTCCTCCCTGTACCAATTTGTAAACCGTTTTCTACCAGTACCAAGATATCAAATCTTTGCTAAAGTCAACTCTATCTAGGTGAGATTGTGCAAGATATGAAGAGTACAAATCTACACAAAAATATCTAATGAAATCTTCCAATGATTTCCATGATGCATCACATGATGTCATATATTGTATTTCTATTTTTAGAAATATGCAAGTACTTAAGTAGTGTTTGGTTTTAAGAACCTAACACATTCTAAAAACTACTATCATACATAATGATTAGAGTCATATCAAGATGTTACTAATCATAAATGTAAATGCTTGAATGATGAATATATTGTTTGAAAAAGCTTGTTTTAATATCTATTAAACTTGATAAGCTTTAAGCTTTTATACAAATTAAATTTACTTTTGTCGTTAACAAAACTTAGGTAAAGATAAAAAATATAAATAAAGTTTAATGACGATATTTGTATTAACAAGTTGCTCCTCATCTTTAGTAACAACATGGTCGAGGATTATATTCACTTTCTTCAAGACAGGTGACCTGGCCAAGATAATCTTCAAAAACTCCATCTTATGCTTCAGTTGAAAAATATAATCCAAATTCATTGAGATGTTGCAACCAAAAACTAATAATTTTGAGTGTATTACACAGCATCAACCCTTCAGCCTTACTAACCTCACTAAGTATCATCCTCACCTTCTTCAACTTAGGTGCCTTGACCAATAAAAGCTAAATTTCTAGGTAATCATCTAGTTTAAAAGCTATCTTGGACTTCATCAGAGACGTATCAATTAATACCTACAGAAAGTAATGGTATTTCTTATGTTAGTTTATTTCGGCATGAGTTTAGAACAACATTAAAGCTACAAATAAAAC
Organism: Chrysanthemum makinoi; assembly: GCA_910596185.1. Classification (NCBI taxonomy): domain Eukaryota; kingdom Viridiplantae; phylum Streptophyta; class Magnoliopsida; order Asterales; family Asteraceae; genus Chrysanthemum; species Chrysanthemum makinoi. The sequence continues at coordinate 60,548,094 of OU343224.1, forward strand.
ACTGGAAGCTCTCCTGGTACAACATCTTCAACACAACACTTGAACCATATATAAGCCAAAACAAAGATCATCAAGAAAAGTATCCCCCCTAGTTTAAATCAATACAAAACCATGTGAAAAAAGTACCGATGAAACCACGTAATATACCTCGTAGTTTGAATCATAATGCAAACATTTGAATAGCTTCCTTAATGCTTGTATTGTCAGAATTGACAATATTATTCGCATCTATATACCGCAGGAAACTTTCAATTGTTAGAGAAGTTTTAGGCCCATAATGAGGATGAATAATGTTTAAATAACTTACCAGTTCTACGTTCTTAAGTGAGGGAGAACTTGATATGAGATGTAGAAGTGTTCATTTTGAGATGTTAACATTGTCCAAGCATAAGTATGTGAGGCTACCAAGTCCACTGAATGTTGGTATTCTCAAACCTGCAAACACAAAAGAAGATCAACATGAGAGATTTGAGAAAAAAAGGCCGAGGAAAAGATAAAATTAGTGTTTGGAGAAAGAGCATATTATGAATGCACTGAGATTTCTTTTTACGTGATATATGGGATTTCAATAAAAATCAGGTATTAATAGATTATAGACATTTATAGATTATAATATGCAACATAATTATCAAAATAACTTGTTGCCTAAGTGGTAAACATACAAGTTATTTATCAAAACAACCAAGGTTCAATCCTTGCAAGGCACCTTTTTTATAAACAATTTTCAAAAATGTTTAATAAAAGTCCGAAAATTACCAAACCAATAAAAACTGAAATTTAACGATTAATGCTTAGGTGGATAAAAATATTGCTTAGTTGAACAACAAATGATTATGTGGCATTAAATTGATTATGTGGCATTGAGGTGGCATTAATGCCAAATGCCCTATTATAATATATATATATATATATATATATATATATATATATATATATATATATATAAATATATATTTGTTGTGTGTGGGTCGCCCAGGCGGCCAATTAATCCCCACATAATGGCTGATCGGTTACTAAGCGCCAGGATTTATAATAATCGGCCTATTTAATTGGTTTGGTCAAATATCTCTTAAAAATTGGTCACCAAACCGATTAATCAGAAATAATCGGTCTAATCAGACAAAATCGCTTAAAAATTGGTCAAAAAAATCGCCTAAAATCAAGCAAAAATTTCTAAAAAGTCGGTCAACAAATCGATTATTCAGTCAAAGATCGCTTAAAAATGGTCGAAAAACAGAGTAATATCTATATATGTATATATATATATATATATATATATATATGTATATATATATATATATGTATATATATATATATATATATATATATATGTATATATTATTATTAATATTATTATTATTATTTTTTTTTTTTATCATTTTTTTTATTTTTTTTATCAAACATCACTTTATTAGAAACTTATAGGATTACAAGAAATTAGCGGGGAGCAGCGATACTAGCTGAGCCCCCACTCCTCTAGCTATAGCAATGTTAATCCTACTATTGTTATTATTATTATTATTATTGTTATTATTATTTTATATACACACACACACACACACATATATATATATATATACACACACACACATATATATATAGAGACAATGGTGATGGGTTAGAGGTGATAGGTTGCTAATGTGAGGTGATAAATGAGATGAACATGGTCTTGAAGAAGAAGAGGAAGTTCCTCTTAATGGTGCACTTGGTGCTTGAGGTGAAAAAGGGATAGCTTTGATGAGGGTGTATTATCTTCTCTTGTTAGATCAATGAAGATGGCTTTGGGATGTATGATGGTGAGTTTTTGCCTTTTGTTTGGTGGATGAGTGGAGGTTGAAGATGAGAAGAAGAAAGAAGATGAGGTAAAGAAGATTATCGAAGAAGATGGAGAAGAAGAATGGTTAATAGAGGTGAAGAAGATGGCCAATTAATAATCAAAAAACACATCCAAATTAAGCAAAGCATGCGATATAGGAATTATGGTTTTAAAAACTGTTTATCTAATCAGGGAAATGGTGTTGAAATTTATAAAGTAAGTCAACTTTTGCGGAAAAACAAAACAATAACAAAATCCATGACCTACAAGTGAGGCTCCACATTTTGCCCAGTTTTTTGTTTCTTACAACCCGAGTTAATACAAATAAGCCGTAAGAAAACGTTTATTTATATTTTACGATCTTCTAATGTTTTGTCGATAACAAACGTAAAATCATTTTAACGAAACAAATAAAATACGTAAATAGTTTGAGCCAATAGTTTACTAACACACTTATATTTTCATATAAAACACTAAACAAGTAATAGTGTTTACATTTGATAGAAATGCATATGTATAACAACTAGTGTTTACATAATATGGATATGTACTTATATATACTTAGTATATATTGTAATGGATAATGTTATGGGTAAGTACTTGACCCATTGACTAGATACATTGAATATAGTTGGGTAAAACCCACAGTCCATTACCCATATCCATGAAGCTTGATCCATAACCTATGACCCATTGCATGACATCATGCAGGAAGTCATGTTAGGTATTATCCAAAGACCCATGGACCTAAACCATACCCATGATCTATTGTCTAGATACATTGTATCTATTTAGGTACCCATGACCCAAAGTCCATAACCCATGACCCATGATCCATGACCCATAACCCAAATATGGAGGAGCGTCCACGGATCCCCAATATTATTAATCGGACGGATCCTCAAGTAAGGGATCCGTGGGATCCGGGGAATGTTTAGAGGTTTTGCCTATAAATAATGAGCCATTTCTTTATTGTAACTCACCCTTTTTACACATACTTTCTCTTATTATTGTAAACTCTCTAACCTCAGATCCAAAGGATCTTTCTATGTAGTTTTGTGTTTGTGTGATTCTCTGTTCCTCTTTAAAGTAGATCGGCACCTTCTTAAAGTCAGCAAGTCTAAGTCCATGGGTTGCTGCTTTCTCACATCATTAAGACTACTGAAGTTATCTTGTTGATAGTTCTTTCCTCCCTCCTTAGGTAGTATGTTAAGACAGTGAAAGATGCCAAACGGGTCAAGTAGAAGGTATTAGTGAAGGGTGCAGAAGGGTCGTGTCAAAGGCATTAGTGAAAGTTGCCAAAGGGTAGTGTCGAAGGCATTAGTGAAAGGTGCCAAGTATGTACAATCGATATGGTGCATCGATGTACAAGATAGTTAGTTTGGGTTAAAGGTTATTGATATCCTTGATGATGTTGTAATAAGGAGGGTGTCCCTTTTGGGATAGTTGTGTAGTGTTGGGTAGTAGTTCCTCCTTTGTAATGGAATTCGGTCTCTAGCCTTGTATCGGCTAAAGTGTAGACGACGTTGTGATAGGTTTGGTTCTACCTCGTGGAAAAACCTGGTGTCTAGCCTTGTACCGGATAAAGAGTAGGCTACGTTGTGAAGGCTTCTTCCGCCAAGGAGCTTGTGTTGTGTAGTTATTACGAACTCTCGAGTAGGTGACTCGGGGAGTGGAGTAGGGCAAGGAAGGTGTCCTTTTAGCCGAACAACTATAAATACTTGCGTCGTGGTTTTGTGCTTCTCACTCTTTATCTTTGCATTGCTTATTTATGTGCTTATCTATCAACATCCAACACACACATTTAATAGATTGACATAAGTCTATCTAAATAGTTTAAAATAAAGTTTTAATCGGTAAAACTATTCAACCCCCCTTTTAGTTTTTCACAATTGTATCAAATATTTCAAGCTAACAAGTTTCTTAGAGTATATTGTACTTTAAAAACATGATACGATCCGTGTATGATTGAAAACTACAAAGAAGGAAATATTTTAAAACAAATTTCTTTTTATTGTTGGATAGTTAAAGATTATTCTAACAATTTCTCTTTAAGAAATCCTCTTGCTAGGACTCTTCCAAAGTCTTCATTTCTATCCAAAGGAATTCAACACTCAAGGAAGAACCCAAAAGTAATCACAAACTACTTCTACTATGTACAATGGATAACTTTAAAAGCTCATGAAGTATTTCGGGTATATGGTCTCTAAAAACCATATCAAGAGTTTAGAGGTATGTTCACTTACCTACAAACTAGCTTATATTCATCTATAGTACGCTTATATGAATATATTAATGATATGTTTCTTTCTCCTATGATAAAAACCATGCTTTTAAATATTGTCTTATAAAACTGAACACATGAATTAGGACTCTAACTTCAATAATCGCATGTCTCCAAAAAGTCTCTCTTCACCACTTTCATGACTTACTCATCATCAGGAACAATATTCTTCTTTGATATTCTCAATTATACTAAAGATCATCAAATCTACACCATTTTCGCAAAATAGATCTTTGATGGTTAACTTATCAAAAATCAATTAACCATCAAAACACCTTAGCCAAACGTCTATTCAAATAGGAACCTCATTCTACAAGTTATTTTTTCAAAATAAGTTATTGTATAACTTATCACAAGTAAAAAGAATAAATCCAAATATTTTTTTTTGTCTACAGTAGCCGTATCGCACAAGTTATACTAGCCGGATCCCTAAAACAAGGGATTCGGGAGAACCGTGTCACATAAATCAACTATACGCTTTTCAAAACCTAAATAATCCATTTTCCCTCTCCCCACAAACACAAGAACGACCAAACTTCTGATTCCATCTCCATAGGGCTTCATATTCTCAAGCATCTCATTCTTAAACATCATTAGTAATTACACTCTCATAATGTTCTGTTCATCATCATCTTCATCCTAGGGTTTATGGTTTTAGACTTTTCAATTAGATTCAATTGATCACCAATTGAAAATAGTATTGCAAAGTTAATTACAAAAAGGTTCTATATAATTAAAGGTTTTTCAAAACAACATTGTTAATACAAATCAAAATCATAAACCCATCTTGACAAATTTTACCTAATTGGAATATTTGTTTTCTAGGATCAATTATGCCTAAAGCTACCCAACAAGATCACCATGACAATCCATTCACTACCTCTCTAGATATCGGAAAGAAGAGTTTCAAAAACCAATCGCAAAATCTTCAAAAAGCTAGAAAAGCGTAATTTTATCCATGAAGGTCGTAGTTAAGGAATGTTTCCTTGAAAACACACAGAAATTCGTCAAGTCCTTTCTGAATAACTTTGATTGTCTTTTAGATATTGATGAACAAATTTGTCCGATTTTTATCTTTGAATTCTGCAAAAGTGTTAGGAATATTCGAAACAATGATGAAAGCATCTCAATCGCTTTTATTGATAACAACCAAAACATTACCCTACCCCTCAACACGTTTGCACAAATCCTTCGCATACCAAGTGAAGGGATTTAAATGTATTCTCAAGATTGGTCAATAGCCGCTCAATCCTTTTCACTAGACGCCAAACCAATCTTATCACACTCCCCTCTCAATGACCCCATAGTTGCTCTACCACTTTCAAAATAAGAGTCAATTAACTTCATCTCAAACGCTAACAAAGAACTCATCCATCGTGATTCTTTCAAATGGAACTCCTCCGAGATAATTCCCATTTGCAAAAGTGGGAAGAAATCTAGAGAAATGTCATTTGCTTGGTCGGGAACAAAGACCATCCCAATGAGTGTTTTGTCCAAATGATCTATTGTCTCATCCACCAAAGACCGTTCAACCTGCTCTGTCATTACATGGTGAAAAAGAATGGTAGGTGCATTCAAAGTCAACAACATGGTACTTCCCTATGGTATGCTCCTAACACGACTCCGTGAGTATGTTAGTGCGATGCAACCTTCTCCTATCAACGATGTTAGGAATTAGAAATTCCAGGTATTAAAGAGTCGGTCACCTCAAGTATATGTAATCGTAAGAAAGCTCGTAGTCGTAGTTATTTTAAGTTAAGTAGTATTTAGTTAAGTAACACCGTGGAGGACGGACGGGTCTTTACCCACTGTATGCCTGATCCACACCCATGTGTGGCGTTTATGTAAGTACTATAAATACTCTCTACCTCCCAAGGTAGAGAGTTGGAGCTCATAATAATATCTTTCACTTTCTCTCACTAAGTTCCCTAAACCTCTAACTTTCTCTCTCTAGAATTCCATCTATATTCTACCTTGTGTTAATGTTATGATGTGTATGTGAAAATTTATATCTTACAATTGGTATCAAGAGCCATGGTTAGATCATATCTTACACATCTTTGGATTTCTAGTGGTTTTAGGTGGTTTTTGAGTTTGAAAAAGTTTAGTGGTTTGTGCATCATTTGGTTGATTTCTAGTGTTAAAGTTTGAATTTTGATTGTACTTTTGTGTTTAAGATCATCATAAGTGTTTAGGTTTTGATTTGGAAGGCTTGAATCATTGTGTTGTTGTTTTTTGGATTGAAAAGTGATGTTTATATGGTTTTTCATGCTAGCGACTTAGTTCACTGATATTCTTGTAGCGACTTGCTTTCACATTTTGTAGCGACTTAGTGTGTTGGGGCTAGCGACTTAGATCTAGCGAGTTAAAGTACAAGTAGTGGACTCTCCACTACGGGTAGCGATTTGGTGGTAGCGACTTGGTCTTTAGCGAGTTGCTCTTTAGCGACTTGCATTGTTAGCGACTTGAGTAGCGAATTGCTGCCGAAATTTTGCTAGCGACTTGAGTGTTAGCGAGTTACCACTAAGCGACTTACATCTGGCTAGCGACTTGGAACTCTAGCGACTTAGCGTGGTAGCGAATTAGTTGTTAGCGACTTGGTTCAAGAATTCGTAGCGACTTGGTTGATTTTTCCCATCAAAACTTCAAACGGCCATAACTTTTGAACCGTAACTCCGTTTTCAGCGTTCTACCCATCAAAACGACCGGGAGAACGAGGAGAATGGCACGCCGAATCAACTAAAGTTCATTCGGGTCAATCTTCGAGGTCTAAATCCGCTCAGAACAAAAGTTATTGAGGTTTTTAAGTTTTAGACCTAAATTTTAGAAAAACGGCATAAACCAATCCAAATCTCAACCAAACAACATCTCTGCTTATCCCACGAACAATCTAAAGTCCTATCACACAATGTCTTCATTGTATCATTCTATCGGTCATCTTAACACCCTCTACTGGTCATTGCTTAACGGTTTCGTCTTGATTTTAGTAAAATCCAGCGAAAGATTCTATTTCTCGGTTTAAATCATAGACGTGTAAAATCCCGTGCATCCTTCCACATCATGTCTTACTCTACTGATCCAGTGATTTCAGAAGTGCTTAAACTGTATGATGTTGTGGACAACAATGATAATGTAGGCTACACTGAACGATTAAAGATGATTGAATTAAGCAATGAGGATGTGAGATCTCCGTGTTCAGAATCTAATGAGAGAGAATCGCACCAGTCCAAGCTACAAAATGCCATGCAAATGAAATGCATCATTGAGCCCTATCAGCTACTTCATCTGCACCTCATTCAGCTGTTATCCATAGCTGGGGATCGTACATGTAGTGCTCTTTTCCGCCAGGACTTACCTACATTGACAAGAAGTTTGCTGTTGAACTTAGAACATTTAAAGCTGCAACTTACCTATGAAGAGGTTCAAAAGGATGGTTCCAGTGCAGCTCTTCAAGTAATCTACAAACAATTTCAGCCATTCATCATTGGGGAATATTCAGCAGATTACGATCAACACTTGACTGGAATTTCCTTCAAAAACATACTGGAATGGAAATTCAGGAATTCATTGAGACATTTATCCAACTCATGGATAATGTGAAAAAGTACATTGAAGAATCGGCTCAAAAGAATGAAGACGTGAATGAGTGTCGTGCGTTGAAAGATTGTTGTAATAAGTTGGGTAATGTATATGTTGAAGAATCGGGTGTTGCTGAATGCAGAATGTCAGTGACAACAAAAATTGATGAGTCGGATAATGGAAAAATGGAATCTTCGTGCTCAAATTCACAAGAGAGAGAGGTGCACCGGACACAACCTGTGCAAGTTAATGCAAAGGAACGCTCCATGGAAGCTTCGATGTACCAAGATTGAGATGCACCTGTCACAGCCTGTGCATGTCAATGCTCAGGTAAGTTGCATGGATGTTTCTGCTGTACCTAGTTGTGCATCTTCTACTCAAAATGATGATTATGAACTGCATGAGTACGTTGCATTTGTGCCTGATGATTCCCTTACCACTGAGCTTAACATATATAAGGATCAGGTTGCTATTTATGAACAGCGTGCTAAGTTTGAGTTGACCACCCGTGAGCAGGAAATGGATGTCCAAATACGTACAACTATTAGAAAAAGTAGGTTTAGAGAAGAAGTATTAAAACAAGAGTTAAACTCCTTACAAGAAAAGCTTTCTAAAACTGCTAAGCAAAAACACGAACTTCAAGAAAATGTTAAAATGCTTAAGCAAGAATTCAAGGCTAAGGAATCAAAACTTTTGAATGATTTTTCCAATCTAAAACTTTGAAAAACAAGCTTGAAAATAAGTTGTACGTACAAGGAATACCATTCAGACTGCTCACATGATCACTAAGCATAGAGTCTTAAGCGATAAGCATAGCATTCCCCTTGTTGAGGAACCTAATCCAGAGGTAATTAAAAAGGCTAGAAATGCTCATAAGGTACTGTATGATGGTAATGAGATCCTTAAGCCTAGACAGAAACCTAGTTGCGCTGAGTGCACTGAGGAAGATAAGAAATCGGATGAAGTCACTAGGGAGAAAATGAATAAGAAGCTAGAAGATCCTGAGTGTAAAAAGAACAAGATAACGATAAAACCCCATGATTACACTAAGGAAAATTGGATATCCTTAAACATGTTTAAGCCTCAGACTCTATTGACCCCTGAACAAGTGTTCGGGAAAAAGGATATGGACTTGCAAAAAGCTGAAAATCTTGTTGAAATGAATCCCCTTGTAGGAAATTCCCTAAAGCAACTGTGTATCCTCCAAATACACCAATGCATTTAGTTCCTAGAACTATTGCCACTAAGAGCAAGACCTTAATCAGTCAATATGTTATTCTTCAACTATTTACCGATTTTGAGAAAACTTGTAAGAAAAGGATCACACCCACTGGGATAACTGAAGGGGAAAGGGGTTTTGAGCAAATGAAAGAATGTTATTTAACTGAGGTCATGCCTTTCTTTAAACAACTAAAAGATCATTTTGAGAGTCTTAAAGAGGGGACAAAATCAGATATTAAAGAAATGGAAAAGGAATTTGATGCAATGGTAGTTGAAGTTAGTGATTATGATCGTGCACTAAAATATAATGAGATTGAGAGGAAGAACTTGCATACCTTAAATGAGACTCTTATTACTGAATGTGTTGCGCAAGATATCTTTTTCACTGCTTCAAATTGCTCTATTAATGCTTCCAAATTTCATGAACTATCTGTGGCCCTGAAAGTCTCCCATGATCGTGTCATTGAGCTTGAAAAACTAATTCTAAACTAAACGAGAAAATTGAACTGGATGATCACGACAATTTGGTTAAACATTTTTCTAAACTAGAAGTTGAGCATTTTAATTTACAACTCAAATATCAACATCTCAAAGAAAATGTCAAAACTTCAAATATCAAGACATCTTCAGATGCTCCAGAGTTTGATGCAGTTTTCAAATTAACAAACGTGATGAACAGATTCAAGCTCAGTGCAACACGATCAGAAAGTTGAAAGCCCAAATCTCTCAATTAAAGGGTCAAACGAACAATATGACAGGCTCCCAAATGCCTCCTCCTTTAGATTCTCAGAATTCTCAAACGTTTCATCTTCAAAACCTAGTAAATGCTTTACAAAAGGAAAACGAAAGTTTTCTAGAAGAAAATGAAAAGGTTAAACGACATTTTAAAGAGTTATATGATTCAATAAACGTCACCCGTGACCAAAAAAACGAAAAAATAACGTCTTTACAAAAGGAAATTGAGAATCTGAGAAGTCAGGAAATGGGAAACTGCCACTTGTTTTCAATAAGAATGTTGTCTCAAAATCACCCTTAGATTGCAAATACACTGTGACAGTTAAATATATTCCTCCTCATCTTAGGAATAATGAACATGCTTTTCATGACTACTGTGCTCACCTTAAGGATAGTCTAGAATGTCTCCGTGAGATTGTCGAAGAGGATTTCATTAACAAACCTCTTGATAGTGAAATTAGGTTTGCTTGCCTCCAGGCCAAACGATCTCAAGAGCTGCTTGAATGTGTAATTGCAACATGTCCAAAACCCTTAGGTGAAAAAGGCAAAGCTGTGAAGCCTTGTTCTATGCCTAGTGCCAAACAGGAAATCCGTTCTATGCCTAAAGCCAAGCATGTGACCCTTGATATGCCTTGTTCCATATCTAAATTCAAGCAAGCAACCTGTGATGTGCCTCCTAGAATTTTAGATCCCAGCACTTCTAGACCAGGAATGCAGAAAGTAGTGAAGCCATGTAATGTTCCCATCGTTACTTCTACAGATGTTAAGATTGACACTAAAGTTAGCGGGTCAAAACCTAGAAGCTATGCAAAGAAGGATAGGATTACGCAAACTAAAAGTGTTCATGATAAGGAAGTGAAAGAACACCATAGGGACAAGAAGTTTGATTTGAACAAAAAGAATCGTGTTAGTTCTAGTATTAGCTCTAAGCTTACTAAAATTAATTCGAGGCCTTATGCCTCAAAACATGCAAAAAAAAATGTTTAATTTCTGGTAATCATGATAAATGTGATGTGTTATTTCGAGGTCTAAGATTCATAACCCAGTTAAGAAAGTTTGGAGAGCGAAACAGATTAAGCAATCCTGGAAACCTACAGGGAAGGTTTTACCAATGTAGGATTTCAGTGGAAGCCAACAGGTCGAATATTCACGAATGGCAAACCTTGCCCTTAACTAGATCCACTATGCCTAGAGTAGTGCCTGTTAAGGTTTGGAAGCCAACCTGGTAGAACAATCCCACTAAGCACAAAATGTCCCTCGACTAAGTCTGATGCTTCTACTAGTTTAGCTCCTAGTGACAATGACATTGCACCTAGGGTTTCTGCTGATTCAAAGATTGTTTGTGCTAACCAAAAGGACCCCATGAGCACGTGGGGATCCAATGTTTCCAATTCTATGTCTTCGTCTGTTATCCAAAGCAGGTCGTACAAGTCGTCCCTTGGTATTTGGATTCGGGCGGCTCTAAAAATATAACTGGGCTCTAAACAATGACGTTTGAACACTACAGTTCAAGCCTCGTACTCTAAAGAAAAGAAAAGTGTACGTTTCAGCAGCTTTATCTTAAAGAAGAGAAATATTCTTATGACGTCTGTTCACATCAGTTCAGGCCTCGTACTTCATCATTATGGTGTCTGCAGATAACACCAGGCCCGTTCTTCAAAGAAAAGAAAAGTGTACGCTTCAGTGCGCTTTATCTTCAGAAGAAGAGAAATCTTCATGTTTATGACCATCCTCATCGACATTCTTCATCAACAAGCTTCATGTTTCTCCCATGCTCATTCAATCATCAAATGGATCTACATTCATTAATGTATATTCTTATTCACTTTCTAAATCAAAAATGGCAACTTCGGATGCAATTTTTGAGGGGGAGAAGAGTGAATATACTAAATGATGATGGATGTTTGAATAATGGTTATACGACTTAAAGTTTGATGATGACTCTCACTCACTAAGGATAAATGGGATTTATGAGAAGAGTGAATATACTAAATGATGATGGATGTTTGAATAATGGTTATACGATTTAAAGTTTAATGACTCTCCAACTAATGTTTCACTTCTAAGGATAAATGGGATTTATTGTTTGGGATTCATTGGTTCAAGATATGTTTGATGAGTATTTACAACCTCTAGCGAATATTTGATGATCATGTTACTATGATCATGAGTTCAAGATATGTTGATGATCATCAAAGAAGTACAACCTACTACTCAAAAATCCCATCTCCAGTTATTCCTCAAGGTGTTGATAATGATTATCATAATATTGCAGTTGCACTCATGAATAATGATCCGCTCTTTGGTATTCCTTTGCCAAATCTTCACGGATTGTTGTTCATGGATAATGATCCGCTCTTTGGTATTCCTTTGCCAAATCTTTACGGATTATTGTTCCTCTCATTGTGCACGCTATAAATCAACCACATGAACATTAAGGAAAATGACTACCTTATTCGCCAAGACATTTGTGGTGAAACTTCCAGATCAGTCTCTACATGTATACCTTTAGGAAGAATGCACTAATGTCGAGAAATCATTTGTTCCGGTTCAAATTGTCTACTTATGGGTTGATAAAGATAGTCAGAGAGAGTTTCTATCGCAGTTGGTCCTATGGCCCTGGACAATCCAGGTCAACCCGACTTCAAAACAGTCCCATTGGTTCATCCCTTGCCATATCCCTCTCCAACACCATATGTACCTCCACCAAGATGATTAAGGAAATTGTTCAATCCAATGTTTGATGAACACTATGAAACAAATGCTGATGAAATGTCAAATCCATCAACAGATGCTGCTCCTATCCCTATGAATGAAGTCAACCTTCAAATCATTAAGTCGCTAGGTGATCACTCTTCTCATCATCAAATCATCTATCTTGTGTACATCATGGAACTGTTTGGCATCAATGATGAAGTTAATCCTTTGCTACCCCGAAGATGCTCCATTTGAAAATGTATTTGCTCCTGAATCTTCATCAGAACCATTCCCAGGAGACATCGACTCTGCTACTTTAGTCCCTCAACCACTGCCACATGAACACCTCAGTGAATGGACTCACGATCATCCATTGGACAACATCATTGGAAATCCCTCTCATCCTGTATCCACACGGAAACAACTTGCAACAGATGCCTTATGGTGCTTCAACTCCGTACTCTCAAGATCGTACCAAAAGATGTTAAAACCGCCATGGATGAAGAATGCTTCAATGCCATGCAAGAAGAAATTCATGAGTTTGATCGACTTGATGTATGGGAATTAGTATCTGCTCCAGATTGTGCTGATCACTGCTTTGGATCTTCAAAGTAAAAATTGATGAGCATGGTGATGTGTTAAAGAACAAGGCTCGATTAGTTGCTAAAGGATACCGTCATATAGACTTTGAAGAATCATTTGCTCCAGTGCTCGAACGAGGCAATCAATATTCTTAGCCAATACTGCAAGTAAGAACATGGTAGTCTATCAGATGGATGTAAAGACGACATTTCTGAACGGAGATCTTAAAGAAGTTGTCACGCACCAACCTGAAGGCTTTGTGAATCCAGAGCATCCTATTCTCGTTTATCGTCTGAAGAAAGCTCTTTACGGTTTAAATCAAGCTCCAAAGGCATGGTATGATACGCTATCAAAGTTTCTTCTGTCGACCGCTTCACAAAGGAGCAGTTGATAAGACATTGTTCACCAGAAAGTCAGGCAAACATTTAATTCACGTTCAAATATATGTTGATGATATTATCTTGGCCTCGACTGACCCCAATGAATGTGATCGTTTTTCAAAAGAAATGGGTTCCAAATTTCAAATGTCGATGATGGGACAAATGTCATTTTTCTTGGGATTACAAATTTCACAAAGTCCCGAGGCATTTTCATAAATCAATCTAAATATGCAAATGAGATTTTAAAGAAATTTGGATTTGTATCACATGACACCGTTGACACTCCCATGATTGAACGTACTAAACTTGATGAGGACCACTCAAGGATCATGGTAGACCAAACAAAATATCGTAGCATGATTGGATCCCTGATGTACCCCGCTAGCGACCAGACATCTTGTTCGCTGTGTGCATGTGTGCTAGATATCAGGCTAAGCCTACCAAAAAGCACCTTGAAGCGGTTAAACGTGTCTTTCGGTATCTCCAAGGAACCATCAATATGGGACTATGGTACCCGAAGGACACCGGTATGTCACTAACAGCCTATGCAGATGCTGATCATGGAGGATGTCAAGATACACGTCGAAGTACATCTGGAGGTGCTCAGTTTTTGGGTGATAAGCTTGTGAGCTGGTCTTCAAAGAAGCAAATGAGTACTTCTATTTCCTCTACAGAGGCTGAATACATAGCCATGTCATCTTGTTGTGCTCAAATCCTTTGAATGAGATCCCAATTATCTGACTATGGCTTTGAATTCAACATAATCCCTCCGGCATCGGGTCATGCCAACGTACAACACTCAAAAGCAAAGCACAGTGACATCCGACATCATTTCATCAGGGAGCAAGTGGAAAACGGTGTGGTGGAACTCTATTTTGTTAAGTCAGAATACCGTTAGCGACATCTTCACCAAAGCTCTTCCAAGAGTACGTTTTGAGTTTATTCTTCCTCGACTTGGCTTGAAAAGCTTCAACCAGAACACTCAAACGTCTACAGGAGGAAGACGAGGAGTAAAGGTCTTTCCTTCATCTATATCTTTGTATATACTTATTCGAAAAACAAAATACAAAATTATAAAACCCTATAAAACCAAATAGAAAAATATAAAACTTTCAAAAATCCATAAAATCAAAATTCAAAAAATCTTCAAAATATTGTCTTTTTTTAATATGTGTTTTTTCTTTTCTTCTTTCTCGGTTCGATTAATATCTACGGTCTTTGTGCTGTCATTCAAAGAATGACACGGGACTTTAGATGTTGTTCGAATTTTAAAAAAAAAAAAAAATCAAAAAATCAAAAAATATTTTTGGGAGAAAGAGAAACAATGGTTTATTGTCATTTTCAAGCAATAACCCGGTTTTAAAAGAAAGAACAGAGCCATGTTTACCATGTTTTCAAATTCCATGCTCTGATTCTATAACACTTATCTGCTGAAAACTAAATGCTTTGAAAAATAACTCGATCTCTATTTTTGATAATCATCAGGACTTATCTGTCAAAATCTCTATCGCTCAATCAACAACCTATGTAATTGATTGAGGGGGAGAATGATTTCAATTAAATTAAAAAGTTATTTGGCATTAAATTGTTTTCAAAAGATGTACATGCATGTTTAACCAATGGAGTTTAAAATCTCAACATCAGATCCTTATCAGTTAAAACGCTTTCATAATCAAGTCACAATTCTCCTTAAAAGCTTTCAAAATCAATTTAAATCTACAGAGATCACAAATCTCAAAGAGTTTTAATAATTGTGATCGGGGGAGAAGTTGTGATTTAAACAGGATTTAAACTGATAATTCGATAAATGGTTTCTTAAGTGATTAGCATGTTTGCCTCCCCGTAAATGACAAACGATTTCAAATTTTCCATGCACACATTGAGGGGGAGCATCTATAATTTGAAACGTGATCATTTATCTCAATGTGCAGGTTCCCTCTAGTATGTGTAAAACTCCTTTCAAACCTAGAAGCACATATTGAGGGGGAGCAAAATCATGAAAATCTCATCCTTCCCCAAAATGCTTTATCTACTTGATTCGATTTGGGAAGTGATGGTGATATCTTTTAGAAAATGGTAATCAAAGAAGTTAATTTTTCCTCTTGCCTCCGTGTGCAAAACGATTTCAAATACTTGATGCACATGTTGAGGGGGAGTTCTTGTTCTAAAAATATAAAAAACAATTCAGGTACAAAATGCTTTGATAATATATCACAAGTATCTGAATTGATTTTCAAATGGTTTTCAATTGGTTCCAACGCAGATGAACAATACCAAATAGACCGACCAACTTTACTTTATGTACGGTGATATAAGGATGATTAGGTTAGGTTTTTGTTCCCAAGATCCGCCAGAACCGGAGGGATCTACCCAGGAACTATCCACTAGTTAGTGTAGAGTTCTTAGGTATGATAATAAAAGGAGAAAAATGAGGAATGGGAAGAGTGCAGACTGAGACTGAGCTAGTACTGGAATAAACCCAACAAGGTTCTAGCTATGAAGTCTCGGTAAGCACTGAAGGGGTTGAAGAATTAAAAAGAATTGAATGAGAAAAGGGTGAAAACAAATAGCCCTCCATTTATTCAACCTTAGGGCAGAAACCGGGTTCAATTCATATGCTACTGATGGTAACATCGGTATTGAAGACAAGACGTCATGGACCCAGTGACGCACTGCACTTCAACTTCCCAAACCACTCAAGTTCCTCTTAAAAGGACTTGTTTCATTCTCACGGGGAACCGACATTATCTATCGACTTTCTCTTAGAGATTGTTGATATTGAAGGAGGAGACCCTCTCCCTAGTCTCCGATATAGGATCCAAATATGCACAAATTGAGTCTAGAGCCACGAGATCATCAATAAATCTCACTAGGACACTTTCAATGAAGACTCTCTGTTTCACACAATGTGGAAAGAGAGATTATATCTTGAGTCCTACGCATTATCCTTGTGGTATTGCCAGAACATCTGAGTGATGTGTTTACATATTCACTGTGAAGATGGAAAGCCTTCTGGAGCCAACATCTAACAAGCTCCTGGTAGGTGGCATGTGAGATCTATTATACAGATCAACCATGTGACAACTGAACAGAAACAATGGGGCGATTCAATCTTTTGAATCAATCCTGGTTCAGGTTATGGATTGACGGATACCTTTGAAAAACCGTCTTGTGCTTTAAAACTCTTTTCATTAGCATGTCGAATGTGTACTAATTTTTCAAATCAAAAGGTGTTTTATGATTGATAATTGATTTTCATTAAAACCTTCGCTGTATTGCAAAACAATTTCTATTGAGCAATACTCGATTGTTTTTCAAATATCTTTTCATCAATCAGTGGACTCAAATTGCGGTTCACTCAGTTGTTGTCTGAGATGTTCCGGTTTGAGAACAGGAGCAGTGCGAAACCCTGTCAAGGAGATTCTTCGAATTATACCTGATCACAGGCAGTACTTGTACTGATCAACGGGGAACCGTGGGCCGTACACCTCAATTCAACGAAAGTGATCAAAGACACTTTCGTGCGCTTTATTGCTAACTGTTGTATGCGAGTACGCCCGACGTTTGCGCTGTTCGAATGAAGCGGTCAATACATAGCCGCATGCTCACTTAACACATTCATCTCAAAAGAAATCATGATTAGTGCATCAATGACTCTGATATTTTCACTCCATGCTTCTGCTACGCTGCTGCCAATATCATGATTCAACAAATGCTTCCGCTACTGTGATGAGAAGATATCATGATCCAGAATGTGAGCATGTCGGTCCTAAAGTCACAACATCACATAATACCAACACCACAAAGGATGTACAGAGATTTTTTTATGATGATAATCAAAATGATGGCTCAAATTTATTATCACGTGGATCAGTAAAAGACCTCCACTTGAAGTAACCAAACATGCAATGTGAAGAATCAATGACTACGAGCTTAGGAACAAAGGACTACATCAAGAATGCAAGAACAATTGTTAATGTCATATCTGTTTGTATTCAATGTAATTTTAGTGCATGATTGAGGTGACCTCCCTTAGGAGGAGATTGTTAGGAATTAGAAATTCCAGGTATTAAAGAGTCGGTCACCTCAAGTATATGTAATCGTTAGAAAGCTCGTAGTCGTAGTTATTTTAAGTTAAGTAGTATTTAGTTAAGTAACACCGTGGAGGACGGACGGGTCTTTACCCACTGTATGCCTGATCCACAGCCCGATGTGTGGCGTTTTATGTAAGACTATAAATACTCTATACCTCCCAAGGTAGAGAGTTGGAGCTCATAATAATATCTTTCACTTTCTCTCACTAAGTTCCCTAAACCTCTAACTTTCTCTCTCTAGAATTCCATCTATATTCTACCTTGTGTTAATGTTATGATGTGTATGTGAAAAGTTATATCTTACAAACGAGGATCATTTTCTTGCCAACCATGTTATGGCACCACTTACCAAACAACCTTCTAAGCGGCTCATGATCAATAGAAAAAGGCCTCGTTCTTTCTCGGACTCTTTGGACAAAGATGAAGAAGAAGTCGACCTTGTTGCTAACTTCCGAATCGACCCCATGACGTACTATGAACAACTTCCCACTATTCCAAATGAGTCTGAAGAATTCAAGCAAACAAAGGGGATGATCGAATGCCTAACTCACAACCTCATGAATTCGGGAAAGAAGAAGGGAAGAGATTGACGAAAGAGACATTATGCTTTTCTTTATGGTTATCTTAGATATTTTATGATCATTAAACAATGGATGCTTATGATTGTGCAAGATTTACCTTGCTACTTCTATGTTTGAATGTTATCACTATTACTCGTCTTTATGTTATGATTATATGTGATATATATTGTACTTTTACTTTGATGTTTATTTCCAGTAGAAACCTTTAGTATTAGTACGCAAAATCTAGTGCAAAATCTGCACACTTTCTGTAAAGTTACTGATCTGCAGTAGCCGGATCCCTCTTTTAGAACTAGCCAGATCCCTCCATTAAGGGATCTGTGGGATCCGGGCAGACAGAAGTGGATTTGCAGACCTCCACATATCAACCCATTCTTCCAGACCTTATAATACTAGTTAAACATGATACTTTAGGTTCACTTATGTCTTCCTCAAGCTCAGTAGGTCTCACACTCACTCATAGCTAACCTATGATCATTTTCAAGTTGTTTTTGATTTATCATTTCACCAAAACTCACCATATTTCCACTCTAATACTCACATATTGTTCCTCACATCTCAAAACACCTAGTTTGATATTTCTCTCAATTTTAGCAAATTGATTTTAGCCATTCTTACCCTAAAATAGGACAAAAACGAGTTTTTCATTTATCATGAATTTTAAAGGTATTTTCCAAATTTCTTTTAAGCTACCATCTGATCTCTAGGATCATTTGACTCCACTTGACACTCTCTAATTTTTTAGTGTCATCTTTGATTACCCATTGGTGCTCATAAAGCCCCATTTCTTTCCATAAAAAACAATCATTAGCTACCATCAATCATTTCTCTTGATCATTTAAGTCCCTGTTCATTTAAGACACCTAAGAAGACTGAAACACTCAAGATGTATAGGTACTAGACCTTACAAAACATCATTTTTCTTTTTCTTGACTGCTGAGAGCCAGATCCCTAGGTTTAGCCTAGATGAATCCCTCATTGGTAAAACTTGCGGGAACCAGGCTGCACAGATTCAAATCTCACTTGGGTGAATAATCACCATAGATGGCTGATAATCTCCAACCGAATCATCACCAAGCCAAAAACTACAAAATGCTAGAATTCTCTCAACCAATCAAACCAATCCCCAAAAGGATTGTTCCCACAAAACTACCCTTGCCAAACACTACTATACCTCCTAAACCAAACATCCCTATTTCTACTAAACCATCACCTCAAGTACCTAGAACCATATCCTTCACCACTCCACTCTCGTCTCCACACCTCTACAACTTAAAGGACTTGATTTCTAGGCCATCTCATCCTCCACCATTACCAACATTCTCCTTAATTGAGAAAATAACGCAACAACAAAACCATGGTGTTGAAACAATACTAGCACCGATATCCTTTTCTCCATCACCCTCGAATAATCCCTTTTGGATTATGAGGAATCATCAAAGCCAACCACCCGATCACATGGAAGTAGATACATCTCTACCACCATCCTCGAAACACATTCCACCACCATCACCCTTAGTTGAGCCACCTCCACATATGCTTCCACAAATCCCTCCATCTTGTGTGGATCCTCCACCTTCTTTCTCCAACTTCCAACCTCAAGCCATTTCATTTCTACCACCACCATTCCCGAGCCATGACAAAGATTGTTATCATTGTCAACATGTTGAAGGCTTAGTACATGAACTACGTGACGAGCAACGTTTCACGTGTTATCACCTCCTCGAACATTTCGATGAGGTCAACAAAACTAAACATTCTTAAGCTTAAGGATTCAAGTGGTGTTCTAGTCTGAAGCTTAACTTAGATTGATTAGGAATCATACTTCATGTTTAGATCATTTTCTTAGTTTTAGAGTTATGTATATCATTTCTCTCATTTTATTGAATGATATTACTTGTTGCATGATAATTGGATATGAAAACATGTTTAGTATCTCAATATATAACTCGTTTTGATGTTGACATCACATTTTACACCCACATTGTTGAATTGAGAATGCAGGTTACGAATCTCTTCTTTTGGCCTAGATGGATCCCTCCTAGGGAGGAACCGTGGGATCCGTGCAACAAAAGACTTTTTTATTATTAATTTGAGTCTCATTTGCAGGAAATTATGCATCATATACTTCTTTTATAACCTTTGTTTTGTAGATTTTCAATATACACATGAAGACTTTGACACCCTCAACAAGGGGGAGCTTCTTGTCAAAGCAAAATATTGCAAAAACGCTTGCAATACTTTCACATAGGATTACATTACTACTTGATGTCCTCCTCACAAAGGAGCACCCATCAAGGGGGAGCATGTTCGTCAAAAAGACAAAAATATTTGCAAACAAAATTGCAAAATACTCGCTTAGTCTTCGCAATCACTTGACCCCCTCACAAAGGGAAGCACCCGTCAAGGGGGAGCTAAGACGAGAATCCTTATCTACTCTTACTTCTCTATTTTTCATTTTTTTACTTTTCACATGTTTTTCTTAAAACAATGTGTTAGTTTCTTTTCGACGCTCTTTTTGTTTCGACAAAAAGGAGGAGAAGAGAGTAAAAACTCCAATTCAAACTTTTACGAATCTTTGTTTTTCCTTAAAATAATCATCTGTTTTGTCATCAACAAAAAGGGGGATATTTTTAATACAAATAGGCCATAAAAACTTTTATTTATATTTTACAATCTTCTAATGTTTTGTCGATAACAAACGTAAAATCATTTGAATGAAACAAATAAAATACGTAAATGGTTTGAGCCAATAGTTTACTAACACACTTACATTTTCATATAAAACAATAAACAAGTAATAGTGTTTACATTTTATAGAAATGCATATGTATAACAACTAGTCTTTACATAATATGGATATGTATTTATATATACTTAGTATATATTATAATGGGTAAAAATCTAAGTACTTAACCCATTGACTAGATACATAGAATATAGTTGGGTAAAACCCTAAGTCCATGACCCATACCCATGGAGCTTGATCCATAACCCATGACCTATTGCATGAAATCATGGATGAAGTCATGTTGGGTATTATCCAATGACCCATGGACCTAAACCATACCTATGATCTAATGTCTAGATACATTGTATCTATATGGGTACCCATGACCCAAAGTCGATAACCCATGAACCATGATCCATGACCCAAAACCCAAATATGGAAGAGCGTCCACGGATCCCCTGGGACATTACGTGTTGGGAATCGTGAAGTAGGAATTTCAAGAAAATAATGTGAAGGAATCAATAAGTACATAGATTCTGCTGAAGAAGAGTTTCTGCTGAAGTAATATTAGCGCATAGTTTGTTTATGCGGAGATAGTTATTCCGTATATTCTATTAGTTTGTTAGAATATGCATGAGCTATTTTAGGTAGTGATATGCATTTATTTTATATAATTGTTTTATTTAGGGTTCCTTGTGTATAAAAGGAATTGTTGTCTTTTGTATTTGAGAACTCTAGAACTGGAGAAAACACTCCAGGAAAAACATCTTTTATAGAGAAAGATCCATAGAGGATCATTGTTTGATTAGAAAAACCTTGTTGATAACTTTGATTGTGTTAATTATTATTCCGCTGTTCATTCAGTCATTGTTATTATTATACCCTAGTTGAGTCCGGATCTTGGTTTCAACAATTGGTATCAGAGCGGGTGGCTCGTGATATCTAGGGTTTTGTTCAAGGTTTTTATTGTGAAGGAGAAAGCAGATCTACGAGGCTACTGTTGTCGAATAGAAACACGCATGCCTGGCTATACTTGATGGTGAGGTTTTGATATATAGCATAGATCGTCAATTTGACTTTTCGCTTTTTGTTCATTTACCATAAATATTTTTATTTGTATAATATAATACTTGATGAAAAATATATGAATAGATTGGGTTTTAAATGTATTTTATTTTGTATAATTTAATAGTATTATATACACAAATAAAATATAAATGGAAAGTTAAACAAAAAAGACTCATAAATAGTAAAAGTGGACAATTATTATGGGACGGAGGTAGTATTATTCAAGGTATTAAACTGTTTTGTCTTTTGTCAATTACTAAATTGAATTGAAGATTGATCAAGGGATTGTACTTGCTATTCATTAATCACGTGATCTTCTCATTTGTCTACTGATCACGTGGGGCTTTTGTTATGAATGGGTAGTTACTATTGATTTGTACGATGGTCACATGGGGTATGATATAAACAAAGCAAGGTTTACCTCGTACTAATTAATGAATCAAAATCATTCCGGTTTAATCTTTATTGGTCAAACGAGGTTGTATTTTGAAGGTTGTCAATAAGTATGGCGGTTGTACATGAGTTGATTGGTTAACGGATATTGATATACTAATTAAGATAATATGTTTATATTATATTAACACTACGGTCGCTGATGCATCAAAAATAAAAAATTTAATTTCATAATTTCTGAATAAGTGAAAGATAATTTGTGGGTCCCTCGATTTCCACTGATATTATTTTATTGCTGCTGAAGGTTTATGTGAGGTTAGATATTCATTTGGTTTGACAGCACAATTTGATCTCACGTGGGTCCATGGTTTAAATGAGATATTGATTCCGTTGATCACTGATTTCATTGGTCAAAGGTCAAGTGAATACTCATATGTTTCTGCTGAAGAGTTGATAGGTCATCATGTGGATCAATGTTTATTATTGTTTTCTCGTGTACTGATTCATATGCACTAGTCCCATTATTTTAATTGGTCTCATTCGTGGAGGCTTTATTGGCTGAATTATCCACTCTGATATTTTATTATTGCTGCTGCTATATATTGTTTTTGATTGGTGCATTAACACGGTTCATTCCTGCTTAATATTAGTCAAAGGTCATTGAGTACTGTGTTATTTACTGTGAATTGTTCTTTACAAACCTCTCATCCAAACTTCTCTACACACCTTTCGAATGGCAAAATTTGATAATAATAGGGATGATGGTATGTTTCCTTATTTGATGGATGATGAGTACGCAGGTCTAAGAAGATGGAACACTGGATCATGCATAATGATATGAATATCTAAAAGGTGATCCAAAATGGCAAAGACTTGAAAAGGACTGGATGTGATCGCGAAGGAAATATCTTTATTCATCCTCCAACGACTGCAGATGAACACATTGTTGTACAAAGAGAGTCAAAGGCCAAAACTATCTTGCTTAAATCTATTCCTGCCGATCATGTAGCGATTTTCGTTATATGAATTATGCAAGTCGTATATGGAATGCACTCAAAGAAAGGTATGGTGGAAAGGCTGAATTTAAGAAGATGAGCAAGGAAGTGATGTTGCGGGTTATGTGAAGAACTTGCCAGTCTACACTTTGCATTCATGGGCATCTCTCAGGTACATAATTGTGTGTTTGGTTGTAGCGAAAAATATAATGAACTTAAAGAAGCATATGATATTTTGAAACCTAAATATAATGAATGCTATGTTGAAGTTGAAGCTTATAAACAGGCATTAATAACTTTAGAAAGACAAAAGGTTTGGTTTCAAAAGAATCAGTTGGCTTATGATGAAAAGATAAGAGTGTTAGAAAGAGATCTAACTAATGCTAAAAATGAGTTAAAATATTCTGAGAAAGAAAGAGCTAAAGTAGAGCTAGAAAAACAAGAAGTGCAAGATAAGTTGGATACTGAAGTAGCTAGGCATAAAGAATGGCTAGTTTCTGGTGACAAGTTAGCTAGTCGTCTATATGGTAGTCAAGCTCCTAATTCTGGGATAGGTTTAGGTTTTAAAAAGTATGTAGGATTAGAAGCTAGGCATGATGGGTAATACTACACCAAGCAGTTTAGCTAATTATGTCAAAGAAGGTGACCTACATGCTGACGTGGATCTATTAGAGGAATACATATGCCTGTTGACCTTTCCTTCAAGTTGACTTTGATGGATCTCACCATTTATATGGCAAAAAGTCAAGTGACTTGCCAGACCTTAGTAGCAAAACTAATGACTCTGTCTCTTGTTATAAAAGTGACAAGTCATCAAATCTTAAGTCCACTGACTATGCCTCATGTGATTCAAGTGAAAAGTCTTACTTACCTAGGCACACACCCAAGTCCAAAGTAGCTGATGATGAGCCCAAAACAAAGCCAGTTACTTATTCTGTTGAACACAATTTTGCTTCTAGTTCTGTTTCTGTTAAGTTTAAATGTAATAAACAAAGTTGTGTTAAGAATAAGTCTGTTAAGAAGAAATCTTGTTTTGTGTGTGGTAGTAAACTCCATCTTATTAAAGACTGTGATTATCATGAGAAAAGGATGGGTGTTTCCCATGGCCACCAGCCCTCTAGACCCACATGGACTAATGTTGCTAGTATTCCTCCATTTGTTCCCAAAGCTGCACATGTGAGAGCAAGTAAACCAGTTCCTACTGGTAAACCAAAGGTGTATGCATCTGTTTCTGCTGACAGGCTTAATAGGCCTTTTCCAGCCCTCCTCTGGTGGAGGATATTCTTCACCGCCATTAATACTACTGGTTGGTGGAACAGAAATGCTAGACTTATGCCCTATAGACCTACTAGTTCTTATTTTCAGTCCTATACACCTTATGTATCTCATATGAATATGGCACATGGTGGAGTTGGAGTGGCAACTGCTGTTAAGCCCTCAACAGGTTATTCTTGGAAAACTCAAAGGAAATGTTCATTCTGGGTACCCAAGAAAAATAGTCTTTGTCAGGTGCATTGATTGAGGGGAGGCCTAAGCCTAAGGGGAGGCTTATTGTTGTATATTTGTCTTCATACCATTTTTGCAGATGTTGGATCCTCATGCGCCTAAGGGGAGGCTTAGTGTTTCTGCTGACACTACAACTGTCTTTGGTTTCTACTGATGCTTGATGGTTTATTTTCCATGTTTTGGTTATTTATTTATTTTTCTTTATTTTATATTTAGTTAAAAAAAATCATGTTATTTCTTTTAGTGATTAAAAAAAAAGAAAAAAAAAAGAAAAAAAAAGCTCTAACCTGTCTTTGTTCAGTTTCTACTCTTTCTTGCTTGCAGGTTTTGGTGTTGGTTAATAACCACACAACTAATGGTTTTCATCTCACCATGTCTTTCTGACACAAGAGTTGACTAGCCCACAGGATTATGGCTTGTGGTAAAGGCTGCGGAAATCCATAAATGGTAATCAACTCACCATGATGATGACGACATTCCATCAAAGAGTTGGCTAGTCCAAAAGAAAACGGTTTTTTTTGGTAAAGACATCTCAATTCCGTTGATAGCTGTAATGGTTTGCTCAAAATCATTGGGTCTGCATCTCACCCATGCTTAATTGCTGAGAGTTGTATGGTCATCAATTCATCATGGTTGCTTCTCTATTGGGTAACTAAAGGATTGGCTAGTCCTGAGCAAACGGCTACAGGTAAAGACATTTCAAATCCGTTCATGGTAGCTGATTTGCTAATAAATCAGATGGTTATCAGTGTACCATGGTTTTCGAACTTAAACATTTGACTACTCTAGTAGTGATGGCTATTGGTAAAGAGACATCAAATCCATTATTTTCAATGATTCACCTCTCACAGGTGTTAACACACCTGGATGTGATGAGAATAGTTTGAAACTAATATGTTTTGATGTACATGTTGTCATTTGTTGCTGCAAAGATCTGAAGTTTCAAAGTTTTGTCATCATAGAGATGTTACTATTTTGGTTCTTTGCTGCTGATGTTCGAGTACAATCCTCTTGTTCTGCGCTGTGAAGTAATATTAGCGCATAGTTTGTTTATGCGGAGATAGTTATTCCGTATATTCTATTAGTTTGTTAGGATATGCATGAGCTATTTTAGGTAGTGATATGCATTTATTTTAGGGCAAATATAAAAAAAAGTATTATACTTGCCACCCTTTCCTCTTCAGGGTAGCGAACAAAATTTTTTGCTTATGCGGGTAATATACTTTCAAATTCATCCTCTTTAGGGTATTTTCATGAACATTGGACAATTTTGCCCTATTACCCGAAGAGGAAATGGAAAGTATGATACTTTTTTATCTTGTGTTTTTATATGTTAAATTTGGAATTATTAAGTAAATTATTTAATGTTTATAATTGTGTTAAATCTATGATTAAAATGTTTTGTTTTAAGTTTACACTATTTACTTATTAAGATAATTTAGTTCCACCACCACTCTTTGCAGAACATGAGTTTAAATAAGTATACGAGATGTGTCAAATAAGCGTTTACTCCAGGCGGAAAAGCCGATGTACATTTTATCTTTCATTTGTATATAACACAATTCATTTCACATTTGAAGCGGTTTTGATTTTGTAATTCTCTTGATCCAAACTCTACAAGTCGTAGAGCCATAACAAATCCCATTAACTAATTTTTGAGCTCAATTTTATTTGAATCATTGTTTGATTAGAAAACCATTCGCTTCCCTATCACAAATACGTACCCTGATAATTTATTCTTTTCTTAGAAAACACGCTTCCCGTGTTAATTATTATTATTTAAAAAAAGTATCATACTTTCCATTTCCTCTTCGGGTAATAGCAAAATTCAACTGTCATGAAAATACCCTAAAGAGGATGAATTTGAAAGTTATTACCCGCAGTAAAAAATTTGTTGAACTGAAGAGGAAAGGGTGGCAAGTATAGTACTTTTTTTTGATATTTGCCCTTTATTTTATATTATTGTTTTATTTAGGGTTCCTTGTGTATAAAAGGAATTGTTGTCTTTTGTATTTGAGAACTCTAGAACTGGAGAAAACACTCCAGGAAAAATATCTTTTATAGAGAAAGATCCATAGAGGATCATTGTTTGATTAGGAAAACCTTGTTGATAACTTTGATTGTGTTAATTATTATTCCAGGCATCTGCCATTTTATTATTATACCCTAGTTGAGTCCGGATCTTGGTTTCAACACACTGGACGGATCCCTCACGTGGGATCCGTGGGATCCGGGGAATATTAGAGGTTTTTGACTATAAATAGTGAGCCATTTCTTCATTGTTACTCACCGTTTTTACACATACTTTCTATTAGTATTGTAAACTCTCTAACCTCAGATCCAAAGGATATTTCTATGTAGTTTTGTATTTGTGTGATTCTTTAGGTTCCTCTTAAAGGCGAGATCACCACCTCTTGAAGTCGAGCAAGCTCAAGTCCATGGGTTGTCAAGCTTCGTCATCATCAAGACTACTGAATTATCTTGTTGATTGTTCTTTCCTCCCTCCTTAGAAGTGGTATGTTGAAGGAATAAGTGAAAGATGCCAAACGGGTCAAGTAGAAGGCATTAGTGAAGGCTGTTGAAGGTTCGTCTCAAATGCATTAGTGAAAGGTGCCGAAGGTTCGTGTCAAAGGCATTAGTGAAGGGTGCCAAAGGGTCATGTCAAAGGCATTAGTGAAAGGTTCCAAAGGGTAGTGTCGAAGGCATTAGTGAAAGTTGCCAAGGATGTACAATCGATATGGTGCATCGATGTACAAGATAGTTAGTTTGGGTTAAAGGATATTGATATTCTTAATGATGTTGTAATAAGGAGGGTGTCTCCTTTGGGATAGTTGTGTAGTGTTGGGTAGTAGTTCCTCCTTTGTAATGGAACTTTGTATCTATCCTTGTACCGGATAAAGTGTAGGCGACGTTGTGATAGGTTTGGTTCTACCTCGTGGAAGAACCCGGTGTCTAGCCTTGTACCGGATAAAGAGTAGGCGACGTTGTGAAGGCTTCTCCGCCACAAGGAGCTTGTGTTGTGTAGTGATTAAGAACTCTCGAGTAGGTGACTCGGGGAGTGGAGTAGGGCAAGGAAGGTGTCCTTGTAGCCGAACCACTATAAATACTCACGTGATGGTTTTGTGCTTCTTACTCTTTATCTTTGCATTGCTTATTTATGTGCTTATCTATCAACATCTAACACAAACATTTAATAGATTGACATAAGCCGATATAAATAGTTTAAAACAACGTTTTAATCGGTAAAACTATTCAACCCCCTTCTAGTTTTCCACAACCTGTATAAAAATAACATGCATTTTTCAGATTGCCACAAAATTTTATAATATTACTAATCAACAAAAATAGATAATACTGCTTACTACATTCAAACAATTTCAAGAGATAACCATCTAGTTAAGAGATAACGTCTAACATAGCATAAGTTAACAAGTCCTAAGCATAGAAAATAGCTAATAAATCCATATCTACAACCATAATATCAAGTGCATCATTTCTTCTTCTTCCATTTTGTTAGGTTCTTGAATCCTTTTGCTATTGAACTTAGCCCACCCCATGCTCTTATCGTATTTGTAGTTGATGGTTAAGTATTTATGTTTGTCATGTGAACGTGTTTCAATTGCTTGATTTGGAGACTCGGGATCCTGAAACACTTGGGGGACGTTGTTTGGCAAAGAGTTGACATAGGTGGTATCATGATAGGAGAAGGAGTACTAACACGGGAGGTTCCTTCATCATCATCATTGTTGTGATGAGAGGATGAGGCACTAGAGGAGGACACGGGAAACATAGACCTTTTAGTGCCAAGGTCCAATCTTGTCTTCCGTTCATAATTTTGAGTGAGCGGAAGCATGACATGATCATAGAATAGATATTATTCTGACACTAAGTGAGGGAATTCATCCATGACACGATGAAAAAGATGAGTCAAAAACATGCCACGGGGCAAATTCAACCTTGCTTTCTTTCTGACAAACTCTATTCTCCTAGCAACAAAGAATGCAAGATTGTATGGCTTAGAAGTAGCGACACAATAGAGCATATGACCTAGGAAAGCTCGAAGATAATCTTGGTTCCCACCAAGAAAGATTGCATTCTCTCGAATGATTTCAACCCAAGTTTTTCATATTGTCGACAACCTCTCTTGTCAATATTTGGTTGTCCTCAACAAGAATTTCATTTCCTCGATGGATTCGAGTGAGAGGATCAATTTTGTCGTTTTGGATGTAGGTTTTGATTTCATCAGGAGTGGGTAGTGTAGTGGCATAAAGTCCTCTCAATGGTGAGCTTCTTGATAAAGCGTAAAGGCTCCATTCATTAGTGAATGAGCACTGCCCTTCGGTAGGAAGGCCGAGAATTTGACCGAAGATAGAAACTGGATAAGAGATAAATGTGTTTTGAATTACAAAATAGACTAGTATCTCCCCGAAGGATCAACCGCCGATTTAATTAACTAAAACACTCAATAACGAAATGAAGAATGATTTGTTCATTGACCTTGTAAATACAATCAAAATCAATAGCCCCGAACATAACATTTAGATAATGCATGTCATCGTAGTCATTATGAACTACCTGACCCTCGTGGAAATAGCGTTTTTCAATGAATTCAAAGAAATGTGAGACAGGTGGATTACAGTGAGTGGAGATTATAGGAATGTAGTGACGGGTGTCTTGATGGTCAGTTGCAGTTGGTTTAGGCATTGTCACCTATCATAAAATTACATTATTAGTAAAAGGATTAATGATGTCTGTTTCATGTGTTCATGTATGGACTAAACTATAGAGTTGTGATTACCTTGATTCTAACCTATGAGATAAACAAAACACTCCTTAATTCAACCATGGCGAAGGAATATATTTATTACAGAATTTGACTAATGATTATCAGTTTTGATGCATGCTTTAGAAAATGTTTTTGGATGTATTAAATGCATAATTACGTTTTTATAACGTTCCTAAATGTGATGGTTTTCGACAAATTGAATTGAGGATTTTCATGTATTTTGATTTCTTTTTCAAACACAATCAGTTATGCAAATCCTACATCATAATAGTTATACATTGCTTAATTTAAGTGTTAATTATAAGTAATTAAAACAAAATTTGAAAATCCCCAATTTTGGGTTTTGAGTTCATATGATCCCTAGAATCAAGTTTGTAAAGAAATAGTTGAAATTACTTACAATTGATGATGGGAATGATGTTAGGAGTGATTATGTAATGTTCAATTTGAGTTTTAATGGAGGATTTGAAGATTTAGGTATTTTTTAGTGTGTGTTTGCTTTTGTGCGTCGCTAAGGGGGTACTTGGAAATTGATTTTTGAAAAGTGACACAGACAAGGGAAATAGGCACGACTTATTGTCGGTGGTCCCTTAAATATAAGGGACCATGCCAGGGACCGCCCATATTTACTGGACCGTCCCAAGTGGAGCAATTTGGTTTGGATAGTTTGAAGTTGAATTTTGTTGATATGACTTCTCATTTTAATTTGGTTATTTAAAAGAACTTAAAGATTTTTGGATGAAGTGATTAAGTTTTCATGACGAACTATTGAATGAGATAGGTGTTGAAGTAGAATCGAGACTAGAAAGAGAATAGAAGAGACGAATTTTAAATGTCTAAAACACTTTGAATGAGATAGTTGAGTTGACACAGAAAAATAGATGAAGGAATTAGTGTTGAAGGAGAATCGAGACTAGAAAGAGAATAGAATAGACAAATTTTAAATGTCTAAGATACTTTAAATGAGGTAGTTGAGTTGACATAGACGGATAGATGAAGGAGATAAGTGTTGGATGAGAATCGAGATTAGAAAGAGAACATGAGAAATAGAAGAGATAAATTTTAAATGCGAGATTTGGATGGGGTTATGTTAAGTTCAACCATGTTTTCATTTTCGAGTCGTCGTTGCATATGATAACATAGTCGTTAAGAGTTTGTATCATCCATAGTGATTATTTGACGTGCCTTTCCGGTGATTGCGTATACGACATTGATTGCGGATATAGCAAGAGCAATTTGTGTCTTTAGAAAAACTTAAAAAGTTATCGTAAAAAGTTGCTAGAGCTTCCACAATTTTTCTCATATCATCAGAGTCCGCATATAATATGGTTTATATGCCGTTACCCTTAGAATAGAATAATTCTAAATATTTAGTGCCTTTAATGTATTGAGAAATACAATTAATTACTTTGAAAATATCTTCACAGAAGTGAGCTCAAAGGCAGACACTAAATATGATATTGATATTACTTGTCGTTTTAGGTATGACAATATACCTAATGTGACCTTATACTAGGAATTATCCACGGACTCACCTGCATCTTCATTTGTGATTTTTGTATCCTGGATGTGGGCGACTCTATTGATTCCTAATACTCTATTACTCTACTATTGGAGTCATATATAGGCAATAGTTATAACTACTAAATTCTATATTCTAAAAGCATCAATATGTACAATTATCAGTAAATATAAGTAAACGTACCTTTGCCAAAAGATGAAGTTTATGGCCTAGTTAAGGGTTTGTAAATTCCTACTCTAAGTTAGTGGATAAAAATGTTTGACTTTATTTACCATTAGTGATATAACACTTAGTGTTGTTTACAATTAGTTGTTCTTGGTATAGGACCCAAACTAGATATTGACAAACAAGCAGATTTGACTTTTGTTGACTTTAAGTCAGACGGTTTTGTAAACAGTGGATGGTCCTTTATATGTAAGGGATCGTCTACCTGTTTGTGGAACCGTCGGCAGTAGGCTGATTTTCTAGAGGTTTCACAAATTTAATTTGTTTTGTCCTACTTGTAGATGCTTCATATACTTTAAAACGTAGACATGTTTTGTCTCTGAAGGACTTTTGACTGTTTAACAATTCTTTAAGTGAATTAGAGCTCTTTTCAAATTGAGTTAACTTGGAGACCTTCTCCTTAACTTTCTCATTTTTCATTTTAAGTTCTTGACATGTCTTGTACATTAGATTCATTTTCTTACATTTTTCAAATGTAGACACTTTATCTTTTAAACTAATTCTTCCTCTAATTTAGTCGTAATAAATTTTAGAGACTTAATTTGGAATAATATTTTTAGACACTTTTTTTCTAGAATACTTGCACTTACTATCTACTTGAAGGTAACTTACTGTCTACTGGAAGATAGTTTAGAGAAGATGTGTCATCATTATAAAATTTGGTTTTGGAATGTACCTTATTTGGAGTTCCAAGGATTTGACATATTTCATATTTGGTCTCGTCGTTGTCTTCTTTATCAGTATCATTCCATGCTTCTCCAATAAGATCCCTTTGGAATTTTCTTACATAGTTCTTGATACCATAGCCTTTATCAAGAACTTTTAAACTAACAACAATAGTATGAAATCTAGCAAAAATACTATCAATTGATTCGTCCTTAGAAAAAACGAATTGGGTGTTGTTCAAAAAGATCAATCTCGTTATCTTTGACTTGACTATTTCCTTAATGAATGATTAAAATATTTTTCCAAATATCATTTCCCGTGTTACACATGAAAATCCATTCATATTCTTTTCTGGGCAAAGCTTTGTAAATCACTATTTTTGCTTCTTTGTTTTTCAAAAGTTTCTTTTTAAGATTATCGTTTTGTTTTTCAAAAGATACGACTTCAATCTTGTTGATCCTAGTTATGTATTTGATCTTATTCCCTTATCTTGCAAAGTTTTAGTTATGCTAGATAAACTAACACAACTAGATTAGAAACTGTTTTGAATTAATCAAACACTATGCAAAATTTAGTATTTAATATTAAGAAGAACACAATTAACTAACAATAAACGCTTCAATATTATTGATATAATATGAATACTCTCACAAGTATTAGGGTTTACAACCTTGAAGCTATGAATAAAAAGACACGCACTAATCTCTATGCCCTAGGCCTCCTTTTATAGACTAAGGAGTCTTATATGGGTTAAAACATAAACAGTAATAATACTCAACCTAAGTATATCAAATTATTTACATACTTATCTAAATATTCTATACATACTTAACCGACTTAAAACATAAAAAGTAATAATACTCAACCAACAACACTAATCTTTACTCTGGCAGCATTAACTCTTTAGCAGCATTAACTTAGTACTAGCAGTACTAACTTTTCTTCTAGCAGCGCTAACTACTTAGTGTATTTTCCTTTGAAGTTCTCAGCAGTAGTAATATACATTACTAGTCTTCATCTTTAATCAACAGCAATAACACACTTGGAACATTTTTCACAGATTCCATGAGCAGTCTTAAACCATATGAGCAGCAACAGTATCTGAAAGTCTTTGAAACCCAAAAATCCTCCCCTAAACTTTATTTTTCCTTATAAAATCATCAAGTTTCTTTCAAATTATTGACAATCACCAGGAGGATGCTTCCAAACACCTTACTTCTTCTTCATTGGATTCAGGATGTACTCCATTTAATTGATTAGCTGATAGACCATTTCATCCCATCTTTCAATTTGAAGTCTAATAGTACCATTCAGCATCTTAACTGTAATAGGACTCAAACCAGGATATGTTTTCTCTACCAGCATGTAGAATTGAAGTCCCTTCAGTACCACATTATGAACTTCACATGAACGATATAGCTTCCATTTCAAAACTGTATTCTTAAATTGTTCTTGCCATACTCTATCTTCATGATGAGGTTCAAACATAACCTTCAGATCTCCCCAAAGAACCCTGTCCAAGATATCATTTGGCCTTGTATATCCATACTTATCCTTGATTAGCTTCCATAGGGTTTCTAAATCATCCCTATCAAAGTTTCTGAGCATCTGACCAAAAGTAATAAATCTTTGAGTCCTTCCACCAGCACTCACAATATCCCACCAAGCTGTCTTTCCATGAAAAACAGCCTTCCAATCAATAGTAGGTACTTTAGTCTTCAAAGGAACAACATCAACTATTTCCTCTTCAGAATCTAAAACAATTACTGTTAGTTTTCAGAATCAGCTTGTTTTTTGTCATCCTTTTCTTTTTGTTGCTCTTGCTCTATCTACTCATCAATCTTTTGTTTCTTACTGCTCTCAGACTCTAGCTCTGGCCATGATCTTTTGGAACTACTTTCTTGTTCTAAATTTTCTCCTGCTATCTTTGAACTTCCCACCACCTCTTCTGTGTCCATAGCAATGAATATATTCACTCTCTTGAAAACCTTATCAAATTTCTCCTTAATCTTTTCAAAACTTAGATTTTTCAATTGACTTGGCTTCCAATTATCCATGTCTTTTAGATAGGTACACATTACTCTTCTTTGTTTAGTTTTGGTGGGTGGTTTATTCCTCTTAGCTTATGCCTTTTTAGCTGCAAATAATTTTCTTCTCTTTTCCAAAATTTCCATAAACAACTTGGCCTTCTCTTCCATTGACAACTCCTCTTGCTCTTCTTGTAACATTTTCTAAGCCAATAAATGATCTGCCTCAGTCTTAGCTTGAGTATCATCCCACTTATCCCATTCTTTTGCTAAGGCAAGACTGGCTTCTTCTTGTTGAGCTGCATTTTCTTTTCTTTTTCTTTCTTCTTTTGCAAACTGAGCTTGTTCTTCTTGATGCATCTTTTGAGCTAGTTCTGCATTAAGTCTCATTTGTTCTTCTCTTGTCATATTTTTAGGCTTGGGTTCTACAACTAGAATCCCTTTTCCTTTATCTTTTGTACCCTGTGATTGTTGTTGTTGTTGTTGTTGTTGTTGTTGTTGTTATACTTGGTTCTCTGATGATTATACCTTTTTCTTTGGGTCTTGAGCTTTCTTTGACTGATGTTTTTGTCTTCTTCAAATTGGCAAGAACCTTAGCTAAAGTGACTTCATCTTCAGTTATTGTAGCAGTAGTAACTTCTGGCTCAGCAGTAGTAATTATTTCACTAGCAAAATTAACTGGTATATTAGCAGCATTAAGTGTAGCAGTTTCAACCATCAGTTCAACAACTTCAACCACTTTGTCAACATTAATTTCTTAGCAGTATTAACAACATCATTAACCTTTAGCTTAGAAACATTATCTAACTCAACAGCATTCCCTTGTTGATCTTGAACAACAAACTCATTACTTTCATTATGCTTTATCTCTTCGTCTAACTACTCATTATCAACCATCTCCTCATCTTCATTACTCCTCCTCTATTTGGATGCATCCTCCAAATCAGGTTCATCATCATAATTCACCTTAGCAGACACACCAACTTTATATAGTCTTTTAAGCTTCTAGGTTTTTGAACTGTCTTTTCTTTCCAACTTCCTGACCCTCCTCTTCAAACTGTCAATTTTTACTACCTGTAAGGATGTCTTCTTTGTTAGATCAAGAACGTGTGCTTGCAATGCGGTACAGAGTGCCATCATTTTTTTTATTTATTTCAAACTACCCTCATCACTTCGGATTGTGTTACCTATCCTGAGAGGTGAATCACTAGGAATGTTAGACTCAGTCTCAAACCTAGTTTGAGCATCTGAGACCCCCTTGGTTTCTTGGCGCCTAGGGTTCCCATCACCTGAATCACTTCTATGGGAACTTGATCCATTAGATGTTGCCTTGGATTAGGTCTTATTGCTATTATCACTGTCCTGCTCTGCATCTAAGCCAGTAGCAGTAGTGACAACCATTTCCAATCTATGATGCTCCTCCTGAATGATAGCCTCATCTGCTACCATACCAGCACTAGCCTGAGGTAGCTTAGTGCCCTTTTTGGCTTTCCTATGTGTTTCTGTCTTTTGTGGTTGTGAGGATGTTGATGCCAAAAGTGTGGGTGTGTTTTGGGCATCAGCGGGAGTTCCTGATCCTTCACCCTATTGTGTTTGAGGTTGTAACACCATATGTGGAAAGAATGGTGTAACTTTACCTGGAGAATATTTTCCCATCCTCCTTATGTTAGCCAAAATCTTTTAAGAATGAGATGGGGTATCATAAATTCTTTGATGAATTTTCTTTTCAAAAAATTGTTTATCCATGAAAACTTGTAAAAACCTTGGATACACATAAAATTTATTTGTAGATTTATCCAAATTCTTAATCGTACTATCAAAAATCAGTTTAGAAAAATTGAACTTCTGGTTTGTAGTCAGTCAGATTATAGCAGAAGCCATAATACAACCAAACTCATTCCAAGAAGTTCTTTTAGGACTTAAACATTGTAGGACAGTATGAAATAAGAATTTCCAATGTGGGGAGAAGTTTGATTTTAGAAACTTTAAAGAATTATTTTTCTTCTCATATCCCATCAGTTCAAGGTTTTAAAAAATTGTAGAGTTAGAAAAACACTCAATTCCTTCATCATCTGCAAGGAGAAGAGAGCGCCTAACATATGCTTCAGTTATGAGTTTCTTTTGCCTATCTACAAGGGCATGAATTTAATCTACACCATTAATAGTTTTAACCTTACCAGTAGACCAAAACTTTTTAATGTGAGAAATATATATGGTAGGTTTCACTGTTAATGCATACTTTATAGGGTTTGCATTTAAGAAATCAAAAGTTTCAGTAAAACCTTCACTTTATTTTGGTTTCTTTAGAAAAGCAATCATGTTATGACAGTCAACAAAAGAAAGACTAGACATTTTTATGATCGCAAGTGGGTTTTTGAAAATTGATGATAAAAAGAGAGTTAGGGTTTTTCTTTGAGAGAATTATGTGCGCTTGAAATCAATTAAGTGATCCAATTGAGAATTTATACCCATAATCAAAGAAGTTACAGAACAAACTCTCAAACAAAGTAGCAGCAGTAACCTCAGCAGTATTAAGTATGCCTAGCAGCATTAACTTAGCCTGGCAGTAGTAACTTTAAGGCACCAGTACTAACTCCAATTCCACACCAATCTAACACTTTTCTTTGGTTTTTTCTACAAAATGTTAGTCTAAAACCACAAAAACACATTCACAATGACCGCAAGATCTAATTTATACTTAGCAGTTTTAAGTATAATTAGCAGTATTAACTAGCAGTTGTAAGTATAACTAGCAGTACTAATTACACTTAACAGCATAAACACTTTATGGCTTGAATAATAGTACTAAATCCATATTTGACTTTAAAAAAACATAAAGAGATAAAAAAGATTAAAGATTTATCATTCCAATACTAGCAATCAAATATTGAAATCTACCTACATCAAAAGCTTTTGTAAGTAAATCTGCAACATTTTGATTAATATGGATTTTAACCATTTTAATTAACTTCTTTTTGTTACAATCTCTAATAAAATGATGTCTCATCACAATATGCTTTGTTTTTTTAATGAAAAACATGATTTTTAATTATGCAGATTGTACTGTTATTATCAATAAAACTTTGATTTGCATAAACTTGTACCCATAATCCAGCAGTTATTTTTGAATCTAGAGAACTTATCCACAACAACTTGAAGCAGCCACATACAAAGCTTCAACTGTGGAATTTGCAACCACATTCTGTTTTTTGCACTGCCATGAAATCAATCTACATCCCAGGAATTGACAACCTCCTGTTATAGACTTCCTATCTAAGCTTGCTCCAGCATAATCACTGTCAGTATAGGCTTCCAAAGTAAAAGAAGAATCTTTTGGATACCAAAGGCCCAATTTAGGTTGAACTTTCAAGTACTAAAAATTCTTTTTCTAGCATGTAAATGTGACACCTTTGGAGCAACTTGGTATCTTGCACAAGCACACACTGCAAACATAATGTCTGGCTTTGAAGATGTGAAGTACATCAATGAACCAATCATTGATCTATACAAATCAACATCTACTTATTCACCATCTTCATCTTTAATCAAAGGCTTTCTAGGCTCCATAGTTGTGCTTGCAGACTTGACACCCGTGTATCCAAATTTCTTCAAAATCTCAGCAACATATTTATCTTGACAGATAAATATTCCATTTGTCTTCTGCTTCACTTGCAATCCTAAAAAGAAGGTAAGTTCTCCCGTAGAACTCATCTGAAACCTTTCATGCATTAGTTTTTCAAATTCAATGCACAACTCCTGAACCAAATATGATGTCATCCACATATAGTTGAACTAGCAGAATATCATCTTTGTGTCTTTGGATAAACAAAGTCTTGTCAATTTTTCCTCTGTGAAATCCATTGTCTAGCAAATATGTTGACAAGGTTTCATACCATGCTCTTGGTGCTTGATGCAGTCCATATAATGCCTTTTCACCTTTGTAGATTTTATCAGGAAAGTATGGATCTTCAAAACCTAGTGGTTGGCTTACATAGACCTCCTCATCAATAGTTCCATAAAGGAAAGAACTCTTCATATCTATTTGATACACCACAAAGTATTCGAATGAAGCATAAGCCAAGAACAACCTAATTGCTTTAATTTTGGCAACAAGGGCAAAGACCTCATCATAGTCTATCCCTTCTTCTTGTTTGTATCCCTGAGCTACTAGTCTTGCTTTATTCCTTATCACTATGCCTCTTTCATCTTTCTTATTCCTGATAACCCATTTTGTACCTATAGCCCTCTTACCAGTAGGTAATGATGACATCAAATAATCCTAATAATTAAGTGTCAATTTTCTCTTAATATGCTCGTTATTTGTATCGTTTTATATGGATATATGCTTTGATTTCTTTATATTTCATTTCCAAGTTCTAAATCAGCATAGGAATAAAAGAGACGCGGAATTGGAAAAGAACTTACAAAGATAAACACTTTAGTATACTGACTGTGAAGAGGTTACGGCGTAGTTCCACTCTCCGTTTTCGCCGTAACTATGAATTCAAACATGAAGAGCAAGTCAACGCTAATCAAGGATTATAGCGTAACTATCACAAGAGGTTACGCCGTAATATTCTAGAGACTTAGAAGAATTTCATGACTATGAAGGTTACGCTGTAACCAATGTATGAGGTTATGGCGTAATAGTTACACAGTATGGGACTCAAGTTATTGACTAGATTACGACGTAACCATGCATGAAGATTACGACATAAATGAAACCCTAAGAAGATAATGAGTAACCATCCATCTAATTTATGTCATAAATATTTATTAATGGATAAGATCATTGAAGATTACACTAGTTACGTCGTAACCACAACTCAAGGTTACGCTGTAGCTTTGTCGGGCCTATAAATACCAACCCTATTTTCTGCATTTGAGACATCTTTCACACCACAAATCATCAGAGGATGAAGTAGGGTTCTATAAGGATGATCTCCAGCAGCATACAAAGCATTTTTCAAGGAAGAAATCACACCACAACATTAATAAGTTTTAGCAAGTCATATTTCTTTTACATTTATGATTCCATGTCTTTCATTACCTTGCAAAACATTGAACTCTTGTACTTTTTAATACGATTGGCTAAGCACCTTTTGTGCTAGACTAGTTATGATTCCTTTCATGTGTTGATTATGTTTTCATTCTTTTATTACTGTTTCGAGTGTGTGCATGCTTAGTTTTTCATTTGATCCTGTAGTTTTCTTAGTTTTGAAGACCGGTTATACTTCTTACACTAGGAGAATTGACCATAGGACCCTAGTGTGATTGGTTGGGAGAGTTGGTAAGAACTGACTATAGGACTACCAATTCCTTGTGTACTAATTGACCATAGGATCACCTCCGGGTTGGATGAACTTAAGAAGTTAGATGTGTGGTCTAAGATCCCAGAGGCCGGGCCATACAAAGAATAAATCTAGCATGCAGCGGCACTTAATGACTCAAACTAGTCTACCTGTAAGCTTTGACGACTATAAGGATGCAGACCTTTGGCGTCCTAGTAGGATTTTAGGGAGATAGGCTAGGTGTAACCACTCGTAAATTTCCAAACCGATTTTTGTGGCTATATTTTTTTTTCTTTCGTTTCGAACTTTAAACACAACAAGCCACGGGATATTTTCACCTCGACCTCGATAATAAAAACTTTGTAAAATAAATATATATTAAACTGTTATATTTTTATTTCCCGTCGGGCCTCTAAGCCCAAAACTATCCAATTCAATTCATTTCATCTTTATTGGGCTCGCGTGTTCAACCCGATCCAACCCAACATCTTACAAAAATCTTGGGCCTAGCCTTGTTATACCTCTAGCCCATTGCCTATTTTAATTGTACCAAATACCTTGTGCAAATAAAACTTGATACTAGTATATGGATTCTATAATTTTGTGATGTAGCGAGACACACAAGGTAAGCAAAACAAAAACACTATATCATGCATGGTAAGTATGGGACCTAGACAAAAACCAAACTCGCTCTTTTATTTGAAATGGTTACACGAGTAAAAACAACTTGTTGCCATACACCTTCTGTTGTCCCAACGTGATCAAAATAAAACACCACAACTTAGTATATCATAGCATGCGACTCTAAAAGCCACCCTATTATTATGTGAGTACAAGTAATATTTAAAACATGTCATTCCCACGTTTATGTGAACACACGAGCAAGAGACAAAAAAATAAAAACATTATCCTTTGGTCATATATATCTAGTATGCATGTGTGTGTACAAAGATGGAGACAAGTCTTCTTTCTCTCTTTCTTGTTATAGTCATCAAAACCTAAAACAAAGCACAAGTTGTCATTTTTTTTGTGATGCATGTGTGTGTGTGTATAGGAGACAACACCTAAATCACCCTAGCTACAATACCCTAAACACTAACTTGCTTTTGACCTAAACATCTAGTGTCTCCATGTAACTTGATCCCTCTCCAAGCACTCCCTATATATTTTATATTACACCAAACTTGACATGTGATCCTATGAGCAAACTTAAGACAAGCAAAAGCAATACAAACCCAACATCACCTTTGGCCTCATTATTTACCATGCGTCTTCTTCTTTTTTTTTTCTATGACCCAACGAGTTCAAGACCAAAAGCAAAAACACAAAGTATCAATCCTTGGTCAAATGTCAAACCAGCACATCCTTAATACTTGGAAAAGTGATTTCATGTTTATGTGGTTCTGTCATATACCAAACCAAGCAACAAAACAAATATCACCCTTGGTCCCCCCCGTTTTCTGTGAACTTGTTCTTTTACATGTGATTTCCATGTGATTCCCATGTGAAAGCAAGACAAACTCACGCCCCACACCTGCAATACTTCATCATCAATTTCGTCTCTCTCCCTTTCCCTCCCCTACGCACGCTCCAAGCTTAAACAAACTCTATCTCTTTTTTTTGGAACCTTATGGGTGAACAATACCCATCTTCCTCTATATAACAAACTCTTAAGACCCTTTTGTTGAACCCACAAGCTCTCACTCTCAAACACATCCAAACACACTTACATTCACTCTCCTTTACTACATTAGTTCACAGTAGCACTAAGAAGAAGAAAAAGAAAAGCTTTAAGGGTTGCATTATAGGAAGGATACGGGTTTAATCTTGGAAGGTTTCGGGTTTCAAATCATATCTTGTGTCTTGTTATCTTGTTCTCTTCGAACTCTTCACCACCCTTGAGGCGTCGTAAGTCACTCTACTCAAACCCACTGTAAGATTTCGACAATCTTAGAACATGAATTTTTATTGGATACATGTCTTTCACATGAACTAAAATGCGATACATTTAATATATGATAAAATGGTCAAGTTCTAAAAACTAAAATCATGGTTCTTGTATTTATCCTGCTTGACTCACATCACAACTCACTGCGAGTATCGACAACCCCTAAGCATGTTTCGAACTTATATGTCTTTGATATAAACATTAAGTTTCATGCATATTTTGTAAAGATAAGTTAAAGGTTTGAAAACTTAACATGATATTCGTTTTCTTTTTCACCCGACTCACTGTCACACTCAAAACTTTAACGACTTATGTGTTCTTAGTTGGTCTCCTTTTTGCTTATTCATAATCTTTAATACTCGTTTGACACAGATGGTAGCAATCTAAAATGAAACAATCGTAAAATAAAATGCACAAGTTATATGCACATGTACGTATGCAACTGGGAAAATTATAGCAAAAATGAAACAGAAAACATATCCGTTAAGTAACTTTAATATGTAAAGAATGACTAGAAAGCTTTGGCTCACTTGGGCGTGTCGTTCACCTGTACACAACAGACGTGTTTCGAATCCTCCTAGTGTCACTTTGGGGATTTTATTTTTTTAAAGAAACTTATAAGCCCATTTACAAAACAACCCAAACTATTTTTTTTAAGTATATAGCAGTGGATGTATTTAACTAAGTAAGGGCTTTGGCCTACCGGGTAACATGCGGGTTTTTAAGTGAGATGTCTCAAGTTCACATTCTATTACGTTTTAGTCAAACATAAAATATTTGGTATATTTTAAAACCGACAATCCCGAAAACTTTGAATATGAAACATTTTGGGTACAAATTGTCATTTTTCCAAAGTATAAGGGCCAAACTCGTATATTTTCAAACTTGAGGGAAAAAAGTGTAAACTTGGAAAAATGTTTAGAAAACTTAAAAACTCATAACGACTTCAGAAAACGAGTATTTTGATGACCTAGAGTTCATAACGATATTATTACGTCGATATCTAATTAAACCTATATATATTTATATATAAATATATATGAAAACATTATTCGAAATCGCCACGACTTAAAGTAAATAAACTAAACTCTTGACAACATCGTCATATTTATAAATCAACGCTAATATCGCTGTATTGAATAGTATATTCAATGCTCTATCATTTTGGTCGCAAACCTAACATTTATCATTATTCTGAGTCATGCCATCTCGTTCTTAAGTTCCGGGTAGGAGCCACTGCTTCATCACACTCGATCTCTATGTGCTTTATTCACTGAACTGCTAAGGTGAGTTTATAGCCCCACTCTTACTTTTATTACTTGCTTTATAAAACTATGCGGTGAGAAACATGCAAAACTCTTTTCGGACCTGAAACTGAAAACACTATTACGTGAAAAAACCTTGAATCCCAACTATGCTACCGTTAGTTCCCTTTGGGGAGGCGCGATTTTTATGAATAGATCTCGGGGATGACACCCCGCTCGAAGTTTGACCGATAGGCAAACGTCGGGCGTATATCATATCGTATTGATTGAGTGTACTGAAAATACACTTGATGGGCTTTTATTTATCATGCTTCTAGATGCATGCACACTGTCGTAGTTTTGGTCGCATGAACTTGGTACTAGCGTAATAGCCTTTTTGCATATAGTGTCATTCACGGAGATGCTATATGTGCAACTGTGGTCCAACTTGATTTCTTTAAACTTAAAGCTATGAACTCACCAACCTTTGTGTTGACATTTTAGCATGTTTTTCTCAGGTTTACTTATTGGCGTGGGCATTGGCAAAGGCATTCGTTGAAGACTGGCATCCGAAGTGTTTCCAAACATTCTAATACAATTTCAATGGGACAACATATATTTTTATGGGCTTTACTTCCGCACTTTGAAACAATGATGTAAAACTATTTCTTAAATAAATCGATATTTTGAAAATGGAATAGAATTTCTATTCTTTATTACCTTGTGTTGTGTATATTGATTTGGTAGCACCCCATGACCCGAACGCTTCTGCTGTGAAATTTTGGGGTGTTACGATTGGTATTCGTGAGCCAAGGTTATAGATAATTAGGTATTTTTTTTCAAAACATAAACTATAACCAAATTTTCCTAAAATACTTCAACGCCACCATACCGCCAATGTCGGCCATGCCTTGCCTACCGTTATACGATGTAGTTGCATATGTGTTATCTGCTATATTTTAGGTTCGTATAAGCTCTCATTTGAATTAAATTAATTATTTCTCAAAATCATTAAGTTTCTTAATTAACTCACATTTAAACTTTAAGGCTGTTCTTGTTTGATTGGGTCGCGAAGTTTAAATGAGAATAATGTTGATGTAACAAACTTAATGAGATTAAGAAATAATTAACTTAAGGAGAGTGTAGAGTAGACTACGAATGCTTTATTTGTTACCTCTCTATGTTAAACTGCGTAACATGCCCACTATTACAATATCGCACTATGCTATGCTTCCGTAACTGTATCTCTACGTTATTTCTGTATATAACGTACAACTCGTCACTGTATCAACCTCTACGTTATTTTTGTATGTAACGTACAACTTGTCACGGCTTCTACATTATTTCTGTGTGTAACGTACAACTCGTCACTGTATCGACTTCTACGTTATTTCGTGTGTAACGCATAACTTGTCATCGTATCGACCTCTACGTTATTTCTGTGTGTAACGTACAACTCGTCACTGCGTCTATGTTATTATGTAACATACAACTACTTGATCCTCGCAATTGTAGTTAAACCGCCTATGTCACTGG
This sequence comes from Chrysanthemum makinoi, assembly GCA_910596185.1. NCBI lineage: Eukaryota > Viridiplantae > Streptophyta > Magnoliopsida > Asterales > Asteraceae > Chrysanthemum > Chrysanthemum makinoi. Next base: position 60,592,001 of record OU343224.1, read on the forward strand.
TCACGATCTCTTATGGCACTCTTATGCTCTATCCTTTATAACCTGTTAGGACACCATATTATCACATCAACATGTATTTCTAGAGAGAGAAAGTTTTAGCAAGAGAAAGTGGAAGGAACTAATGAATGATTAATGAAAATGATAATTGCAATTAGAACCAACAACCCTCTCCCTTCAAGGGAGGGGGTATTTATAGTAATTACATAAGTAGGGGTGTTTCCCCTTGGTTCTAGAAGAACCTTCTATCACAGCTCATGGGCTTACTACATGAGCTGAGAAACTAATTACAAACAATTATAAACCATAATTATTAACAACCTATTACAAATAAAATGACCTACACTTGATAATAAAACATGTTCCTAACAATCTCCCCCTAAGGGTTGGTCATCATTTGTTGTCTTGCTTAGGTTGTTTGACGTCTTGAACTTCTTTGCCGTTCATAGCTTGTGACGCCTCGATTCTTTGCATCTTTGTTCTTTGTTCTTGTTATTGTGATCAGTTGTGAAGTCCGCCATCATCAAAGATCTTTGTTGTTAGTGATGAAAGTCATTTCCAAAGATGCTCATACTTCGGTGAAGTTTGTTATTCATATATTTGAAGCTCTCATTCTTTAACTTTGATCTTTATCTCATAACTTTGCAGATTCTTTGACTTTGATGTAGAATCTTTCTGAAATTTTCTTTATTTTTAGAGAGAACTTCAATTAGTGTTGATGTTGGTATGAGCATGTGAAGAGTCCGCAGACATCTTTTCCACCCGTGAGCATCCATAAGAAAAAGAAAACATAAAACATGGGTTAGAAATAATCCAAAGCTTATAAGTTTGAACTTCACGAGTGTTAACAAAGCATAGTGTGAAAACACATCTCTAATTCTCACAAAGTCGTTCTCGAACCGGAGTCCTACAAGTGAGATAACGCTGATGTACCGATATACACCTACAGCTCATGAGTCACGAGGTACACAAGCATCACCCCACGATCAGACCATTTGAGATACACAAGCGTAACCCACAAGGAGTTACCGGTGACCTGCGAAGGTCGCTTTGACGTTGACCCCGGCAGAGTTTCCATTCAATCACCGAGGATCACAATTGAATCCCCTCATAAATGTTCTCCGGCATTGCTAAGATCTCAGAGGACTCGAAAATGTCACTTGTGTCCTTATTGTTTGAACAACAAGTGATGAAATATTTAAGTGTTCCTAAGAGATCTTTTGATGAATCTCATGGCTCTAGACTCGATTAGTGCTTTTGATTTTCCTAAGCGGAGACTAGGGAGAGGGTCTCCTTCTTCAATACCAACAATCTCTAAGAGAGAGTCGATAGATTACATAGGGTTCCCTGTGAGAATGAAACAAGCTCTTTTGAGAGAACTTGAGTGGCTTAAAAGGTTTAGTGCATTTGCGCCATCGGGTCCATGATGACTTTGTCTTCAATACCGGTGTCATCTTGTGACAACCAAGAGCATATGAATAGAACCCGTGTCTCGCCTAAGTTGAATAATTTGGAGGGCTATTTCTTTTCACCCTTTTCTTTAACTTTTTTTTTAATTCTTCAACTCCTTCTTTCTCCGATTCTCATTTTCTCCTTTTTCAATCATACCTAAGGACTTCTAAATACTAACTATTTGTGGTGTCCGGTAGACCCTCCGCTCTGGCGGATCATAAGACGATTATTCCTAAACTTAGTCACCTTTTAACTCCATGACTATCCTATGTTGCCACAAAACCTTTTCTTGAAAATCTCTCAAGATGTTTATGATGAAAAACATGTTTTGGTAACACCTTGAGAGTTTTTGTTTTTAAATACTCCCTCCACATGTGCTTATGAGTTTTGACCGAAATCGCACAGAGAGGGTAGAGCTCGCACTTTTGAATTGATCGACTCTTGATAGACAATTCCCTCATGAGAGACGGTTACGTTGTATAGTTAAAGAGTTCCATTATCAGCTTTTAGGTGACAACTAGCTCTAAGAACTACCTTGAAGATGTAAACTCTCCTTTAAAAGGAGGTTAGACCCGTCAAAGTTCATGTCAATCAAGAGTGTCTCGGATTGGTACATTCTACTAAGATAAGTCTTGGAAGACAAATCTTTTCAATTAATGACATTGAAAGATCGTCAATTCATTGGTGATATCTGAGTCGAGCACGTTATGAGATTCCATAACTTCGATCAACAATTTTAATCACATTTCTCCCCCTCAAAAATAGCATATGTATGATGTTTTTGAAAATGTGTTGATTAAAATATGCTTTTTGAGGTGTTTGAAATTCCTTTAGGAAGAAACAGATTTCAAGAACATTTGATTTTGAACAAAGATTTTGTGTGGCAAACGCTTTTTCCCTTTAATTAGGATTGAGGTATCAAGCGTACTCACGGTCCTATCTTTTGAAAATCGAGATTTGTTGCGAATCACAGTACCTTTAGTGTCTATTTTGTTTTTCCAAATTCATTTCAGCTTGATAACATAGACCCAATCTGGTTTCTCAACAAATTCCCTGACATCAAGACTTTTAAACTGATTCTTCCCGAGAAACCGTAGTGAACAACTACAATTCTCAACAATCTTCCTAATCGCATTACATGTCTTTAGTAGCTTCCAGACACTTGGTGAAGTTTTCAATCGCCCCAAATGACAACCTTCTTCATCGATTCAAAACATTGATGTAGTTAAATTGTCTTTTAACTTTTACGCTTTAAGTGCACATCAAAATTTGTAGATGAACAAGAAACCACATCAAGCAAATATGAATTGTCACGTAATCACGTTGTACATAATGCGGAAAATTCGTCGGGGTAACATGCAGGAAATCAACAAGATCTTCTCACGTATGCAAACACATCACACCAAACAAACCTTGAGAGATGAAATAATACTACCCCCTGATTGTTGTGGAATATCGTAATAATAATCGACTGTGTATATGCGAATACTCGATAAAATGATCGTATGCGCGCATCATAATATAGTTAAAGCATCATATGTAGGTAACTTCACACAAAATAACCCAGTGAAAGTTGAAACGATAACACCGAAGTAAGACGTTTGAACCACATATCGTCTCATTTCTTCCCCCTGATTGTAGAAACTTGTGAAGAAAAAGAGTTTTCACAAAGAAGGCAAAGAAAGCACATGACATATACTCTCTTCCCCCCGATGTTTTCGATGAATCGAAACATACACCACGTATGTTGATGATGAAATCGAGACACAGAACCGTGTATGTTCAATTAATCGACAAGTGTGAAGTACCGAAATATCCGTGATAATCATCTGCTAATAAAACTTCTCTACTCATTTATTTAGTTGATCATCAACTGTGTCATTGTAGTTGGAAACAGCTTTGAACTATCTGTTATCGAGATTCGATTGAAGGTGCATCTCCAACAATGGTTGTTGTTGTAGATTCAGGGTGTATCTAGAATTAGAATATGATCGCCGCGGCAAATGGAAACATTAGATACATCCGAGCACGGCTTTCTAAAGAATCTCCAAACAAAGGAGCAAAACAAAGTTTACAATTCTTGACGATTGAGTACAATGGTGATGCAGCTGATGGATCATTATGTTTTAGACAAGGGAGAAATGGGTCCTAAGCTATTGTACTTAGAAGCCATAATCAAGTGCGTCCGAAAATGAATTATTCCGAAGCCATTGCTGTTGTACCTGTATAGAAAGTATGACAAGAGAGATAGAGACAAACATGGATCCCCAAGTGTAACTGGGTTCCAGATGTTAGAAGCATAAAGTTGCAGTGTCAATTATCTTCTTGACACCTGAACACACTGTTTTGTTGCAAATGTTTAATATCTTGCATGTAGGAATCCACCTAAGACCAATAGTTTTTAAAATTCTACCCGTGGGTATCCACCTAAGATTAGATCTAGGAAATACTGAAACTTCTTTTGGAAAGAGTCTTTGTTCTATATTGATCCACCTACTAGGTTTCAAGTTTGTTTCTCACCAACGGGTCTATTTTGAATTGTCTGACTATACTTAGGTCTGCTTGCAATACACTAGAAGGCATCACATGAGGTCGTGAACCTAAGATTCCATCCTTTTGGAGTAGTGCCCTTTTCCTAGCCTTTTCTAGATCATAGTTCTTGTACGTGTCATTTGAATCATATGAATCTTTAATTTTAATGCTCGGTTTAGACACAGTGTTCGAACTAATCCTAGACGGGCTTGCTACATGTTGAGGTTTTTAATAAATGTAAGCATTTTTCTCAGGCCAGGAATGTGAGGATGGATTTGACAAATGATTATTCTCAAAACTTGGGAGGCAAACCGGTTTTGAAGATTTTGATCGTTTAGATTTAAAAGCGTTGGTTGTCTAACTAATGATTGGTTTCGATTGATTGTAGTGACAATTTCCCCAAGATTGTTGGTTTTGTAAATTTAGTATCCACACTCTTGCCAATTAATCTTCTCAATTTTTTTTGTAAAGCAACATGCGCAAGCCCCTTTGCTTGAATTTGAGACTTTAGATGCTCATTTTCTTTTACTAATGTATCCACACGATTACTTTGCATTTTAACTTCAAGAGATTTGCAATGTGCCTCTAGTTTTGAAAATCTTTTGAAATTGAGCAATGGTCTTTTGAGAAAAATGTTTTTGATTCAAGAATTTGATTTGACGATTCGCTTGTATTGTTTGCAACTAAGGGCTCGACATGAGATAGTTGTATGGATATTGTGCAACATGTCGGTCAACCTCTCCTTCATTTCTGAATTCAGGTTGCTCAGTTTGTTTCGCATTTGCAGGCAGAGTATAAACAACAGTAGATTGTACCTCAACCATGATATCTTCCTCAACCATTTGTTCTTCATCAAAGTTGGGCTCAGTGTCATAGGTGGGAATGATATCTTCCTCAACCATTTGTTCTTCTTCAAAGTTGGACTCGGTGTCATAGTTGGGTATGACATTTTCCTCGACTGCTTTGTCATCCCGCTTTTCCAATGCAACAAACTCATTGTCCGTGATATCGACATTTGCAGTATTATTCTCATCATTCATGACAAGCCTTTGAGCATTCCTTCCTTGTACATCAACTCTTCCACCTTGAATGACCGCTTGATTTCGGGATCAAATGAAGTCGACTCTTTGAATTCTTAAATTATGAGAACATCTTAGTCAAGAACATCATTCTTTTGTTTAATTCCACAAATGCATTTGCATCTTCGTAATCATCGTAGCAAGGTTTGGTGAAGAAGGTTTTAAGAAGTAGATGGAAGGTGAGGAGATTTGTGAAAGCATTAGAGACATTGATGTAGTGAATTTTAATGTTCCGTCCAAAAATAATTATGAAAAATTTTCTCCCCCAAAATTTGAAATTCACTATAAAATGCAATTCTAAGGTTGTAAGAAAAATTTGAGGTTTGACAATTTTGACGCCAAATTTGACGCGAAAAATTCGAATTTGGGCCCAAAAATTTGAATTTTTGACCAAAATTTTCACAGTTAAACCAAAATTTGAATTTTGCGTAAAAATTGAACGTTTAGTCTTCCATAGAAATTAAAATTTACATAAATTTGAATTTTGCGTAAAAATTTGATTTTTTTTTTTTTAATAAAATTTGTGTTGATGATGTGTTATGGATCTTTAAAGATAGATGTGGTTTTAGGTTTATGTAGATTAGTAGCAAAAATCCAAACTTGCAGACAAGAAACTCGCAGAAGAAGAAACTCGCAGAAGAAGAAACTTGCAAAAGCGAAGAAACTCGCCAAGCCGAAGAAACTCGTTAAGAAACTCGCAGAAGAAACTGCGTAAGAAACTCGCAATAAACTCGAGAATAAACTCGCAGAAGAAACTCGATAAGAAACTCGCCGCACGTAAACTCTCGCAGACAAAAACTCGCCGAAAGAAACTCGCCGTAAAGAAACATGCAAAGAAACTAGAGAGAAACTTGCAGAAGAAACTCGCCAGAGAGAAACTCGCCAGAGAAACTCGCCAGAAGAAACTCGCCGAAAGAAACCGCCAGATAGAAACTCCGAAAAGAAACTTAAAGAAACTTGTAGAAAGAAACTTGCGAGAAACTTGCGTAAAGAAACTCGCCAGAGAAACTCGCCAGATAGAAACCGCCAGTAAACTCGCCAGATAGAAACTCGCCGAAAGAAACTCGCGAAAGAAACTTGCGAGAGAAACTTGCGAAAGAAACTCGCCAAATCCGCAAACTCGCAGAAATGCAAACGAACTCGCCAAAACGCAAACTCGCAGAAATTCAAGCAGAAACTCGCCAAACTGCAAACTCGCAGAAATTCATGAGAAACTCGCCAAAATTCATGGCTAACTCGCCAAACTCGCCAAAACTCATCAGAAACTCGTATTTAGTCCAAAAAGTCCATAAATTTCAATCTAAAACACATTTTTAAGTACGGATTTCTATTAAATCTAATCAATATTAACCTAAATTATCCCTTGGCTCTTGATACCACTTGTTAGGTCACCATTCTATCACATCAATATGTATTTCTAGAGAGAGAAAGTTTTAGTAAGAGAAAGTGGAAGGAACTAATGAATGATTAATGAAAATGATAATTGCAATTAGAACCAACAACCCTCTCCCTTCTAGAGAGGGGGTATTTATAGTGTTTACATAAGTAGGGTGTTTCCTCTTGGTTCTAGAAGAACCTTCTATCACAGCTCATGGGCTTACTACATGAGCTGAGAAACTAATTACAAACAATTATAAACCATAATTATTAACAACCTATTACAAATGAAATGACCTACACTTGATAATAAAACATGTTCCTAACATAACCTCATACGACTCTGTCCTTCCTGTTATGAACCCAACTATCGTACTCTTTTATGAAACCGCGTTATATTTCGCTTAATGAATCCTTTATCCTTTGTTTACTTATCACCTCTTGTCACTGAATCTTTCTTGAACGACTAGCCTCTTTTCCACATCAGGTTTTAAAATATACCACTGCCTTCATCAGACGACCTCGACGATTCTCGCATTGTAAACCACGAGGACGTGGTTTCTTTTAAGGGGTAGGTACTATAACCACTCGTAAATTTCCAAACCGATTTTTGTGGCTATATTTTTTTTTCTTTCGTTTCAAAATTTAAACACAACAAGCCACGGGATATTTTCACCTCGACCTCGATAATAAAAACTTCATAAAATAAATATATATTAAACTTTTATATTTTTATTTCCCGTCGGGCCTCTAAGCCCAACACTACCCAATTCAATTCATTTCATCTTTATTGGGCTCGCGTGTTCAACCCGATCCAACCAAACATCTTACAAAAATCTTGGGCCTAGCCTTGTTATACCTCTAGCCCAACGCCTATTTTAATTGTACCAAATACCTTGTGCAAATAAAAGTTGATATTAGTATATGGGTTCTATAATTTTGTGATGTAGCGAGACACACAAGGTAAGCAAAACAAAAACACTATATCATGCATGGTAAGTGTGGGACCTAGACAAAAACCAAACTCGCTCTTTTATTTGAAATGGTTACACTAGTAAAAACAACTTGTTGCCATACACCTTCTGTGGTCCCAACGTGATCAAAATAAAACACCACAACTTAGTATATCATAGCATGCGACTCTAAAAGCCACCCTATATATCTAAAACATGTCAGTCCCACGTTTATGTGAACACACGAGCAAGAGACAAAAAAATAAAAACATTATCCTTTGGTCATATATATCTAGTATGCATGTGTGTGTACAAAGATGGAGACAAGTCTTTCTCTCTTTCTTGTTATAGTCATCAAAACCCAAAACAAAGCACAAGTTGTCATTTTTTTTGTGATGCATGTGTGTGTGTGTATAGGAGACAACACCTAAATCACCCTAGCTACAATACCCTAAACACTAACTTGCTTTTGACCTAAACATCTAGTGTCTCCATGTGACTTGATCCCTCTCCAAGCACTCCCTATATATTTTATATTACACCAAACTTGACATGTGATCCTATGAGCAAACTTAAGACAAGCAAAAGCAATACAAACCCAACATCACCTTTGGCCTCATTATTTACCATGCCTTTTTCTATGACCCAACGAGTTCAAGACCAAAAGCAAAAACACAAAGTATCAATCCTTGGTCAAATGTCAAACCAGCACATCCTTAATACTTGGAAAAGTGATTTCATGTTTATGTGGTTCTGTCATATACCAAACCAAGCAACAAAACAAATATCACCCTTGGTCCCCCCCGTTTTCTGTGAACTTGTTCTTTTACATGTGATTTCCATGTGATTCCCATGTGAAAGCAAGACAAACTCACGCCCCACACCTGCAATACTTCATCATCAATTTCGTCTCTCTCCCTTTCCCTCCCCTACGCACACTTCAAGCTCAAACAAACTCTATCTCTTTTTTTTTGGAACCTTATGGGTGAACAATACCCATCTTCCTCTATATAACAAAATCTTAAGACCCTTTTGTTGAACCCACAAGCTCTCACTCTCAAACACATCCAAACATACTTACATTCACTCTCCCTCACTACATTAGTTCACAGTAGCAGTAAGAAGAAGAAAAAGAAAAGCTTTAAGGGTTGCATTATAGGAAGGATACGGGTTTAATCTTGGAAGGTTTCGGGTTCCAAATCGTATCTTGTGTCTTGTTATCTTGTTCTCTTCGAACTCTTCACCACCCTTGAGGCGTTGTAAGTCACTCTACTCAAACCCACTGTAAGATTTTGACAATCTTAGAACATGCATTTTTATTGGATACCTGTCTTTCACATGAACTAAAATGCGATACATTTAATATATGATAAAATGGTCAAGTTCTAAAAACTAAAATCATAGTTCTTGTATTTATCCTGCTTGACTCACATCACAACTCACTGTGAGTATCGACAACCCCTAAGCTTGTTTCGAACTTATATGTCTTTGATATAAACATTAAGTTTCATGCATATTTTGTAAAGATAAGTTAAAGGTTTGAAAACTTAACATGATATTCGTTTCCTTTTTCACCCGACTCACTGTCACACTCAAAACTTTAACGACTTATGTGTTCTTAGTTGGTCTCCTTTTTGCTTATTCATAAGCTTTAATACTCGTTTGACACAGATGGTAGCAATCTAAAATGAAACAATCTTAAAATAAAATGCACAAGTTATATGCACATGCACGTATGCAACTGGGAAAATTATAGCAAAAATGAAACAGAAAACATATCCGTTAAGTACCTTTAATATGTAAAGAATGACCAGAAAGAGCCTTTGGCTCACTTAAGTGTTGTTCAATTGCATAACCTGTTCAATCCTCCTAGTGTCACTTTGGGGATTTTATTTTTTAAAGAAACTTATAAGCCCATTTACAAAACAACCCAAACTGTTTTTTTTAAGTATATAGCAGTGGATGTATTTAACTGAATAAGGGCTTTGGCCTACCGGGTAACATGCGGGTTTTTAAGTGAGATGTCTCAAGTTCAAATTCTATAAAGTTTTAGTCAAACTTAAAATATTTGGTATATTTTAAAACCGACAATCCCGAAAACTTTGAATATGAAACATTTTGGGTACAAATTGTCATTTTTCAAAAGTATAAGGGCCAAACTCGTATATTTTCAAACTTGAGGGAAAAAAGTGTAAACTTGGAAAAATGTTTAGAAAACTTACAAACTCATAACGACTTCAGAAAACGCAGTATTTTGATGACCTAGAGTTCATAACGATATTATTACGTCGATATCTAATTAAACCTATATATATTTATAAGTATATAAATATATGAAAACATTATTCGAAATCGCCACGACTTAAAGTAAATAAACTAAACTTGACAACATCGCCATATTTATAAATCAACGCTAATATCGCTGTATTGAATAGTATATTCAATGCTCTATCATTTTGGTCGCAAACCAAACATTTATCATTATTCTGAGTCCTGCCATCTCGTTCTTAGGTTCCGGGTAGGAGCCACTGCTTCATCACACTCGATCTCTATGTGCTTTATTCATCGAATCGCTAAGGTGAGTTTATAGCCCCACTCTTACTTTTATTACTTGCTTTATAAAACTATGGGGTGAGAAACATGCAAAACTCTTTTCGGACCAACTGGCGAAAACACTATTATGAAACAACCTTGAATCCCAACTATGCTACCGTTTGTTCCCTTTGGGAGGCGCGATTTTATGAATAGATCTATTGGGATGACACCCCGCTCGAAGTTTGACCGGATAGGCAAACGCGCATATATCATATCATATTGATTGAGTGTACTGAAAATACACTTGCCGGGCTTTTATTTATCATGCTTCTAGATGCATGCACACTGTCGTAGTTTTGGTCGCATAAACTTGGTACTAGAGTAATAGCCTTTTTGCATATAGTGTCATTCACGGAGATGTTATATGTGTAACTGTGGTCCAACTTGATTTCTTTAAACTTAAACCTATGAACTCACCAACCTTTGTGTTGACATTTTAGCATGTTTTTCTCAGGTTTACTTATTGGCGTGGGCATTGGCAAAGGAATTCGTGGAAGACTGGCATCCGAAGTGTTTCCAAACATTCTAATACAATTTCAATGGGACAACATATATTTTTATGGGCTTTACTTCCGCACTTTGAAACAATGATGTAAAACTATTTCTTAAATAAATCGATATTTTGAAAATGGAATAGAATTTCTATTCTTTATTACCTTGTGTTGTGTATATTGATTTGGTAGCACCCCATGACCCGAACGCTTCTGCTGTGAAATTTTGGGGGTGTTACACTAGGCAAATTAATCATAGGAGTCTAGTAAATCTTATGCCCCACTTGAAGTGATAGAAAGCTTAATTAGAGAATATAATCATTGCATGATAGGATGAACAACTTGGCTATTATACTTTCTCCCTACTGTTTTCGTCTTAATTTAATTTCGTAATTTCATTTCTGTTATTTATTTTTATTAATCAAACAATTCAAAAACCCTTTTAAAATGTGGCATAAACTTAAGTGAAAATCCACATTCACATAGTTCTTGGGACGACCTCGACTTTACCGAATACTACACTACACACGATCGGGTTCTTTGCCCGTTAGTGTATAAGGTAGACTATAGGTAGACGAGTAAATTTTATAAATATTAAAACCTGGTCATAATTCATATATTTGGTTAGGGCATCTATATCAATCAGCCAATCTGGTCCACTACCTACAACATTAAGTGTATTTTCAGTGAAATTAACATGCAGGTTCTCTTCCACAATCCTAATTCTATTGTTTGAACATTCTAAAGGCTTTACTATTTAGAGAGTATCCAACAAAGAATCCTTCATTAGCTTTACCATTAAACATGCCTAAGTGATCTATGGTATTTAGGATAGTAACATGACACCTAAATGGTGTCATAAAACTTAAGATAAGAGTTCTACCATGTAAAAGTTCATATGGGGTCTTGTTGTGAGGCTTAACAACTAAAGATCTATTTTGCACATAACAAGCAGCATTAACTGCTTCTGCCTAAAAGGTAGTTGGCAACTTAGAGTCAGCTAACATTGTTCTAG
>OU343224.1:60603591-60867222 GCA_910596185.1 Chrysanthemum makinoi
CAACCTCAATTAGTGTCCTATTTCGCCTCTCGGTAACACCATTTTGTTGAGGAGTTCTAGCTACACTAAACTGACTCATAATACCCTTCACTTCACAAAAATGATTCATCTCCTTGTTCTTGAACTCAGTTCCATTGTCACATATAATTACTTTAACTCTATGATTCATTAGATTTTCTATCCTAATTGTTGGGTTTTAGGTTCCTTGCATCAAGAATTACTTTAAGTACTGGAACCACGGACAGGCTTGATAGAACCACGGACAGAAGAGTGTAACCACGGATGAAGATAACCGCGGCTAGTAGTAATGTGTAACCACGGATGATATATTGTAACTACTGCTAGTGTTTTGTATAGTCGGTTAGTTTATTGTTTTAGATAAATATGGAAAAGATATTTATCTTGTAGGTTACGTATTGTATAATGTATAGGACTCCTTGGCTTATAAAAGGAGGTCCTAGGTTAGATTAGAAGTACGTAAGTCTTATATCTAATGTCGATACACTTCAAGGTTGCAAAACCCTAATACGGTAAGAGTATTCGTATTAATAAATAATATTGAGGTGTTGAATGTTAACCGTTCTTCTTCTTAAGGTTAAGTGTTAAATTCGCATAATACTTAATAAGTTGTTATTCTAAGTCAGTTTCTATATTAGATCGTTTGCTCAACTGGGATCAACAAGTGGTATCGGAGCTTGTGATCTAGAAACTGTAATCAAGAAGAGGTTTAGTTAAGTTTTGTTCAAAGAAGATAAGATGTCTGACGAAACTCACATGGTGATTGCTTCAAAGGTACCCATGCTCAAGCATGGTGAGTATCAAATCTGGAGAATGCGAATGAGACAATACATTCGCATGATTGACTATGCTCTCTGGGATGTCGTTGAAAAGGAAGACACTCTTCCTAAGAAGGGTGAGGATGGCAAAGAAATTTCCATTGTTAGTGAAATTGATAAGGCTAAGAGAAAGTTGGAGATCAAGGCTCACAGTATTCTCTCCATGGGAATACCCAATGATTATGCTTTGGATTTTGAGCAATATGAATCTGCTAAAGAGTTACTGGATGCTCTTGAGACAAGGTTTGCTGGCAATGAAGCTACCAAGAAGTCTAGAATGAATATGCTCAAGCATCAATTTGAAACCTTCACGCTCTCGTGGAGAAAAGATTGATGGCACATACAATAGAATTCAAAACTTATCACCAACCTAAGTCTCAGTAGATTATAAGGTTCTTCAAGAAGATATTAATTTGAAGTTCATTAGAGTCTATCATCCTAATGGGCTATTCATACAATTGTGTGGAGGAATAAGGAGGACTTTCCTAAGATGACTCTGTATAATCTCTTCAACAACTTGAAGGTTTATGAGTCTGAGAATAACTTTGCTAATGCATCTCTGCTAATCCAAACATTGCTTTTGTCTCCACTAATCACAAGAGCTCACAAGATGTATCCATCACGCTTATGGTATATCCACGGCTATTGCACACAATACCACTGTTAGTGATAATGTTAGTGATGGTGCAATTTGTGCTTTTCTGGCTGATTTAACTACCAGTGTTACTGTGTTGAATCAAGATCTGGATCAAATTGATCTTGATGATCTAGAAGAGATTAATCTTCAATGGCAAATGGCAATGTTAACTCTCCAAGCAAGGAAGTTTTTGAGGAGGACTGAAGACAAGTTAATTTCAAGTATGATGGTCAAAGGAGAGCAGTGGTTCGACAAAAGCAAGATGGAGTGCTTTAACCGCAAGAAGAAGGGTCACTTTGCAAGGGAATGTCGAGCTCCTAAGAGGATTGAAGGTGTTAAGAAGATCACTGAAGAGTCCGCTCCTTCTTCAGCATTGGTGGCTCAAGATGGTCTTGGTGATTATGATTGGAGTGATCGGATTGAAGAAGGACCTAATGCAGCTTTTCTTGCTAGTGAAGCTTCAAAAGAGCATAACTTTGCTCTTATGGCTTATGCTTCATCTTCTGGTTCGGATTCTGAGGTATCTAATGAGTCTACTTGCTCTTTTAAATCATGTAATGATAACTTAGAATCTCAAAAAGCTATCACTGAAAGTATGAGGAAAGAAGTAGAAAGACTAACTATGGATAACTTAGGTTATAGGGTTGGTCTAGAGAGTGTGGAAGAGAAGCTTAGATACTGTATTAAATGTGAGTTTGAGTATGTAGATAAGATCAATATATTAGGTGGTGAAATTGATCTTAAAAATAGAGAGATTAAAATGCTTAAAGAGAAACTTGAACTAGCAGAGAATGAAAAACAAAAGGCCCTAGATGAAAAGAAAAACATGTTGTCAGGGTAGCTAAAACACAATTTGCATCTGATCTAGTTCATAAATCTATAGAGAGTCATCTAATGAAAAAGGGTTCTGGGATTGGATACAACAATATGCCACCACCTACTCTTATGCAACATGCACCACCTGCTAAAGAACTGTCATTTAGTAGTGAATTCAGTTTTAACAAACATGTTGAAGGAATAAGTAAGACTGAGACACCTAAGATAAGTTCTGATATGTCCTCTGATGCTCCCATCATTGAAGATTGGGAATCAGATTCTGAGGAAGATAGTAAAGTATCAACATAGCCTGAAAAGTTAGAACCTATCAAGAAAGTTGATACTAGACAAGCAAATTTTGTACCTAGATTTGGAGCTAAAGTTACCAAGAAAGTAGTAGAGTACAGGGAAATACCTAGGAACCAGATGCAACAATATAAAACTAGGGGTAATCAAAGAAGCTTAAATGGTTTAATTTCTAACAGATTAGGTGATGAGTTTCAATGTGTTAAAAAGGCTTGTTTTATATGTGGTAGTTTTGAGCATTTACAGAGAAATTGTAATAAAAACAGACCACAAGTTTGGAATCATTGGAGGAGGGTAAATCACCAAAACTTTTCAAAGAAAACAAACCCTCATCCTAACAGAAACATGATTCCTAAAGGAGTGTTAATGAGGAATGGGAATACAAAATCAATTGTCACTGCTTCTCCCAAATGGGTTCCAACCATTGCTAAGCAAAGTGTAAACACGGCTAAGCAAAATCAAACCACTGATAAGCCAAAAATCACCACAGATAACAAAGAAGTTTTAAAAATTCCAAAGGTGATAACCGATACAGTGGTTGGGAATCATTTTTATGTCAGTAAGGCCTCGCTAGTTGGCAATGGAGACCTAAGACCAAGGTTTTACATCATGTCAAGTGTGCATCAATGGACCTAAACAAATTTGATTATATTGATGCCAAGTCGCATATGGCTTGGGTCCACATAAGGAACTAACTTGTTTAATTTCATGTGCATGGCAATCTACAAGATGAGCTAAAAGACAAAGGAGTTTTTGATAGTGGTTGCTCTGGGCACATGACTTGGGATGGGAGCAACCTGAAGGATTTTGAAGCTTTTGATGGAGGCTATGTGGCTTTTGGCAATGATCCAAAGGGAGGAAAGATACTTGGAAGAGGCACAATCAGAACAGAAATTTGGACTTTGAACAAGTCTACTTGGTACAGGGACTTAAGTACAATTTATTCAGTGTTTCTCAAATGTGTGATAAGAAAACCTGGGTACTTTTTGGTGAAAATGAGTGTGTGGTGTTGTCTCCTGAGTTTAAGATGCCCGATGAGAAGTTTATACAACTTAGGGTACCTAGGAAGGAAAATATATATTGTTTTGATCTTAAAGATGTAATTCCTAATAGGTCCTTAACTTGTTTATTTGCTAAAGCATCTGTGGATGAATCTAAGTTATGGCATAGAAGATTAGGTCACCTCAATTACAAAACAATCAATAAACTGGTTAAAGGGAACTTAGTGAGAGGGTTACCTTCTAAGGTTTTGAGTGTAAGGAACTGTGTGTGGCTTGTCAGAAAGGAAAACAACATAGAGCTTCTTGTAAGTCCAAAACTGTCAACACCATTTCACAACCACTGTTTATGCTTCATATGGACTTATTTGGACCTACTTTTGTCAAGAGTTTGAACCATAAGCGGTATTGCCTAGTTATCACTGATGATTATAGTAGATTTTCTTGGGTTTACTTTTTGGCGGCTAAGAGTGAAACTAGTGAAGTTCTCAAGAGTTTCATTATTAAGATAGAAAATCTAGTGAATCATAAAGTCAAGATAATCAGATGTGATAATGGAACTGAGTTTAAGAATGCAGTGATGAATCATTTTTGTGTAGAGAAAGGTATAGAAAGACAGTTTAGTGTTGCTAGAACACCACAACAAAATGGTGTGGCTGAAAGGAAAAATAGAACACTAATTGAGGTTGCTAGGACTATGTTGTCTGAGTCTAAGTTACCAACTACCTTTTGGGCTGAAGCTGTAGGCACTGCATGTTATGTGCAGAATAGGAGTAAGGTAGTGAAGCCTCATAACAAGACCCCCTATGAGCTTTTACATGATAGGAAGCCAATGATTGCATTTCTAAAACCTTTTGGATGTCCTGTTACTATCTTGAATACCATAGACTACCTAGGCAAGTTTCAAGAAAAAGCTGATGATGGATACTTTTTAGGCTATTCATCAAATAGTAAAGCCTTTAGAGTATACAATAGGAGGACTAGAATTGTTGAAGAGAATTTACATGTTTAATTCAGTTAAAAGACTCCTAGTGTTGAGACCAAAGGACCAGACTGGCTGTTTAACATTGATATGCTAACCAAATCCATGAATTATGAGCCTATCATTGCAGAAACTTCCACTAATG
This sequence comes from Chrysanthemum makinoi, assembly GCA_910596185.1. Classification (NCBI taxonomy): domain Eukaryota; kingdom Viridiplantae; phylum Streptophyta; class Magnoliopsida; order Asterales; family Asteraceae; genus Chrysanthemum; species Chrysanthemum makinoi. The sequence continues at coordinate 60,608,312 of OU343224.1, forward strand.
TTGATGCATGTACTCTAAAGAATTCTGGTGAAGAAGCAATTTCTAAGGAAGCTGATTCTCCTCAAGAGTTCTATTTGTTTGAAAAGTGGAAAGCTAGTTCTGTCTCACCCATCATTGATAAGCAAGGTCCTACTGATGATGATGTTTTGAATATTGGAGGCAATAGTGCTCATCATCAAGATAAGGATGAGTTATTGAAAGATAATTCGTGTTGGTAGAAAAAATTGAAAAGAAGAAAAAGCAGTCTGCAAGCACGGATAAGCCAAACATAAGCACGGATAGAGTTAATACAACCACTGCTAAGCCAACAACTTCTACCACTGTCATTACAAGTGAAATCCCGCCAGTGTAAGACCGATAGTAGTACTTTCTTTGGACCAAATGCAAAGCCATTACATGGTGAAGAGGAGTATCCACATGATCCCGATATGCCTGCTTTGATTGAAATTGATACTCCTACTGATGATGAAGACATGGATGATTTCTTTAATGCAGATTTAACTAATTTGGAACATGTCATTCATGAAAGTCCTGTTACCTCCACAAGGATACACAAGATTCATCCCAAGGAACAAATACTTGGAAATTTGAATACTCCAGTTCAAACAAGAAGCAAGGTTAAGAACACATAACCCTTTCCTGAATATGGGTTCTTTGCAAGATCTCTTCACAAAAGAAACAGTCATAAAGATCTGCAAAATTGCCTGTTTGCTTGTTTTCTGTCTCAAAAGGAACCAAAGAGAGTTGAAGAAGCATTATCTGAAGAAGGTTGGGTAGAATCAATGCAAGAGGAGCTTCTTCAGTTCAAACTTCAAGAGGTTTGGACATTGGTAGAACTTCCAAATGGTAAGAGGGCCATTGGGACAAAATGGGTGTTCAGAAACAAAAGGGATGAAAGAGGTATTGTTGTGAGGAACAAGTCAAGGTTGGTTGCTCAAGGATACACACAAACCGAAGGCTTGGATTATGATGAAGTATTTGCTCCAGTTGCAAGAATTGAGGCTATTAGATTGTTTTTAGCTTATGCTTCATTTAAAAACTTTGTGGTGTATCAAATGGATGTTAAAAGTGCATTTTTGTATGGCACAATTGATGAGGAGGTTTATGTCTGTCAACCTCCTGGTTTTGAAGATCCCGATCATCCTGACAAGGTCTACAGGGTGAGAAGGCTATGTATGGTTTGCATCAAGCTCCTAGGGCATGGTATGAGTGCATGTCCACTTATTTGATGGACAATGGGTTTAAAAGAGGACTAATTGATAAAACTTTGTTCATAAGAAAGCAAAAAGATGATATTTTACTGGTTCATGTTTATGTAGATGACATCATCTTTGGCTCAACCAATAAAGAGCTATGCAAAGATTTTGAGAAGCTTATGCATGATAAGTTTCATATGAGTTCTATGGGAGAACTCACTTTCTTTTTGGGCTACAAGTTCAACAAAGGACTGATGGTATTTTCATTAGTCAAGACAAGTATGTAGCGGATGTTTTGAAGAAGTTTGGGTTTCAGGATGTGAAAAGTGCTAGTACACCAATGGAGACTCTCAAACCCTTGCTACCTGATGATGGAAGTACAAGAGTTGATCAGAAGTTGTACAGTCCACGATTGGATCTTTGATGTATCTCACTGCATCTAGGCCAGATATAATGTTCTCAGTATGTGTGTGTGCAAGATTTCAAGTCACACCTAATTCATCACACATGAATGTTGTTAAGAGAATTTTTAGGTATCTTAAAGGTCATCCTAAATTGGGCCTTTGGTACTCAAAGGATTCTCCTTTTGACTTGGTGGCCTACACAGATAGTGACTATGCTGGTGCTAGTTTGGATAGGAAGTCTACAACTGGAGGATGTCGGCTTTTTGGGAAGCGACTTATTTCATGGCAGTGTAAAAATCAAACTATTGTGGCAAATTCTACAACTGAAGCTGAGTATGGGCTGCCGCTAGTTGCCGTGGTCAAGTTCTATAGATTCAGAATCAATTGCTGGACTTTGGGTACAATTTTATGCATACTAAGATTTACATTGATAATAACAGTACAATATGCATCATTAAAAATCTTGTTTTACATTCTAGAACTAAACATATTGAGATAAGACATCATTTTATTAGAGATTGTAATGAGAAAAGGTTGATTCAAATGGTAAAAATCCATACCTGATTTCAATGTTGCTAATCTTCTCACCAAAGCTTTTGATGTGGGGAGGTTTCAGTATCTTGTTGTTAGTATTGGAATGATTAATCTCTAAATTCTCAACTTGTTTTGTACTAGTTTGTATATGTACTGCACTGTTATTATGTAATCTTAGTTTTGCTATTTTTGTTTCTAACCACTGATAGTTTGTTTCTAACCTCTGATAGTTTGGTTCAAACCACTCGCTAGTTGTCCTGCTTTTTCACTAACCATTTTTCAGTTACAAGAATGATCATTATAGAAGTAAAAGAAGTAGTGATGCAAAGTGTTCATTCATTCATTAGAGAAACAACTTACAGCTTACAGAGTACAATCAACATCAAATGCAACTACAAGAATAGAGCTATACATGATCTACTAATCTAGTTCATCTCATCTATTCCAACATCTAACAGGCTGTTGGATATGCATGATTGCTCACATCTTTCACACTAGATGCTGGATATGCGTTCGTGAAGCCTTGCATAACCACCCATTCCTTCTATCTCAATGGCTGGAGATGCATGACTACTATGACGAGGATGCTAAGGATCAAAATGGAAAGGATGGATTGATGAAAATGTTGATGATGACGATGACCACATTAGATGAAGCACGAAGGACATAGTCATATCACCAAAAAGCATCATTCCATTTTTCTTTTTCCCTTCCCCTTTACGATGTGTGAAGAAGCACCATAACTTGGTACTTGAAGACCAAGAACCACCTCTCTGTCTTTTGGAAGTGGTGGGTTTCTTGCTCGTGGTCTTGTTTGGGGTTGAGATGCTGAAGGTTGGGAGTATGAAGATCTCTTCTTTGAGGAATCATCGAGTCCTCGATGCATTACTTGGATTCACCACACTATCATCTTCAGATGATGGAAGAAATGGAGATTTTACTGGTCTTGTTTCTTGTGGAGGGAGGTAGAACTGCCATGGGTTACCTTCTTCACTTGATGATGAATATGATGATGAGGATGAGGAGGATGTTAGATTGACTACTTCTGGTTTATTCCAACTAGGGTTCCACATTGTGATTGCAGTTGATTGGAGACTTTGAAGTAATTAGGGTTTTGATATTGTTTGGTGTGTGCGTTATGAAAGATTTGGGTTCTTTTTATAAGTGGGGTTTAGGGTTATGGAAGTAAATACGGGGCAGGTTTAATGTGGTTGAGGAGTTAATGAGATTTTTGGGAGTTGGACTAATATTAGTTCTAGAAGTTGACCATATTAACTTACCTGTTCAAACCACGGATAGGTCTTTTGGTACCACTTTTAGCTCTTCCTAACCACTGACAACAATAACTTTATACTCTATGTTGGTTTTGTGTTTTTGTCTTACCGGCATGAAGGTTTTGGGTGCATAAGGAGCTGATTTACTTGCTATATCTCTTGGTCATTTGGAAGAAGAAATCCCATGTATCTGCTGATGGTATGTTGTAACCACGGATAGTAGTTCTGGAACCGCGGATAGCATGGAGTCTAGTTTTGGATAGTACATAAGCTGTTTGGTAACATTGGCGAATCTATATCACTCTTCCCAAATCACGGACGGATCATTTATTTGATTCTCAAAACCACTTCAATTGGCATCAACCTTAACCTAATCACTTTCTTTGCAAATTTACCAACTCACATCATTATTTTCCTTAATCAAAATGGATGAAAAGTATTCCACTTCACATAACCTAGTTGCCATTCTCACCAAGAATGCTCGTTTACGAAGGTTTCATCAAATGATTGATTTCTTAGTTCACGATCCCATTCATTATGCTTTAACAGTTACACCCACCATTCTTAAAGCCTACATACATCAATTCTGGAAGAATGCTACACTTGCAACGGTTGATGGTGTGGAGATGTTTCGTTCTGAAGTAGATGAGCATGTTATTTCTGTTACTGAGGATATCATTCAAGAAGTTTTGCAGTTTGATGATGCTGATGGGGTTGACAATCTTTCAGATGTTGAGATTGTTCTTTGGTTTAGAGAGATTATGGTATACTGATGAGTGCTTATTCACTCATCATTTTTACCCATCTAAGACCACAAAAAATGTCTAAAAACACGGAAATATAACCAATTATGCTACAGATATCCTTGGAGTGTGTTTTTATGTATTTGAACAGTAGTAAAGGATTGAAAAGCAGGCAAAAGATTTGAAATGAGCTTGGATTGGATAACGTACTTTGAAGACGAACGGAGAAGATGATTTTCTACATTTTCAGAGCCGGATTACACATTTGGGAGTGAGCTTGGGGAATCAGACGGAAAACCTAACCCTAAACCCAAATCACCATTTTACCCTTTTTGCAAAATCCAAGATTACTCTTTTTAAAACCTCATTTTTATTTTACAACAATTATTTTTTTCAAACCAATTTTATTAAAAGTTTTCTTTCTTAAAAAAAAAAAAAAAAAAAATGTTTAAAACAAAAAATACAAAGGTTAAAAACCTTTTAAACCTTTTAACCCTTTGAACCCCTTCACTTTAAACCACTTGACCCCCCTCTTTTTTGACCCTCTTCCCTCATTTTACCCAAAACTGATAAACCCAGATAAACAAAACCCAAACCCCTTTGGCGCCCAAATGCTCCCAGCTCACACCCTTGTCTTCTTCTCCCCAAGTCCCTCTCATACTCTCTGGTCCCCAGCTCACCCTCCCCCACAAGCACATGGGTACGTTTGCCATGTTGGCAATCCAAGTCTCACCCATTGGAGCTCATGAAATCAAAGGCTAGGATTTATCCTTGGTGCCCAAGTTGAAATGGATGGCTCAGATGAATTCAAAGAAACACAAAGTGTCCACTCACTTCTGTCTCACATCAAAAGCACAACTCAAGCATATGAAGACCTAGCTTTCCTAGTATAAATAGAACCATTTGTAAGCCTTTCAAAGGGCACCTAGGAAATTTAGTTTTAAATTAGTTTTAATTTTAATTGTAATGTTTTTCTTTATAAATGAAAAAGTTTTTATGTTCTGTCTCATTGTCTGCTTATTAAGCAAATAAGCACTTTAGTGCTTATTGGCTTTTTGTCCCTTGTTTATCAGTTTTAAAGTTTTAATTTAAGTGCAAAATAGTTTTTAAAAAGAAAAGTCCAAAGTTGTTTGAGAAAAAAACAGAGTTTGCAAAAGAATTTCAACCCATAAAGGGTGTTTGGTTCATGCTTGTTTTTTGTCCAAAACTCCTTTTACCCACTTGACTCTCAAAGTCAAAGTGTCTTAAGGCCCAATCAGGTTTGCAACCGGAATTTAACTTATATCACCAAGCTTGCAAGTTTTGTTCATAAAACAAAAGTACTTTCTGTCTAAAAAATCTGCGCAGACCACATTAAGCTGCTTGTTCACGAGCTTATTTAATAGATTATTTGAAGTCCAAGATTTGTAAAATCTGTTTCTCTTGCATCCTCACCTATCCTACTCAATACACGTTTAGCTTATTTGCATTTAGAATAGCTTTAGCTTAGTTTAATTTGCATGTGAAAACTTGTACTTATCCACTTTTACCAACTGTTACAGCAAGCATAATGCCCAAGCTCCTTTTGATTTTGATTTTTAAAACTTGACATTAGATTCTGAAAATTGGTATGCTCAATCTAGGCTAGGTTGTCAAGTCATAAGTGATTTTGTTTATTTTTCCAATGCTTATTATAGCTTATTTATAAGCTCAAAACACCCTCAGGGCATTTGTTCTGTCCCACTTGCGAGCACTCTTGGTTCCAGCTTATTGCATGCTTATTAGTTAATCCCCTTTGCTTATTCTAGGTGGCTTAGTGCTTATTAGGTATACATAGATTAGTTTAGTTAGTTTCCAGCTTATTTAGTGCTTATTTTAGTTTGTAGAATAGCTTATCCTTTCATTTTTATGCTTAACCCCCATTATTACTTAGGATCTCCAAAACTGCTTATTTTCCCCATTAGAGTAGTCCATTTCCTTTATCTCCAGCTTATCATGATTCCCTTTTATATGTTTTATGCTTATTCCATTTTCTCAAGTGCTTATTTGCTTATTTGGTGCTAAGAATAGTTCAAATATAATTCTTGTTTAGTTGTAAGTGAATCTGAGATGGATAAGCAGTTGTAAACTGCTTATTGCAAGCTTTTCAAAAGTTTAGTTTTACAAAAGTACTTATTTCCTCCCAACCTTAATTTCAAAAAGAAAAATTGAAAAAAAATAATTGCAAAAAAGGTGCAAGGCACCGATTGAACTCAGTCTCCAGCTCACATACCCAACACACACACACAACCAACGCCTAGGGTCTTTGTTCCTGAAAATTCATATCTTGCAACATTAATTCTTTATAACACAAATTCAGCTTCTAGCCTAAGTAGCTTATTTAGATTTTTAACCGCTTATTTAAAAGTAAAGTATTTTCATAAAATTTTCGATCGAGTACCACCTTTTTTTTAAACTTTCCTAGAACTTTTTCTAAAATTATCAGTAGGGAGCGAAAAATAAGTTTCACATCCTTAGGCCTTAATTGCATTTTCACTTTTTGAGGCTCGAGGGATTAGCCTTGGGGTTTTCACGTTTTTGCATTTTAGCACCTTAGGACTTATTTTAGCTTAATTTTATTGTTCCGTATGCTTAGTAGTAGTTAGATCATCATTTACTTTGTTCCCGTGCCTTAATTACTTTCCCTTTAGTTAATTTGTAGAAAACGTAATTAAAAACAAAAACCCGTAACATCGAGCATTTTAATAACAAACCTCAAACGAAATTCTCAATTCACACCTCGTTGGGAAATGACGACGGATATCCTTATCCGGTATCACATATCTCACTCACAGGATTTGATTGACTAACCTTTTTCCTAAAAGGTTTTCGATTCGATTCTCGTGTTTATTTTGATATTGATATTCTTATACTATTTCATCCATACACACCACCCTTAAACCTTCATTATCAGCTCAATCGTTATGCGAACCGTTTTAAGTTACTTACGGTTAGTCATTCACAAGTGGCTAGCTTGTGTGAGATAACTTGACGTGTTCGGCATTGAATCAATTTTATGGCACTAGCAGGTTGTGTCAGCAAGATACGACAATATCGTTAAGGTTTGACGATTAGTGACTTGAAGATCCTTTCTCGTGAAGTTATTGCTTTTTGAAAAATTATAAAACACAAAAATATTTTCCTTTTTATTTTGTATATATATATAATCTAAAAATACAAAAAGATTTTCCCTTTTGTTTTAAATAAAATAGAAGACACAATCAATATAACATTCTCAACTTGAGTGTTATCATTATAAGTTCCCGAACAAAAGATTAAAACTTGCCTTTGTGTCGCTTCGTGATTTGTTTACTTCTATCGGTTTAACAAACTGTGGAGGGTATAAGACTGACGGCGACATTAAATTGCGGTAAAGAAAGAGACGGACCTTGGAGTTTTAATACGCTGTGACCTACTTAAGTCTCTCCGCTCCTTTGTGCTTTACTTATAAAAGTGATCATTTCACGTGGGATTATTGGTTTAAGTTCACCGTGTTTTGCCTCGGTCTTGTTTTAATTGAAAGTGTTGTTTTTGAAGTGCATGCTACTCGTTCTTCTAATTCTTCTACCCCTCTTCTTGAACTCGCCACCATTCCGCGAAGACGAAATAGACGTCCCCCGCCAATAGTCGAACCCGAGATTCGTACTAATCCCGACCCCATTCCCGAAATGGCGGATACTTTCAACCATGTCCGAGTTACTTCAAGCTCCCGTAGACGGCTACGGTGATGCTATCGTCGTTCCACCAATTGACACCGAAAATTTTGAACTTAAGACTAATTTGATTCAATTGGTTTCATCTAAACCCTTTTGCGGTCTTGATAGGGATGAGCCCCATGCCCATATCCGTTGGTTTAATCAAGTGGCTTCCACTATTAACTTTCGGTCCTCATGAGTCGATCAAGTTGATGTTATTCCCGTGGATTTCCCTCGAGGCAGCCCGGATTTGGCTGAGAAAGAACCCCTCGTTCAATCACAACATGGGAAGACCTCTCTAAAAAATTCGTTAACCAATTCTTCCCTCCGTTGAAAACTACAATGTTAAGAAATGAAATAACCAATTTCCGACAAAGATTCGACGAGAGTTTCGGTGAAGCGTGGGATAGATTCAAAGAACTTCTACGAAAATGCCCACACCATGGCTTCTCCGACCTTCATCATCGATCGTTCTACAATGCTTTAACCCATCCCACCAAGATTCGCTTAAGCGCCGCCATGGTGGTAATATCTTGAGTCGTATGCCCGGGATATTAAACGATTATCGAGAACAAATCAAAGGTTCCAACCTCCCAGAAACAGGGAGCAGTTGTTGCTAAAGTTACTACCAATTCTTCTTCATCCGTTGTGGAGTCAAAATTGGAAGGACTTACCGACGCCATTCATAGCATGATAAAAGAGTTAAAGATTCAGAAAACGGAACCCGTAAAAGCCGTTATCGAAACTTGTGTTATTTGCGGTGGTCCCCATCCGTATTACAATTGTCAAGCCACCCCGATGGTGACGCGCGCAGAAATGCCACCGTGACATCTGCTAATCACAATCACAATCCTAATCCGAATCAAGGATACCTTGCTAATCAAATGGGACCACCCGGTTTTCCTCAACCTAACAATCAAAATAGGTTCAATCAAAATCAAGTGAAAGGGCAAAATGTTCCATATCAAGCCCCGATGAGCGACAATACTCTCCCCAAGGGTAATCTCAATCATGGTTATCAAGCTTCTAATTACCAAACCCCGGCCCCTCTATTGATTGACTTTCCAACTACATCAAGTCTAATGAGGTTACAATTAGGGGTTTGCAAAGCCAAATCACTACTTTGACAAATGATTTCCAAACTTCAATGTCAAAACAAGGTAATGAGTTAAAAATGAATTGAACAAAACAAACAACAAAATTGATCAAAATCAAAACAAAATTGAAAATATGTTCAATAGTATCATGTGTCAAATGAATCAAGCTTCAACTTCTAAAACCCTTCCGGCTAATACAATTCCAAATCCGAAGGGAGAGTTGAATGCTATTGCCACCGGAAGTGGTAAGTCATATGATGGACCCTCGATGCCTACACCTCCTATGAGGGAAGTAGAATGAGAAACCGAGGTGACCAAGGACAAGGTGCATTCTACAAGCCCACAAAGTACCGCACACATCCAACCTCCGGTAGTCCACATCCCCATTCCGGAGCCCGATGTTCCGAAGATTAAGCCTTCAATTCCTTATCCTTCAAGACTTAATGATCAAAAGGCCCGCGACAAAACTAATCAACAAATGGAAAAGCTTATCCAAATCTTTCAAGATATGCACTTCGAGATTAGTTTCGCGGAGGCTCTCCTTCTAATGCCCAAGTTTGGTCCGACGATCAAAAGCTTGTTGAGCAACAAAGAAAAAATTTCTGAGTTGGCTAAAACTTCCTTGAACGAGAATTGTTCGGCGGTTATCCTTAAAAAACTTCCCGAAAAGTTAGGAGACCCCGAAAGTTCCTCATACCGTGTGATTTTCAAGGGATAGTTCAATGCTCCGCTTTGGCCGATCTTGGCGCTAGCATTAACTTGATGCCACACTCCATGTGGAAAAAGCTTTCGTTACCCCACTCACACCTTACATGTATGATCCTCTAGCTTGCCGACCGTACAAATTCTCGTCCGTTAGGTATAGCCGAGGATGTTTGTGTGAAAGTAGGAAAATTTCATTTCCCCGCTGACTTTGTTGTTGTCGATTTCGATGCCGATCCCCGAAAGTGCCCTCATCCTTGGAGTGCTTCTTAAAACGGGCCGTGCAATGATCGATGTTGATGAAGGGGAAATCACTTTGAGGGTAAACAAAGAAGCCGTAATTTTCAATGTTAACCAAGATTTGAAATCTATGCCTACCATTTGTGGTATTGATAAAATTGAAAGCCGTGAAACCAAGGTGACAAAGGACCCGGTGCTTCCTACTAATAACGGAAGTACCGAAAACGTCCAACCTAAGGTTATCCAAAATTCTTCATCTAGGATTGATCAAAGTCTTTCACGATTTACGGTTAAGAGATCTTCGAGTAAACGTGTTGAGCTTAAAGCGATTACCAAGAAACCGGAGACCATAACGGAAGTGGTGGAAATTACTAGCTCTAAGAGCACACCACTTGTCCCACCTCCGCATTCGGTTAATCGAATCGATCTTGTTGAACCCTCTTTGAGTGGCAATCCCACTCCCACTTCTGACTCCATTATTTCCGACTCTTCCCCTTCCCTCACTCCGTTTGAGGGAAGTAACTTGAATTTGGAAGAGATCGCAGCTTATTATTTTCCGTCAGGAATTGATGATGATGAATCGACCGGAGGAGACCGTGTTCGTCTCGAACAATTACTTAGTGAAAATGAAGACCCGTTGTCTTCACTCCCTCCGGAAGAAATTGAAATTAAAGAAGTTGAGCTTTTGACCAAAAATCCTTCGAAGCCCGAGCCCGAGGATTCAACTATTGATTTACTTCTCGAGGAGTTCGCCGATGAACTCGCTCGCCTTGGTCCTCTCCCACCGGAAATTGACAATGAAGTCTTTGACTTTGAAGCCGACTTACGTGAACTTGAGTATTTGTTGTATGGAGATCCGTCACTTGATCCTTCAATTGATAAGGAGTTCTCCGATAAACTTGCTCTCACTTCGGACTCGATTCCATCTAAGAATGAAAATTTGAACGATGATCCTTTGGAAAATTTTGATGATCCCAAAAAAGAGAAGAACTTGAAAGTTTCAATTGATGAACTTGTTGATCAAGATGTTCTTCATTCTTTTTTAACCGAGAGTGACTCCCTTTCTCTTGAGGATTTTACCGTGGTTGACACTTTCGATTCATGCCTCTCTGAGGATAAAGTGTTCAAACCCGGTATTATACCTTCCAAGGAGTTCACTCTAAAGAGAACTCAAATTGCTAAAATGGGTACTTTACCCGATGTGATGTTTCAAACACTTCGACCTAACCATGAACTCCTCTTCTCTATGGAGTTATTTGTGACTAAGATTGTGCTTCTTGATGATCCATCATTCCTCGGTCTTCCCGCTAAACCGGATGATGGATTCATCTTTGGTTTTGAACCGATACCTATACTGGGATCTCTAAGGCGGTGGGGCAAAGAATTGAACACTATGTTCTCATGCCTAAAATTTTGCCCACCCGACCCACCCGTGCTACCTCATCCGGAATGAGGGATTTCATTTTCTTTGACTCCGGATCTCCATTCATCATTCTTTTGAGCCGGATATATCTCATCGGGTGAACTTTCAAAGCACATTCAATGTTTATCCAAACCATTTGAATAAAGTCCGATGGAGATCTTTCTCTTCCACTTACTCCCCATGGACCAATGAATTCGGGTCGAGTCAAGCTAGCGACTCGGTTAACAAAATGTAAGAGGATTTCTAGAAGGACTTTTGATCACGTGTGGTACCTTCTAGTAACCCTAGCACCACCCGTTTTGACCAAAATTTTTAAAATTTCTATCGTTTTAAGTCAAGTATTTACATTTAAAAGAAGTGCTTTGCACAAAAATAAAGCATTGATGCTTCGGTATTAATGATAGTTTAGTCTTGATTCTGGCTAGAACAAAGGAATCCCACTCGCTAGAGTGTTGATCTAGCTGCTCTCTTAACATTTAGGCTAAGGTTTTACGCATTGTGCAAATGAAAATGCTAAGCGTGGAGTAGTTGGTTCTCTTTAGAGCTTATATAAGTAATCTATGGCTTTTTCTCCCATAAGCTAACTAATTGGACTTAAATACGTGCTTGCGGTTGTCACATTTTTGAACATTCAAATAGTCTTGTTACAATATGCAAAAGTTTTAAGCAAAATTGATTTAGAGTTCCGAGTTCACTTTTTATTTAAATTTCCGAAAAGCATACTTTCTTTAAATCAATAATGTTGTTGCAAAATGAAAGTATCGTAAAAGTGCTCGAATGCCAAAAGTTGCAAAGTTAAATTCAAAGTCAAAAAGTGAAAAAAAAAAAAAAAAAAAAAAGTGAAAAGAAAAAAAGTGAAAAAAGTTGAAAAATGAAAAATATGAGTTGCGTGAATAAAAGCATTATGTTGCTTATGAATAAATGTGCGAAACTTCCTTTTCCTTAAATTTAAATCGGGAGTTAAACTCGTATTCGTCAAAGTTGTCTAAAAGTTTGACGGTAATTTGGAAATCCTTGATTTCAAAGATCCCGAAAAGCCCCGATACTATTCTCGAGGGTGAAAACCTAGCCTCCTTAAAAGGACAACTGAGAAAAAAGTAACATGGAGTGATCTCACCTTTGGATCTCGAATTTCTAAATTATCGTCGGTTGTAATCCATTTAGGTTTAGTTTTAACTTACCGGTAGCTTCGTAAATCTTTGGAATCGAATTCCCGCTAATTCCGGTACTATTCTCTGTGAGGTGTCAAAAGCCCGGTCACTTAAAACTTATGTTTTGGGATGTGCCGAGAAGAAAGCCGCTACATGGAAGAGCCCCTTTCGATCCTTAGACTTTCATCGTTTCCGGTGGGTTAGTACTTTAGTTAAGTGGATAACAACCATAACAAATGTCGATTTCAATGGTCAAACTTTTGAAAATGAGCACACACACATAAATTGTATAAATTGCGGGAGTAAAAAGTTAAGTCTCGACTTACATAGATTATTTGTATAAGTAGTGTTAGCATTTTACAAAAACGTTTGCACAATAAGTTTAAGCTTGGTTTGAGAGTATAAAAAGAGGATGACGATTACAATTCCCCGGAGACACCCATTTTGTGTGAATCCCGTTCTATGATGCCGTGTTTTGATAATCAAGCATGTTATTTATTTATCGTTCAAGTTTTAAATTTCTCGTAGTTGAATAAAAAGTCGAGACGGGGTATTCTTGGTATTTTTGATCCTTTCATTACTTCATATGATCGGATTGCTAGGGACTAGCAATTGATAGTGTGGGGGATTTGATGAGTGCTTATTCACTCATCATTTTTACCCATCTAAGACCACAAAAAATGTCTAAAAAACGGAAATATAACCAATTATGCTACAGATATCCTTGGAGTGTGTTTTTATGTATTTCAGGTACGAAGAATTGAAAACAGGGCAAAAACGGACTGAAATGAGCTTGGATTGGATAACGTACTTTGAAGACGGAACCGGAAGATGATTTTCTACATTTTCAGAGCCGGATTACACATTTGGGAGTGAGCTTGGGGAATCAGACGGAAAACCTAACCCTAAACCCAAATCACCATTTTACCCTTTTTGCAAAATCCAAGATTACTCTTTTTAAAACCTCATTTTTATTTTACAACAATTATTTTTTTCAAACCAATTTTATTAAAAGTTTTCTTTCTTAAAAAAAAAAAAAAAAAAAATGTTTAAAACAAAAAATACAAAGGTTAAAAACCTTTTAAACCTTTTAACCCTTTGAACCCCTTCACTTTAAACCACTTGACCCCCCTCTTTTTTGACCCTCTTCCCTCATTTTACCCAAAACTGATAAACCCAGATAAACAAAACCCAAACCCCTTTGGCGCCCAAATGCTCCCAGCTCACACCCTTGTCTTCTTCTCCCCAAGTCCCTCTCATACTCTCGGTCCCAGCTCGCCTCCCCACAAGCACATGGGTACGTTTGCCATGTTGGCAATCCAAGTCTCACCCATTGGAGCTCATGAAATCAAAGGCTAGGATTTATCCTTGGTGCCCAAGTTGAAATGGATGGCTCAGATGAATTCAAAGAAACACAAAGTGTCCTCTCACTTCTGTCTCACATCAAAAAGCACAACTCAAGCATAAGAAGACCTAGCTTTCCTAGTATAAATAGAACCATTTGTAAGCCTTTCAAAGGCACCTAGGAAATTTAGTTTTAAATTAGTTTTAATTTTAATTGTAATGTTTTTCTTTATAAATGAAAAAGTTTTTATGTTCTGTCTCATTGTCTGCTTATTAAGCAAATAAGCACTTTAGTGCTTATTGGCTTTTTCCCTGTTTATCGGTTTAAAGTTTTAATTTAAGTGCAAAATAGTTTTTAAAAAGAAAAGTCCAAAGTTGTTTGAGAAAAAAAAAACAGTTTGCAAAAGAATTTCAACCCATAAAGGGTGTTTGGTTCATGCTTGTTTTTTGTCCAAAACTCCCTTTTTACCCAATTTGACTCTCAAAGTCAAAGTGTCTTAAAGCCTAATCGGTTTGCAGACTGGAATTTAACTTATATCACCAAGCTTGCAAGTTTTGTTCATAAAACAAAAGTACTTTCTGTCTAAAAAATCTGCGCAGAACAGCAGCTTAAGCTGCTGTTCACGAGCTTATTTAATAGATTATTTGAAGTCCAAGATTTGTAAAATCTGTTTCTCTTGCATCCTCACCTATCCTACTCAATACACGTTTAGCTTATTTGCATTTAGAATAGCTTTAGCTTAGTTTAATTTGCATTTGAAAACTTGTACTTATCCACTTTTACCAACTGTTACAGCAAGCATAATGCCCAAGCTCCTTTTGATTTTGATTTTTAATACTTGACATTAGATTCTGAAAATTGGTATGCTCAATCTAGGCTAGGTTGTCAAGTCATAAGTGATTTTTGTTTATTTTTCCAACAGCTTATTATAGCTTATTTATAAGCTCAAAACACCCCCTGTAGGACTGTTCCTGTCCCCTTGCAGCAGCCTTGGTTCCAGCTTATTGCATGCTTATTAGTTAATCCCCTTTGCTTAATCTAGGTGGCTTAGTGCTTATTAGGTATACATAGATTAGTTTAGTTAGTTTCTAGCTTATTTAGTGCTTATTTTAGTTTGTAGAATAGCTTATCCTTTCATTTTTATGCTTAACCCCCATTATTACTTAGGATCTCCAAAACTGCTTATTTTCCCCATTAGAGTAGTCCATTTCCTTTATCTCAAACTTATCATGATTCCCTTTTATATGTTTTATGCTTATTCCATTTTCTCAATTGCTTAATTTCTTATTTGGTGCTAAGAATATTTCAAATATAGTGCTTATTTGGTTGTAAGTGAATCTGAGATGGATAAGCAGTTGTAAACTGCTTATTGCAAGCTTTTCAAAAGTTTAGTTTTTACAAAAAGTACTTATTTCCTCCTCAACCTTAATTTCAAAAAGAAAAATTGAAAAAAAAAATAATTGCAAA
Source organism: Chrysanthemum makinoi (assembly GCA_910596185.1). Taxonomy (NCBI): domain Eukaryota; kingdom Viridiplantae; phylum Streptophyta; class Magnoliopsida; order Asterales; family Asteraceae; genus Chrysanthemum; species Chrysanthemum makinoi. The sequence goes on from OU343224.1 coordinate 60,623,601, forward strand.
AAAAGGTGCAAGGCACCAGATTTGAACTCAGGTCTCCAGCTTCACATACCCAACACACAACACACAACCAACTGCCCTAGGGTCTTTGTTCATTCATATCTTGCAACATTAATTCTTTAAACACAAATTCAGTTTCTAGCCCAAGTAGCTTATTTAGCTTTTTAACTGCTTATTTCGTAAAGCAGTACCACCTTTTTATAATTTTCCTAGAACCAGTAGGCCTAAAAGTATTTTCATTAAAATTTTCAGATTTTTCCAAAATAGTTTAGTATTTTTTATAATTAAATTAGATTAAATTAGATTTTAATTCATAATAAATAATTTAAAAGTCGAAAAAATACCCGGCTTTTTCCTAAAATTATCTTTAGTAGTTTAGAACAGTGGAAAATTAGTTTCACATCCGTAGGCCTTAAATTGCATTATTTTCACTTTTGAGGCTCGGGATTAGCAGGGTTTTCACGTTTTTGCATTTTAGCACCTTAGGACTTATTTTAGCTTAATTTTATTGTTCAGTATGCTTAGTAGTAGTTAGATCATCATTTACTTTGTTCTCGTGCCTTAATTACTTTCCCTTTAGTTAATTTGTAGAAGCGTGGTTAAAACAAAAACCCGTAACATCGAGCATTTTAATAACAAACCTCAAACGAAATTCTCAATTCACACTCGTTGGGGAAAGCGACCCGGATATCCTTATCCGGTATCACATATCTCTCACGGAGTTTGATTGACTAACCTATTTCCTAAGAGGTTTTCGATTCGATTCTCGTGTTTATTTTGATATTGATATTCTTATACTATTTCATCCATACACACCACCCTTAAACCTTCATTATCAGCGAATCAGTGTCTGAACCGTTTTAAGTTTCTTACGGTTAGTCATACACAAGTGGCTAGCTTGTGTGAGATAACTTGACGTGTTCGGCATTGAATCATATACACATAGAGGTGACAAGGTACAATTCTTTAAGAGTTTCTTTTCACAACAATGGAAGTTTTTGATTCACACCTTGTTGATGTGTATGAGTAACAAGACCACAGGTTTTAATGACTTTCCTTCAAAAATTGCTACTGCTATTATTTGTTTATCTGAGGGAAGGAAGTTTAATTGGTCTAGAATGATTTATGAGGGGTTAGTACAAAACATTAGGAAGAAGGGTAAATACTATTTGTATCCTCGGTTTGTTCAACTGATTGTAGCACATCAAATTGTTGATCCTATTGAACATTCTAGAGAGTATGAAGTACATCATATGCTTCCTAAGGTTTTTGCACATATGAGGAATCACCCACAGAATGTACAAATTAGAGATGTTCCTTTATTTCCTCACATGCTTATTTTGTCTCTCGCTCCGATTTTGATGAAGGTCTTGACACTCAACCCTTGTCACTGCAGCACAACTCAAATCACTTGCGAAAGTACACCTCCAACCACTCGATACTACAACTCAAATCGAGGTACACCTCCAACCACTAATACTACACCTCAAATCACTAATATTTCACCTATTGTATGGACTAGGAGAAAGAAGGGCACTAAGCTTCCTCAGGCTAGTGCTAGTGGTGTTGCTCATGAGGCTGTCACAGGTGGTGAAGGTGACATGATTGAAAGGGCTTCCACTACTGATACATGCTTAGATCTGATCGGATAGTGGAAACATTAATAAGACCCAACCATTGGCAACTCCTAATGTGGAGAGTTCCTTGGAACTTAACAGAGGTGGAGGAATCCCTAGCCACTTGGCTATAACAGGTGCATAGATGTTCGACTCCGGTCGATGCTATGTTTTCTATATCCAAAGATTCACCGAGCAATTAACACAGCCGAAGTGATGAGGATAGGTTGGAACCCTGAACATGAATTGACGGATTCGAGTTTGTACATCATGACTTTTCCAATGAACCATCTCTCGGACCAGTTCACACAGTGAGTCGAAGTGGGAGGATATTTTGAACGCTTAATGAATTGGCCAAATGTACCAAGATGGAGAGCGATCTCTAATCTCAAGGAATTGGCTGGGTTTCATGAAAAGGATATTCGGCTTGAAACCTGAGGGTTTTGGTTTTGGAAAGATAAAAAAAGGCACTGGGCTTGCTTTGCTTTGAAGAAGTTAAGGAAAAAGAAGTTGAACTCCTCTCCAGCTCTGAATATGGAGGATGTATCCAAACAGGGGAGGAGTGAAGGCAAGAATTCAGGGGAGGATGTTAATGTATCTTTGGAAGAAGATGTTGATAGTGGAGATCAAACATTTGTGGTATCTGATAAAGATGGGAATGAGGCAGTTCTTGAAAATGTGAAGAAGGTTGTAGAAGATGTAGTACTGAACACAAACACGGATGGTATGTCTGAAAGCGCGGTTAGTACACTTCTAACGATCTGTTGAAACATATAGCAACTATAAACATTACAACTATACCTTCAACAATCATACCCACTGCTATTATAACCACTTCCACTGTTGTAACAACTCTCTTTATATTACCATCTAAGCCTAAAGAATAGAGAAAGGCTGCAAGTACATTGATTAATCGAGCAAAACATCATCTATTTCTACACCCATCATTACTGCTTTATCAATTGATTCAAACTAATGCAACTAAACCCAAACCCAGAGGAAAAACTTTAGTTATTGGTGAACCACTGATGAAGAAGGTGATTCAATCTGATGTTGGAAAGGGTAAAGGTATTGCATACCAAGTTGAAGTTTAAAACTAGAGAAGAAAAAGAAGCTTTTGATGATGAATTTGTAAAGAATATGGTTGCTGAAGAACAAGCAGCTTTGGATAAAAGAAAGAAAGAAGAGGAGAAGCTAGTGAGAAATTGTTAGCTATATGGTATAACTCAGAAAACTATCTTCAAGCTTCTTTACAAATTCTTGATGAGTTTACTGCACAAGAATGGGTATTGCTGGATGATGAGGAGAAAGCTAGATTGATGAATGAATGGGCAAGGAAGGTTAGCAAAACAAAAGAAACAGCGGTTATAAGAAAGAAACCTCCTACTATGGCTCAAATGAGGAATAAATTGATGAAAATTATTAAGAATTTAGGCATTTATGTTTCTGATAATCTTAGTAAATGTTCATTTGAAAGAATTTTGGAAATCTATGAGAGATGTATGAGGATTAATGTAGATGATTTCTGTCCAATGAATTATGAGAAGGAAGAAGAGTGGATAAAGAAGCATGATGAGTGGATGCTAAGTAAAAGGAAGATAAAATCTGAGGTTCAGAGTCATCGATTCTAAAAGATTGAAAGTTGTTGAAAATGAAAATCAAATCATTTCTTATGAGTTTAAGCTTAATGATGGAAGTGAAGGAGTTTGGAAAATTAAAAGACTCAACAATGAAGTTTCAGGTATAATAAATTTTCACAAATGCTTCAGATATTTGATAGAGATGATTTGGTGAATCTTTGGATACTTTACAAGAATAAGTTTGGTGAAGTACATCCAAATAATTATCATGAGAGGTTGGTTTATCATCATTTGAAGATTCTATTTGAACATACTCATGATGAATCTGAATGGCAAGGACTCTCCAATGGTCAAGTTACTAGATGGTTTTTATATCAAACTTGTGGAGTTCATGTTTTGACTGTTTCTGGAAAGGTTATTCATATGCTTGTAGAAGGTGATTATCCTCAACTAATAAGCATCCGGAATAATTGCTCGATGTTGAAGCCTGGTTGTATCAAGATGTTAGTACCTTATGATGGTCAAGCTTACGATTTAGTTCTTGAAGTATGAGAATATACTTAAGGCTAGTAAGTGTTTGGCTACATCCTCCATTTAAGATGTTTTGAGCTTAAAGGAAACTTGAGAATTCTATTGGAATGTATCAAGTTTAGGGGAGGATTGTTGGGTTTTAGGTTCCTTGCATCAAGAATTACTTTAAGTACCGGAACCACGCAGACAGAGCTTGATAGAACCACAAACAGAAGAGTGTAACCACGGATGAAGATAACCGCGGCTAGTAGTAATGTGTAACCACGGATGATATATTGTAACTACTGCTAGTGTTTTGTATAGTCGGTTAGTTTATTGTTTTAGATAAATATGGAAAAGATATTTATCTTGTAGGTTACGTATTGTATAATGTATAGGACTCCTTGGCTTATAAAAGGAGTTCCTAGGTTAGATTAGAAGTACGTAAGTCTTATATCTAAGGTCGATACACTTCAAGGTTGCAAAACCCTAATACTGTAAGAGTATTCGTATTAACAAATAATATTGAGGTGTTGAATGTTAACTGTTCTTCTTCTTAAGGTTAAGTGTTAAATTCCGCATAATACTTAATAAGTTGTTATTCTAAGTCAGTTTCTATATTAGATCGTTTGCTCAACTGGGATCAACACTAGTTATGAAGGACTTAAGAATGAAACTAGTGTCATCCTTCTTAGCTAAAAAGAAAACCTAAGTAAACCTACTATAGTCTTCAGTGACAACTAGGCAATACATCTTTTTCATTAAGCTTTTTCCAAACTTTGGACCAAATAAATCCATATGCAACATATGTAAAGGTAAACTGATAGAGTTATCTGTTTTGAACTTACAAGAGGCTCTATGCTGCTTTCCCTTCTGACAAGCAACACATATTTGATCATTTTCAAAAATGTTTGGAAGGTAAACCTCTCACAAGATTTCTCTTAACCAATTTATTCATTATTTTAAAGTTTAAGTGTACAAGCCTTCTATGCCAAAGTTTGGATTCATCCAATGTCGCTTTTGCAAAAAGGCAAGTTAAACCACCTTTAGGAACCATGTTCTTTAAATCAAAACTATATATATTATCTCTTCTAGGAACTTTAAGTAGGATTTGACTTTCATAAACCAACTTAAAATTTGGAGATAAGATGATACATTCAGTGTTAGTAAAAAGAACACTGTTCTTTTTGTCACATATATGTGAGACACTAAAGAGGTTAAACATAAGCTCTTCTACAAAATACACATTTTCAAAGTCCAAAGTACATGTCTTTATGGTACCTTTCCTAGATATCTTTCCTTCTTTGTGATTTCCTCCAAAGGCAACAAATCCTTCATCAATTTTCTCAAAATCAGTAAGATAGGACTTGTTCATTGTCATGGGCCTAGAGCATCCACTATCAATCACTCCTTGATCCTGTAAGTCCAACAGTGGATTGCCCTGCACATAAGATAAGAAAATCAACAAATTTTGGGGAACCAAGCCATTACATAATTGGATCTGCCTTGTGCATCAATAAAATCAAATTTCATTAAAGTTATTGATGCACTGTTGTGTCTGGAAACATGGTCTAATACTTTAATCTTTGGTTTCCAAACCTAACATGCTGAGACCTTAACAGCATTAACCACATTGCCCTTAACAGCATCAACCATAGTTTTTGCCTTAACAGTAGTAACTACTGCTTTTAGCTTAGCAGCATTAAGTGTTGTTTTTTTAATGGGCCTTTTGAAAGTTAAATGTGCTGGTTTATGAAAATTTTACATTTTTTGAGCACCATTAACTGTAATTTTTGTTTGAGCATCATTAACTGGTCTGGCAGTATTAAGAGTTTTTGGCTAAATTTCATTAAAACTGCTCTTGGAACCATATTCCTTTGAGTATTGGGGTGAGTATATTTTGCAAAGTTTTTGTGATTTACCCTGGTAGCATAGTTCCAAACTGGTTTTACCACCCTTTGTCTCTGATGGTAAGTACAATCATACTGCAAATGCTCAAAACTACTACACACATAACAAGCTTTGTTGAACATTTGAAAATCACTTCCTAACCTATGTGACATCAGGTTATTAAAATTCCTCTGATTTCCTCTAAGACTGTATGTATTTGTCCTAGTTTGCTTAATAGTATTTGTAGTCTTCCTAGCAGTTTTAACAGACTCAACCTTAGCAATGCTAGGCTTGAATACTTTCTTTTCAACCTTAGGTGCAACTACATCCTGATCCTCATCATCAGACACCCAATCTTCAATACTTGGAGCATCAGATTGCTTTTTATCAACCTCACTACTAGGATTAGCTTCATACTTTTTATCTACAATTTTATCAGCAAATTTATCTAAGCCAGTATATGACAAATTAGGTGTAGGAGGCACAAAATTTCCTGTAATGGGAGGGGGAGCTAAATTATAAGGTAAGCAATTTTTACATTTGTTAACAAATTGACACTCTATTATCTTGTTAACACTCGCAAATGCATGTTCAAATCTTTCTACACCTATTTGAATATTTTCTTTTTCCTTTTGAACTTCATCTTTTTCCTTTTGAGCCTTTTCAATCCTCTTCCTAAGCTTTTTAATGAGTTCATCTCTTGCATAAATTTTACTTTTTAAAACATTAATCTTTTCAACATACTCAGACTCATTTGCTTTATAGAATTCTAGTCTTTTCTCTACTGACTCTAATCCTAATTTATAACTTTAACACATCAGCTCAGACTTCCTTAAATCTTCTAACAGTTTATTGTTTTGAGTTTTAATTTACTTAACATTTTCTAAACAAGATTTATAAGAACAGCCAGAATCATTAGATACCTCAAAGTCTGAACTTGAGCCTGAAGATGAAAAAGCCATCAATGCATAGTTGGGTCCTTCTGCAGCCTGGTTACTCCAATCACAACCACCCAGACCATCACATGACACCAATGTTGTTGTAGTAGGTGTCTCCACTGGTATACTCCATCTAGTTGAGCTTTCCCTATCCTTGTAGTCTTTTCTTCTTGGAGCCCTGCACTCTCCAGTAAAGCGACCCTTATTGTGATAATTATAGCATTCCACATTGGATTTGTCAAAGCCCATGTTATCAATTCCATTGACTGTCAGCTTCCTTCCAGTGTTCTTCAAGAACCTCCTAGCTCTCTTTATCAACATAGACATCTGCCATCTTAGATCCATCTCTTACACATCATCTGGATGAATTTGTTCAAGATCCTCATTTTTCAGTTGAGGACTATTGGGCTGACTATCCAACAAAGCATAAATCAGAGCATCACTCAAGTTGTCAACATTTGTTGAGTTAACAGCAGTAACTTGAGGACTAGTAGTAGTAACTCCATAAACAGTAGTAATTGCTTCACTGGTAATGCTAGGGTTCTTAGAGGACATAAATGCCATATTATGTGAGTTTTTACTAGAGCTAGATGATCCTTTGACCTCTGGTTCACACACCTTCAAATTATTGTAAAGATCATCCAAGCTCATAGTGTCAAGATCAACCTTGTTTCTCCACACAACAATATGTTTGCTCCATTCAGAGGACAAGCTTCTCAAAAACTTTTGATTCATATCTTCTTGAGAGGTCTCCACACCCAAAATCTCTAGTTGACTTACAAGCTTTTGGAGTCGATCAAAGGTTTGATCCAACATCTCAGAACCTTGAGCAGAGAAGTTCTCATACTTCTGTTTCAACAGATTCTTCCTTGTCTTCCTTATAGCATCATTACCTCCAAACCTCTTTTCAATAGCTTCCATGAGAGACTTGTCATCTTTATAGGAGTTGAACTTCAACTAATGTTCATTAGGAATGGACATCATCAAAGTACTTCTGGCTTTAACTTCTAATCTTTTTTGAGCCTTTTCTTCAGCAGTAGTGAGAGGCAAGATAGTCACAACACCTTCAGGTGATGTTGATTTTTTGATGGAGCGTTTCCATTCTCAATGACTTCCCAGAGTTGGAAGTCAAGCATCTGGATATACTGCTAAATACGCATTCTCCAGATCTCATACTCACCAGCCTTGAGCACTGGAACCCTTGATGCAGCAACCATATGGGCTGAGTCTTGATCCATCTTTAGCAGCAAATTCTTGTGTATTATAACAGGTTCTTCTTTGATCACAGTTTCTAGAATCACAAGCTCTGATACCACTTGTTGATCCCAGTTATGTATTTGATCTTATTCCATTAGCTTTCAAAAGTTTGTTTATGCTAGATAAACTAACACAAGTAGATTAGAAATTGTTTTGAATTAATCTAACACTATGCGAAATCTAGTATTTGATATTAAGAAGAACACAATTAACTAACGATAAACACTTCAATATTATTGATTATTATACGAATACTCTCACAAGTATTAGGGTTTACAACCTTTAAGCTATGAATAAAAACACAGGTACTAATCTCTATGCCCTAGGCCTCCTTTTATAGACTAAAGAGTCCTATATGGGTTACAATACGTATTCTCCAAGATAAGAATACTTTCCTAAGTATATAATATCGTTTACATAATTATCTAAACATTCTATACATATGTTAACCGAATTAAAACATAAACAATACTAATACTCAACCAGCAGCACTAATCTTTACTCCGGCAGCATTAACTCTTTAGCAGCACTAAGTTAGTACTAGCAGTACTAACTTTTCTTCTAGCAGCACTAACTACTTAATGTATTTTCTTTTGAAGTTCTCAACAGTCTTAATCTTTAATCAGCAACAATAACACACTTAAAACATTTTTCATAGATTTTCATGGGCAGTCTTAACCATATGAGCAGCATCAGTATCTAGAGGTCTTTGAAACCCAACAAATCTTTTTAGTTGTAGGATTAAATTTAGAAGGTTTAAAATCACCCTCGGTAATAGCAAGCCAGAGATCTGGATCTTTTGATTTCACATAATTTTTGAATCTATTTTTCCAGTTAATAAATTCAACGTTTTTGAAAAATAATGGTTTTTCCATAGATTGCCCTTCTAGGTATTTTTCAGATTTGATAAATCAATTCAAGTTTTAAAATACAGTACATTTTAAAGTTCTTGAGTAACCTAGCTCTGATACCAATTGTGGAAACTATAAAGGGGGGTTGAATAGTTTCGCCGTTCTAATTTTGTTTTAAAAAAAGTTTGCTATGTTTGAAAATCTTTTCGATTCGAGATTATGTGATACCAATCGACAATATATGCACACAATAATATCAACAACAAATAATAATCAAATATGAAGTTAAAAATTGTAAAGAGATAGAACGATCAAACCAATGCACATAAATTTATAGTGGTTCGGCAACGAAGCTCTATCTTCGCCCTACTCCACTCCCCGAGTATTCACACTCGAAAATTCACAATCAATATATCAACAAACTCCCTTCAGGCGGAGAATACCACACAACGTCATTTACACCAATTTTCGACACTAAGCTAAATGTCGAGTTCTAATCGTAGCTAGAACCAATCTACACAACACTACACACAATGCTTCATGGACTTCCATACCATCCGGATTTACACAACAACACCTCACGAACTTACACATCGTCCGAATCTACACAACAACACCTTACGGACTTAAATACCGTCCAGATCTACAGAAAAATACTTCACGGACTTACACTTCATCCAGATATACACTTACACCATAATTCACAACTTACACCCAAGTCGGATCTACCACTATACAAGAATAAAGATTGAGAGAGTCTAGATTAAGAACATAATCGTAACAAAGGTTACGTATGTAATGCTTATTCTACAATACTTCATTTATTGGAAAATACGAGAATTCTTCTTTTACATGTGATGGAAGAAAGGATGTGATCACTTATAAAAAAATATCTACAAGCTAATGTGATCAAAGAATGTAGAAGAAGAGATTGAGAGAGAACATAAAGTTTTGTGTAAAGTGGTTGTGAAATCTAATTGAAATAGTGTGTAACACCCCTAATTTCGTGATACGCAGCGAAATTTAATCTGGGTGTTACTTCATGGCACAATAGTTATAACAATAGAAAATGAACCCTAATTGAGTCATTTTAAAAGATTTATCATTCGATTTATATAAATATCAAAGTTTACAAAATGAGGTCCCAGTAGTTTTACAGTTTATTAAATAAGTTTTCGAATGATAATATATCCTTCTTGAGTATCCGTACCCTTCCGTGCCATCCTCATAAATTACGAACCTGAGATAAACATGCTAAAAAGTGTCAACACAAAGGTTGGTGAGTTCATAGAGTTTATAGATAAAACAGCTGCGTTCAGTAGTTTTGAGTTTGAGTGATAATCGTAATAAATATAGATATCAATAAAATATGTAGTGGGCTACGTTGTTATACACCCATAGTTTTTTTTTTAGTAATCAGTTGAACACAAGTTTCAAGGTTGGGTCATGTTGTTGTACTACAACATTAGTATCATTGCAGTACCGTATTATTGCTCTTAGCCTCATGATACGGAAACCTTAACAGTACGAGATCATAGTAATGAACTAATGATGTAAGTTACTGAAATCATAGAGATGATGTAAGTAACAAGGCCCTCGGGTAGGAGTTTGCCAACTTCCTATGGGGTTCTCAAATAAAGTGCACTTGGCTACTTATCCAGCAAAAACAAGTGGGGCGTCAACTGCCAATAGATCAATTCACTATATTCGCGTTTACTCGCAAGTGATTAATGGCTCATGATAGAGGGAATTTTAGTGGCAATAGTGTATAACTTAGGCAATAACAATCAGGATCGCATACAGATAGTACTTGTGTTCAGGTTTGTAGGAAAACATATAAAGTGTGATTATGAAATCATAGTAGCATGTAAAAGCCTTAGAGTACTTGTGAAATTAAAAATGAGTAGTTAAGCATGTATCTCCCCCAAAACAGTTTAAAAGCAAGTAAAGGTAGGGGCCATGAACTCACCTTGGATGGAAATCTGATTGATGTCAAAAGTAAATTCAAACTGAAATGGTAAATGGCTCCAACACGTGACCTGAATCGATATGTCAAGTTTTAGTATTCGTATTCATCTATGTGTGATTTTAATATTCATGTTACAAATGTTTTGTTGGTGTTTGAATGAGACAACATGAAGTCTCTTCAAAAGTTAGTGAATAGTAATGTTTATCATTTTTCCTTTTTATGATTTGGCCGATCGTTTACGATATAGATAATTTTTATCGAAGCCTCGTAAAATATATTTCTTATAATTAGTTTTATCGAAATCTTGAATAGTTAAGTAGTAAAAGTATATTATTGAAGTAGATATTAAAAATATACCCTTATAATTCCAAGTACTTACGGTTATTACCCTTAACCTTTATGAATTGACAAATTATACCCTTTGAATTTCATAAAAAGAAAATGTATACCTTTCAGATTTCATAAAATGACAACTCTCACCCTTCAACTCTGGTAAAATGACAACTTTTACCTCTCAACTTTGGTAAAATGACAATTTATACCCTTTAGTTTCAAAAGTCACACTTTATATCCCTATGTCTCAAGTTGATTACAATCTTAATCCTTGTTATAAAAATTTTAAAATTTTGGTATTTTAAGTCCTTGACGCTTTAAGTCTTTACAAAAATGGTCCTTATTTCGTTTTTAGTACGTTTTAGGTTCAGAAAAAGGCGAGTCTTTCTACGAATTGTCAAAATAAGTTAATAAAGGTTTAGAACAAACTTATAATAACTTATTAGCTTATGTTTTAGCTTATTTTTGAAAAGTGCATAAGAAGGGTATGTTAGAAAAGGTTCGCGAGGCACCCTTTTCCCGACAAAATAAAAGCGAGGCAATTAGAGTTTTTAAAGATGTTCTTGTTGTTTTAACAACTTAGCTGTGAGCTTTTTAAAATGGCATAAACCTTTCATTTTATGGACCTTTGGTTAAGGAGAAATAATTCCGTGAACATGGCCACTTGGCCATGTCGTGCCTAGAACTAAAAGAAAAGAAAATTTTATTTTTGACTCTTTAAACTTTACGGCTTATTCTAGTGACCTTGTAATATGTTAATACGCTTAGCTTATGGTTGAAAAACAAGACTTAAAAGGTGCGTTTGGTTTTACATAACCATGACAGCTGTTAGGTTTTTGATTAAATTTAGCCTTCGTGTTGCGTTTTTCTGGACCCGTGCCCCGAGTTTTTGAAGAAAACGTCGTTCCGGACAACCTTCGTGCTTTAACTTTTTGATAAAACGAACCAGAAGTGCCTCAAAAATATACCACTGTTCATATACATAAAGTTTTGCACAGATTCAGATTTTTAGTTTTGTTATTTTATTTTGATCATAACTTTTGACTCGCGTACTCGTTTTGAGTGATTCAAGTTGCTACGTTTTCCTTATAAAGTCCTTTTTAACCGTATGTACTTGATATTAAAAGTATGAAAGAAATTGAAATAAGTTTAAAAGACTTACAACTCTATAGTACTCGATTTGGAAGCAAAAACACCAAAAGGGCTGCTAAAGTGGTACTAGGCTTCTCCAAAGCTTATGACTCTAGTATACCCTTCCTCACAACTTCAGAATTTTAGTGAGTGTGAGTATATTTGAGTGTGGGTGTAGTTTATGTGTTTTGAATGGTTGGTGAGTAGGAATGGAAGAATGTGTTCGATTTATATAGGAGGGAAGACCTAGGGTGTCTTGAGGCTTCATGTCACTATGTTATGGGAATGTGAGACATGATGAGGTGTTCATAAAAGTTTGTGAGGTGATATGTGATGAGGGTGAGGGTGGTGTGAGGTGGTAAAAAGGTAACCAAAGGTTTTTGCCTACAAGTTTTGACTATGGTAAATCTCTAGGGGAACATAGTGATGTGGATGAAAATGGAGCTAGTAAATATATTGTGGCATAGGATTTTACAAGTAATAGGTTGAAACTAGTTTTCTTTGGTTTTAGTTAGAATCGAACTAGGTAAATAAAAAAAAGAAGAAACCGTGTTGCTTTAGGTGATGGTACATGGGCTTTGGTGGGTTGTACATTAGGTTTAAGTGAAGTAGTAACTTAGTTTTAGGGCTTGGTTAGTTACAGGTTTAAGTTTAAATTAAATATAAGTTAGCTAAGTAAAAACATAGTTTTTAAGTTTTGTGCATTAGGTGCTTGTACCTTGGGTATTAAAGTGTTGTACTTAGGTTTATTAAGTACAAGAAATATATTTTTAAGGTTTATGCATAAAATACTTGTACATTGGCTTGAAAGACTTATACATTTATATTTTATAAAAATCATGTATAAATTAATTAGGGTTTGTGATTTCATTTACATAGAATCATAGTTTTGTAAATTAGGGCTTATAACGGGAAATATCGTAGAGTTAGGTTTTCATGCTTTAAGAACTTGTACATTAGCTTCGAAGTGTTGTACTTTAGTGTTAATGGGTTAGTTAGGTGAAATCATAGTTATAATAAATTATGGTTTCATGAAAACTCCAATTGATAGAAAACGTTTAGTTTGAATGTTTAATAATCGTACGTTTACGAAATAACGTAAAGTGGTAAATAAAAGTTGAAAACTATTATACTTGACGTATAAGGAATGAACTTAAGACATTCTGGTGTTAGTGTGTACATTTATTAAGAATGAGAGTTACGTCATATTACTTAGTTGTTGTCATTAGATAAACTGATAATGTTAAAAAAAATGTAGACGTGAAAAATGGATAAGTATTCTTTAGTTAGAATATCATACAAGTGGAAATTTACCGGTGGTTACAGTCTTACCCCCTTAAGTGGAATCTCGTCCCAAGATTCAGTCCGTGTTAAGTGTTGAACTAATGAGGATGAAATGTGGTTTCACTTGTGAAAGCTTATAAGTTAGAATTTATTGTTTTTACATGTGAATAACATTATTTCGAAGGTCATATAAACATAAGAAATTTTTATTTTGAATGAAGATTGTTATTAGTTTTGAAAATTGACATTGAAAATTGTCTTTGATGAGTATTTCGGAAGAGTACTTGATGATTGTAGGGAAAGTTGTTGAACTTTAGCTTTTGTAGATTATGAATCAGTTTGTGATCTTCGAGTTCATACTCATACCGTTTCAGATACAAATAAGCCCACTCATATATAATCCATTACTTACATAGAGAGGCGTCCCAAACAATGTAAATTAAGGAATATAAACTTATGGTTCGGTGATCCACAATTTCTTTATTTAAATAAAAAGGCGTCCCATCCATTCAAATGAAGACATTGTAAATCATCCTACTTAAGAATTTCTGACTCGACACTCATAATTAACCGATGAGTTACAAGGAGATTTAGTGCATAGGTGGTCCGAGGGTATGGAAAGAGTATTTACACTCATCTTTAGAGATGAGAGTATGATTTAAAACGAATTGACATAGTACTCAAAATAGTTGGTGAGTATGTAATTAAGATAACAATTGTGCAACTCACAATGTATTGGAAAATAAACGAGTAATACCCATTGTATTATTACAACGTTTAAGAAGTAAATTAGACCATCGTAATTGGTTAGTATTTGTAAATCACAAATTTTAGGAGTAGGTATATGATCGGGGAAATGTGATTGAGTCGTAATGCCTTAGAATAGACACATGCAAGTACGTTTATTCTGTTGTTTGTATAAAGTGATCGAAAGTATGTTAAGTGCATATATATCAATATACTAATATGTTTGGATAGCATAAATTGTTTAGAAGTCAGATAATTACCTGGAGGATGGAAGGCACGGAGAGCGAAAGACTATAAAAATGTTTTTGTGAAAAAGTAGTTGTAGTTTAGGTCTCAATTAGACCCGTTTCTCTATAACTGTGGCTCTGATACCAATCTGTAACACCCCAAATTTCGTGATACACAGTGGAATTCAAACTGGGTGTCATGGCACAATAGTTATAACAATAGAAAACGAACCCTAATTGAGTCATTTTAAAAGATTTATCATTCTATTTATATAAATATCAGAGTTTACAAAATGAGGTCCCAGTGGTTTTACAGTTTATTAAATAAGTTTTCAAATGATAATATATCCTTCTTGAGTATCCGTACCCTTCCGTGCCATCCTCATAAATTACGAACCTGAGGTAAACATGCTAAAAAGTGTCAACACAAAGGTTGGTGAGTTCATAGAGTTTATAGATAAAACAGTTGAGTTCAGTATTTTCGAGTTTGAGTGATAATCGTAATAAATACAGATATCGATAAAATAAGTAGTGGGCTACGTTGTTATACATGCATAGTTTGTTTGTTTAGTAATCAGTTGAACACAAGTTTCAAGCTTGGGTCACGTTGTTGTACTGCAGCATTAGTATCATTGCAGTACTGTATTATTGCTCTAAGCCTCATGATACGCAAACATTAATAGTACGACATCATAGTAATGAACTAATGATGTAAGTTACTGACATCATAGAGATGATGTAAGTAACAAGGCCCTCGGGGTAGGAGTTTGCCAACTTCCTATGGGGTTCTCAAATAAAGTGCACTTGGCTACTTATCCAGCAACACAAGTGGGGCGTTAACTGCCAATAGATCTATTCACTATATTCGCATTCACTCGCAAATGATTAATGGCTCATGATAGAGGGACTTTTAATGGCAATAGTGTATAACTTAGGCAATAACAATCAGGATCGCATACAGATAGTACTTGTGTTCAGGTTTGTAGCAAAACGTATAAAGTGTGATTATGAACTCATAGTAGCATGTAAAAGCCTTAGAGTACTTGTGAAAGTAAAAACGAGTAGTTACGCATGTATCTCCCCCAAAACAGTTTAAAAGCAAGTAAAGGTAGGGGCCATGAACTCACCTTGGATGGAAATCTGATTGATGTCAAAAGTAAATTCAAATTGAAATGGTAAATGGCTCCAACACGTGACCTGAATTGATATGTCAAGTTTAAGTATTCGTATTCGTCTATGTGTGATTTTTATATTCATGTTACAAGTGTTTTGTTGGCGTTTGAATGAGACAACATGAAGTCTCTTCAAAAGTTAGTGAATAGTAATGTTTATCATTTTTCCTTTTTACGGTTCGGCCGATCGTTTACGATATAGATAATTTTTATCGAAGCCTCATAAAATAAATTTCTTATAATTTGTTTTATCGAAATCTTGAATAGTTAAGTAGTAAAAGTATATTATTGAAGTAGATATTAAAAATATACCCTTATAATTCTAAGTACTTACGGTTATTACCCTTAACCTTTATGAATTGAGAACATATACCCTTTTAATTTCATAAAAAGAAAATGTATACCTTTCAGATTTAATAAAATGACAACTCTCACCCTTCAACTTTGGTAAAATAACAACTTTTACCCCTCTACTTTGGTAAAATGACAATTTATACCCTTTAGTTTCAAAAGTGACACTTTATATCCCTATCTCTCAAGTTGATTACAATCTTAATCCTTGTTATAAAAATGATAGAATTTTGGTATTATAAGTCCTTGACGCTTTAAGTCTTTACAAAAATGGTCTTTATTTAGTTTTTAGTACGTTTTAGGTTTAGAAAAAGGCGAGGCTTTCTACGAATTGTCAATATAAGTTAATAATGGTTTACAACAAACTTACAACAACTGATCAGCTTATGTTTTAGCTTATTTTTGAAAAGTGCATAAGAAAGGTATGTTTGAAAAGGTTCGTGAGGCACTCTTTTCCCGACAAAATAAAAGCGAGGCAATTAGAGTTTTTAAGGACGTTCTTGTTGTTTTAACAACTTAGCTGCGGGCTTTATAAAATGGCATAAACCTTTCATTATATGGACCTTTGGTTAAGGAGAAATAATTCCGTGAACATGGCCACTTGGCCATGTCGTGCCTAGAACTAAAATAAAATAAAATTTTATTTTTGACCCTTTAAACTTTACGGATTATTCTAGTGACCTTGTAATATGTTAATTAACTTTTTTAAAGTCTTTTCATAGTAACTTATAGCTCATAATGCTTTTATTTTAAAAAGTGCACAAAAGGGTATATTTAAAAAATCTTTGTGTGACACCATTTTCATGACTAAACAAAAATGAGGCCATAGGAGTTTTTAAGAACTTTCTTGCCATTTTGAAGTTTTGGATATGCCCTCTCCAAAATGGCATATCCCATTTATTTTATAGGGTTGTGATCTAAGAAAAATAAATCCATGAAAATGGTCCTTAGTGTGTCGCGACTAAATGAAAAAGAAAAGAAAACAAGTTTCTGCCTTTAAAACTTATGGGTTTGATCTAGGTCCTTATAAAATATTGATTAGATTTCTAAAAGTCATTTCTCAATATTTCATAAGTTATATCTTTAATGTTTAATATAGCATGTACAAAAAGGGGTGTTTGGTTTTGTAACCCGCGACAAGAAAAAGGACGCAAATAAAAATGTGGTACTTAGATGTTTTGACCAGGTTAATGGGGAATTATAGAGTATCCTGGGGGCTTATTCAAATGACTTATTGACTGGCTTTAATACGCTTAGCTTATGGATGAAAAACAAGACTCAAAAGATGCGTTTGGTTTTACATAACCATGACAGCTGTTAGGTTTTTGATTAAATTTAGCCTTCGTGTTGCGTTTTTCTGGACCCGTGCGCCCGTGTTTTTGAAGAAAACGTCGTTCCGGACAACTTTCCTATTTAAACTTTTTGATGAAACGAACCAGAAGTGCCTCAAAAATATACCACAGTTCGTATACAGAAAGTTTTGCACAGATTCAGATTTTTAGTTTTGTTATTTTCTTTTGATCATAACTTTTGACTCGCGTACTCGTTTTGAGTGATTCAAGTTGCTACGGTTTCCTTATAAAATCCTTTTTAATCGTATGTACTTGATATTAAAAGTATTAAAGAAATTGAAATAAGTTTAAAAGACTTACAACTCTATGGTACTCGATATGGAAGCAAAAACACCAAAAGGGCTGCTAAAGTGGTACTATGCTTTTCCAAAGCTTATGACTCTAGTATACCCTTCCTCATAACTTCAGAGTTTTAGTGAGTGTGAGTATATTTGAGTGTGGGTGTATTTTATGTGTTTCGAATGGTTGGTGAGTAGGAATGGAAGAATGTGTTCGATTTATATAGGAGGTAAAACCTAGGGTGTCTTGAGACTTCATGTCACTATGTTATGGGAATGTGAGACATGATGAGGTGTTCATAAAAGTTTGTGAGGTGATATGTGATGAGGGTGAGGGTGGTGTGAGGTGGTAAAAAGGTAACCAAAGTGTTAATACAAATAAACCGTAAAAACGTTTATTAATATTTAGCGATCTTTTTTGTGTTTTGTTGATAACAAATATAATGTTATCATAAGTAAAATTATAAGGATACATGTTATTTTTGTAAAGCATTTACATATAGTCATTTAATACAAATTGTTATAATAAATCATTAGTTGTAATAGTTTATTAGGATGGGTAAAAATCATAACCCATGGAGCATATCCATAACCCATGGTATTGACCCATATCCATTTGACTAGATGCATTGCATCTATTAGATACATTGTATCTAATGAAATACCCCTGGACCAACCCATAACCCATGACCCCTAACCAAAAAACCCATGGGCAAAGAGGAGCGTCCCACGGATCCCTGACATTACACTAGAAGGATCCCTTAAGGGATGGATCCGTGGGATCCCTGGAACAGTGGCAAGATTTTGCCTATAAATAGAGAGCCATTTCTTCATTTTTCTTCACCCCTCTTCTTCCTAAATCTCTCATATACTCTTACTCTCTTCTAACAAAAGATCACTTGATCTAGAGAGTTGTTCTTCTTTCTTCTATTGTGATTCTCATATAGGTCCTTCTCTAAGGCGAGATCACGAGCTTACTACAAGTCATCTAAGCAAGGGGTCCTTGATTGATTTGTTTCTTCACAATATTTCTGTAGCAAAGATCTTGTACTAGATATTTCACATAGTTGTTGTGTAATAGTCGTGTTGGTTTGGTCCTCCGTGTTAAGGACTCGGTATTTAGCTTTGTACCGGAAAAAGGTGTAAGCAACGTTGTGAAGGCTTCTCCGCCAAGTTGAAGGAGTTTGTTGACATAGTGCATGAACTCTCGAGTAGGTGAATCGGGGAGTGGAGTAGGGCAAGGAAGGTGCCCTTGTAGCCGAACTACTATAAATCGGTTGTGTCATTTCTATCCCTTGCTTTACTTTATTTACTTTCATTACTCTTAGATCTGTATTCTATCTTCATCCATACGATCTGATATAACATCGAATCTAAAGTTTTTAGAAACTAACTTAAAATCGGCAAAACTATTCAACCCCCCCCCCTTCTAGTTTTCCACAATTGGCATCAAGAGCCAAGTTTATAAAAGTTTTAAAGTAAACCGTATTTTAAAAACTTTTCGCTCACTATGGGTTCTGAAAATTACAAGGAAGGGCAATCTATGCAACGACCTCCACTACTTGAAACTAATGGTTTTATATATTGGAAAAATAGATTCGAAACATATGTGAAGTCTAAAGATATTGATCTTTGGTACATCATTGTTGAAGGCAATTTTGAAGCCACCTCAAAAGATGAAAATGGAATTTTAGTTAACATGCCTCATGATAAACTCACCGATGATATTAAGAAAAAGCTTTCCAAAAATAGTGAAGCTAAAATAGTTTTGTATAATGCTTTACCCAAAAAGGAATTCGAAAGAATCTCCAGGCTCAAAACCTCTAAAGAAATTTGGTATTCTTTAGTTGTAACTCATCAAGGTAATCAACAAGTGAAAAACAATAAAATGGACTTATTTGTTCAACAATATGAACAATTTTCACTATTGGATGAGGAAACTATAGATCATTCTTTTGCTAACTTTAATACTATAATTACATCTTTACAAGCACTTGATTAATCTTTATCTAGCCGTAACCATGTTAGGAAATATCTAAGGGGGCTTCCATCCAATTGGAGATCTAAGGTGACGGCAATCGAAGAGTCAAAAGATTTGACAATCCTCACGCTTGATGAACTCATAGGCAACTTAAAGGTCTATGAGCTTGTCCTTGCTAAAGATTCTGAAGCCTCAAAAGTAAAAGAGAAGCACAAATCTCTTGCTCTCAAAGCCAAGAAGGCCTCAAGCGATGAAGAGAACTCCTCTTCTGATAGTGATGACGAGGAGTATGCCATGGCGGTAAGGGACCTCAAAAAGTTCATTAGAAGGAAGGGAAGATACGTCAAACAACCGTATGACGACAAGAAAGGATTCCGGAAAAGCAAAGAAGACGAGAAACCAAGGGATGATCGTGCTTGCTTTAAATGTGAGGACCCAAACCACTTTATTAGTAAGTGTCCCAAATGCGATGATCAAAAGGTATGCGTGAGCGATTCGTGGGGAATGAGCGAGGAGGAGGACTAAGAAATTTGTCTCATGGCAAATGACGAGGTATGTCACGAATACTATAGTAGCTCATCATTAGATGATGACTTGAATATGATAAACTTTGGAAAATTAGTTTAAAAGTAATCAACAAAAATAAGTTTTTGAAAAATCAAAACCGACGTTTATATAAGGAAGTCATAGAGTTAAGGGCAAAATTGAAACGTCTAGAAAAGGGCAAAATAGCAAGTGGCGAATGTGAACTTTGCGTTCAACTTCAAACACTAGTTGATCAATTAGATTCTAATATTGCTAGAATGAGTACAAATATTCTAGATATGATATTAGATAGTGTTAAAACAGGAAACAACCAAAAAGGTTTAGGTATTCAGTAACTTGATGCGTCAACTAGTGAAAACAAAGAAACACAATTCGTAAAAGCAATAGAAAAACAAGCCACTGTTGTGGCGGATCCCACGGATCCCACAAAAAGGGAACCGGCTAGTGTACAGCCAGGGATCCGTGGGTCTACTGAAGCAAAAAGTGGTAAAAACATAGCTTCCTCTTCTAGAACTGATTTTGTTATTGTTAATAAGAAGAAACCAACTCATGTTACCATTAGACAACCACCCTCAAGATATAATCAAAGTTTTGCAAGAAACAAAGTTCCATTATTTTCAAAACCAAACACATCTAGGAGACCTAATAATGTTTACCCGAGAAGTAACCATCAAATGGGATGGAACCCAAATATGCAAAATGGTTTTCCATTTCAAAACTTTTCACCATGGAATGCATATTCACCTTATCCATACATGTGTAACATGAATGGAATGTTTAACACTAATGGACCCATGAACAAATGGGGACCAAACTTTTGAGTTAATTGTTTTCTTAGGTGTGCTTAAAGGTCGACCTAGATCCGGATGAGTGGATCACGGATAGCGGGTGCACGAGGCACATGACCGGCAATAAAGATTTATTCTCCACATATGAATCCTTTAATGGAGGAAATGTGGTATTTGGAAATAGCAAAATCAAAATCATCGGTAAAGGTATGATTTCTAACAAATCTCTAACCATTAACGATGTGTGTCACGTAGAAAACCTAAACTTTAACCTCTTAAGTATAGGACAAATATGTGATAAAAAGTGTAACGTACTTTTTAATGAAACCGGTAGTAATATATTAAAAAACGGTATAACCATAGGAAGAGGAATTAGGAAACACGGAGTCTATGTCATTAAAATTGGTAATGAACCTAAAGACAAACTTTGTCTTACTTTTATAGATGATACTTCGACCTTATGGCATCGAAGATTGGGTCATGCCAATATGCGACTTCTTCAATCGCTATCATCCAAAGATCTAGTAAGAGATCTACCTAAATTAAAATATGAACATCACTTTTGTGATGCTTGTAATGTAGGAAAACAAGTCCATTCTAGTCACAAAGCTAAAAACATGGTGTCTACAACTAAGTGTCTAGAATTACTACATATGGATTTATTTGGTCCATCCGCTATCCAAAGTTATGGAGGCAACTACTACACTTAGGTTATAGTGGATGATTAATATAGGTACACATGGACCAAATTCTTAAAGAACAAAATTGAAACGTTCAATTATTTTGAAATATTAAGTAAGAAAATCCAAAGACAACTAGGAAGTCCTATAGTGTCTATTAGAACGGATCATGGTAGGGAATTCGATAATGAAGAACAATTTGGAGCCTTTTGTGACGCTAATGGTATTACTCACAACTTCTCGGCTCCTCGCACTCCACAATCGAATGGGGTAGTTGAAAGAAAGAATAGAACCCTATAAGAAATGAGTCGCACCATGCTAAATGAGCAATCCATACCTCAAAAGTTTTGGTGCAATGCCGTTGATACCTCAACATACATACTTAATCGAGTCTTAATTAGACCAATTTTAGGTAAAACTCCATACGAGTTACTTCGAGGAAAAAAGTCTACGTTAGATCACTTTAGATTCTTTGGTAGCAAATGTTTTCTACTTAACACTAAAGATTACCTTACAAAATTTGATCCTAAATCAACCGAAGGTATCTTTTTATGTTACTCTCCTAATAGTAAAGCTTACGTCATATTAAATAAAGAAACAATAAAGGTTGAAGAGTCGTTAAACGTTAAATTTGATGAAAGTCCACCCAAACCTTCTCCACCTCGTGTTGATGACGAGATTGTCGAAAGTGAAGCTATTGTAATAAAGAAAAATATAAACGAAGAAGAAGAACCTTTAAATGATGAAATCATAAATATTAAAGAGTCCAAAGATCACCCCGTAGATAAGGTCATAGGAAAGCTAAATGAAAGAGCTTTAAGGTCTCAAGTTCAAAACCAAAGTAGCTTATTTTGTTTTGTCTCAACAATAGAACCTAAGAATACACAAGGAGCCATAAAAG
The DNA here is from genome assembly GCA_910596185.1 of Chrysanthemum makinoi. NCBI lineage: Eukaryota > Viridiplantae > Streptophyta > Magnoliopsida > Asterales > Asteraceae > Chrysanthemum > Chrysanthemum makinoi. Next base: position 60,645,980 of record OU343224.1, read on the forward strand.
ATGAAAGTTGGGTAATGGCTATGCAAGAAGAGTTAAATCAATTTGTTTCTAATGATGTTTGGACACTTGTCCCTCCACCTAGTAATCAAACCATAATAGGAACCAAATGGGTATATAAAAAAAAGTTAGATGCAAACGGTGTAGTGTCTAGAAACAAAGCTAGACTCGTTTCCCAAGGATATAATCAACAAGAAAGAATAGACTTTGATGAGACCTATGCCCCGTGGCTAGATTAGAGTCTATAAGAATACTTCTTGCTTAAGCTTGTGCTAATGATCTTAAGCTTTATCAAATGGATGTCAAAAGTGCTTTTCTAAATGATTTTATTAATGAAGAAGTATATGTAGCTCAATCTCCGGGCTTCATCGATTTTGAAAAACCTAAACATGTGCATAAGCTAAAGAAAGCCCTTTACGGTCTTAAACAAGCTCCAAAAGCTTGGTATGATAGACTCAAGTCGTTCTTAATCAAACACAACTACCCCATGGGGTTAGTTGATAACACACTTTTTACTAAGAAAAAGGAGTCACATATAATCATTGTTCAAATATATGTAGATGATATTATATTCGGATCTACTTGTCAAGACATGTGTGATGATTTCTCTAAAATCATGCATGACGAGTTCGAGATGAGTATGATGGGAGAACTTAGTTTCTTTCTTGGTCTACACATCAAACTAGTAGAAGATGGTATCTTCTTTAATCAATTTAAATACATTAAGGAGATGTTAAAGAAATTCGGTTTAGAAGAGTCAAAACCAATTAGGACACTAATGTCATCCGACACTAAACTCACAAAAGATGAAGACGGCGAATCCGTTGATAACACAAAATATCGTGGCATGATTGGTAGTCTTCTCTACCTCACGGCTTGTAGGCCGGATATCATGTTTAGTGTTTGTCTATGTGCTAGATTTCAAGAAGATCGTAAAACATCACATCTAGAAGCCATCAAAAGGATATTTAGATACATTAAGGGTACGGCTCAATTAGGATTATGGTATCCTAAGGGTACGGGAGTAGAAATAATTGTATATGTAGATTCTGACCATGCAGGTGATTATGTTGACCAAAAAAGTACAAGTGGGGTATGTACTTTTATGGGATGTTGTTTAACATCTTGGTTCTCAAAGAAAAAATGGCAAAGCATGCCAAAAAGCACTATGGATGAAACAAGCGTTAGTTGACTACGACATTCATCTAAGTGACATAGCCATTCTATGTGACAACAAAGGTGCCATCGATTTAAGCAAGAATCCGGTATTGCATTCTCGCACAAAGAATATAGAGATTCGTCATCACTTCTTAAGAGACAATGTTAAAAAGGGGAACATCTCTATTGAGAAGGTAGCATCCGAAAACAACATAGCCGACGTCCTTACTAAACCGTTAAAGCGGGAACAATTCAACCTACTTTTTCTTGGTCTTGGTCTCATGGAACAATCGGCGTAATTAGCATTTTAACTCTACAAGGTATATAAACACTAGCCTTCTTCTTTCTGAGTCTAGGATCTCTATTTTACGCACAACTCACAAGCAATACTGGAATTTTCAAAACCCAAGATAAGTTTTCACTTATAACTCATAGTTTATCTTATTTTTCAAGATAAGTACAAGTTGCAAACACATAATTACATACACACTTTCTTTTCAAAGGATAAACGATTTATTCACACATAGAAAACTCTTTTCAAAATGTTTTCTAAAATGATACCTCTTCCCGTATCACTTTCACAAAAGCCATTTCTCACGTCTAGGACAAATCGCTTTTTCATTATTAATACAAAGTAAAAACCCGTTTTCATTGCATCTCATGTCTTTTGAATGCTAAAGAGGACACATAACTAATATGTGTTTTCGGATACATTCATTTAAGCAACAATGAATTAGGAGCACTTGGGTTATCTCACATAATAGTGTGCTTTTTCACTTCTAGTTTATTTTTCTTTTCCTTTTAGGAGTCGAGATAACCGCAACTCCAAATGGTTTGCATATAGGCACACACTAGGCACAAATGTTTCCAAAAGGAAAATTTTGAGCTTCCTGAATCACCAGTACCACGGATCTCAGCCTTAATGCTGGACGGATCCCTCAAGGGAAGGATCCGTGGGATCCGTGAGACAGAAGCTAGTTCTATCTTCTATTTTTCTCACTTTGGATGAAAACTTCAATATTTTTCATCATTTATTTTTATTTCTTTTGTAGTATGTTATTTAATGCTTGTGTTCTCATGATTACATGCCTTAAATTCATATCTAATCATTATATTTTAATCCACATTTTGGGTCAACCATTAATTACAATGCATTATTTTTCTATAAATAGGATTCCCAAAATGCTTGCATATTCATCTCAACTTCACAAACAAACACCACCATGTCATCCAAAAGATATTCCAACTTAGATGAATCACCTCCTTGTTGTTTAGCATAACCATCATCGAATGGTTCATCACCAACCACTATTTCACCACAAGATTCTTCCATTATAGCACCTCCTTCATCACCAACAAGTACACCAACTTCATCACTCATCAACTCACCACCTAAGGTCACTCTTTTGGAACTTCTTAAGACTCCAACAAGATCTCAACAACCAAAACAAAAAGAAATAGTCTTTTTAACACCTCCCACTTCTCCAAACACAATTTTCAAAGACCTTGAAACCTCACCACCCTTAACTCCCATTTTGTTACAAGAACATCTAGGTTCTTTTTTACCACCACTTCCAAACATTCCAGACTTTGATCCGCTTTTTCCATCTTTTCCACCACAACTTCCGCATCTCACAAATCAAAGTCGCTCGGAAAACTTCTGCACTTATTACCCACATCAGTTACATTGTGAACATTGCCAATCCACTAGGGATTTTGCAACAAAAATTAGGGAAGAAATGCGAGTCATACTCAACCTCATTCTTGATCGCATCAATATCATTACTCATCAAAACCTCCATCCATAACCTTATGCAAGCATGGAAGGAATCATTATTACTATTTTTTTACTATTTTTCTTTTGAGTCATTTTTAAGAACAAGTCTTGTTCTTACCTTTACATCCTTGTATGTGGCATAAATACCACTACATTTTGATGTTTTATTATAAGGCCTTGTTTACATACCTTGGCTCCCAATCTTGATTCTCGTCAATCACAAGATTATTTATGCATGTTACTACTAACCCTTTCTTTGTAGGATTTGTTTTTATTATTGTTGGGATATAGAAAGTCAAAGTGCTGAAGAATTAAAGTACTGAAGAGTCAAAGTACTGAAGTCAAAGTACAGCTAAAGAATGAAGTCAAAGTACTGCTCGATTCATCAAAGTACTGCATGCTTAAAGGACTGATATGCAAAATCGTTAAGGAATATCTTGTAATTCTAGAATGTTCTAAGCTTAGTATAGTATTACTTTTCGTACAAGGTTTGTAATTGTAAACCGACTAGGGTTATCCTTAAGCCTATAAAAGGACCCCTAGATTGGCATTAGATGTACGTGCAATATTAGAGTTTTTAGAGAGTACGATATTAGAGCTTTAGAGTTGTTAAAAGAATCTGTATAACAAGCAGGTTCTAAGTATTAATAAAATCGTTGAAGTTAAAGTTAATTCTTCTTAGCTTTGTTAAGTAAATTCCGCATACTTAATAGAGTTAGTTCAGTGTTTCATTGTTAATAACTTAGGATTTATCCGAGGTTATTAAACCCTTACAAGCTATATAAGTTAGTTTGGTTAGAGTACATTGATCCAACAAGTGGTATCAGAGCTTATGTGGAAACTCTGACTAAGAAGAAACCCTTAAAAACCTAGTTAACAACAAACCCTAAAGATGTCCACTGAAGCTGCACCACCCCCATCCATCACCTCACTCAGAATACCAATCATCCAGAAGGGAGAGTATGATCTATGGAGTATGAAGATGACGCAGTACATTGCTATTACAGACCATGCACTATGGAATGTAATTGGCAATGGTAATGAAGTTGTTGCATATCCTATAGATATTCCTGGACAACCTAAACCACCTAAGGCCGTTTTGCCAGCTGCTACAATAAGAAATCAAGAGAAGGCTCTCAACATCCTATTGTCTGCTATACCTGATGGTCACCTACTCAAGTTTCATGATGCTAAGGATGCTAAACAATTATGGGCTGCTCTCAAGACAAGGTTTGGAGGTAATGATGCTTCCAAGAAGATGCACAGAAATCTGTTGAAGCAACAGTTTGAAACTTTCACTGTTGGTGAAAGAGAAGGTCTTGATGCTGCCTATGACAGGTTCCAAAATCTCCTCAGCATGCTAGAGTTATACAAGGCAGAGGTATCTGTTGAAGATGCCAATCTGAAGTTCTTAAGGAGTTTGCCATCTACATGGCATGTGATTGCTACTATGATCAGAGGACAACCTGGTTTGGATGTTATGGACTCTGATGATCTCTACAACCATCTAAAGGTGTATGAGCATGAGATGAATGGCCAAACAAGTTCAAAGTCTCACAGTATAGCTTTTGTGTCTTCTAAAAAGAGAGGCAGTACTTCTACTAAAAGTACTGCTTACCCTACTCAAAGTACTGTTGCTCAAAGTACTGCATACCCTGCTCATTCTATCACAGCCATGACTAACCCCACATCATCACCATCAAGCACCATCCATTCAGATGAAGTTGTATGCTCATTCTTTGCTCAGCAAGCTACTTTACCTGTTACCTATGAAGAGGATTTGTCACAAATTGAAGAGGATGCTCTTGAAGAAATTGATATAAGGTGGCAAGTTGCTATGATCACTGCAAGGATCAAGAAGTTCATGAAGAAAACAGGAAGAGGCATCGAATTCAAACCAAAACAGGGTATCACTTTTGACAAGTCCAAGATTGAATGTTTTAATTGTCAAAGGACTGGACACTTTGCAAGGGAATGCAAATTTGCTAAATACCATGCAAATAGAATGACTGAGAAACCCAAGCTTGAACTAAAGGAAATCCCTATTACTGAAACAAAAGCTTTTGTTGCTCAAGAGAATATATCAGAGGTTGACTGGAGTGCTGAGTTTGATGATGAACTAGTAACCTATTGTATGGTAGCAGTGGAAGACTCAGTTGAAGAGTTTGATTGGAGCACAACTTTTGATGAGGAACCTGGATTCACTGCTTTGGAGTCCAAAGATGGTCTAGGAAGCTTTGATTGGAGCATGGAGAGTGAAGATGAACATGTTCTGCTTGCTATGGTAGCTACTTCACCAAGTTCACCCCTATCTCTGAGGTATGTTCTAAGTGTCATGACTTTTATCAAAAAGTACTTAATGATTATGTGACTAAAAGAGATAACTGTAGAAGGGCTAGGTCTTAGGTAGTTGGTTATCAAATTACTTTAGAGTCTATGGAAGCCAAAATAATAACACATAAAAATATTGAAATTGCTTGGGCTGAAAAGTATGAACAACAGGATTATCAGTTAAAATTAAGTGAATGGAAACTAGGATGTAAGATTTCTAAAATTGAGAAACTAACTAAGGAAAGAGATGAATTGCTAGAAAAGTTTGCTGCTTGGGGACAATCAGGACTTTCTCATGTTAGTTATGTCGAAAAACAGAGAAGAGCTTACATTAGAACTGGACTAGGTTTTGGTATGGACTTTAGTAGCATAGAAAACCCACCTAGCGATCAGGATGAATGTGATTTTGAGGATATAAAAACTAGTGATGATGAACTCATTAACTATGTAGACACATCTAGTAATGAGGACACAATTAGTCAATCACCTCCTGAATATAAGAAAGACAAAGGTTATCATGCAATCCCTCATCCCACTGGTAGTTTTCAACCCCTTAGGGCAGATGTTTCTCGTTTTGGAGTAGAAAACTTAGAGTTTAGGAAAAAGCTTATTGGTCAATCTAGTTCTGTAACCTCAAAAGAAACAGCTGAGAAACCTAAGGAAGATGATGTTAAGAGTCAAGCAGTACCTTCAACTCAAATTACTGCTACACCTTCAGCAGTACCTTTAAAAAAATCTTTTCAAAATACTGCTAAGCCTTTTTGGGATAATTTTGGTCATAATAATTCTCATCATTCACCTAGAAGACAGGATAGTTTTGGTCATAGACATAAAAGAAGCAATTTTGGGATTACAGGTCAAAAATTATGTTTTGTTTGTTACAGTCCTGATCATTTGATTAAGCACTATGACTTTCACTCAGAGTACCTAAGCAAATTCCCAAAGAACAGAACTGCCAACCAAAAACCAAGGGAGACTAAACCAGTTTGGAATTATTCACATAGGGTTAACCATAGCAACTTCTCACAAGACTATAAGTACCCTCACCAGAGAAGACCTTTTTAAAACCTCCAGTACCTTCAAATAATTTTCAAGGTACTGACAAGCCAAAAGTTTCTCAAGCAGTACCTTCTCAAAGTATTGTTAGATTTTCAAACTATCAAGGTACTGCTAACACTTTTTGGAATAGAAACCCTAGGAGATCTAATTACTATCAATCTAGAAGGCGTTACAACTCAAAGAAAGAAGATAGATCAAGGGACTCTACACCAGAAGTTAAAAAATGTTGGGTTAAGAAGGAAAGTACTGATGGGGAACAAACAGTACTTTCAGCAAGTGAGAGTGAAACAGAAATTTTTGTTGAAAATAATAAAGAAAACTTGGATGAAAAAGGGATTTTTATTGAAAAACCAACACAAGTTTTGGAACAACCAAAGATAATTGATCATGTGCTTAAAGACAGTGGAAATTACATACTTAAAGAATTTAAGTATGTAACTCCACAAGGGGAATACAAGTCAGTAATGGCTTGGGTTCCTAAAATTAACTAACTCTTTTATCTTTGTGCAGGGCAACCCAGAAGAGGAGCTTAAAGATCATTTAATTATGGATAGTGGTTGCTCTGGAAGCATGACAGGAGACAAAGATATTCTGTCAGATTTTAGATCCTATTGTGGAGGAAGAGTTGCATTTGGAAATGATGCTTATGGAGGAAGAATTACAGGCAAAGGAACTATTAAGGCAGGGAGCATAGATTTTGAGAATGTTAGATATGTGAAGAAGCTCAAGTTCAACCTTTTGTCAGTCTCTCAGATCTATGATAAGAAACACCCTGTGTTATTCACTGACACAGAATGTCTCATTCTTTCCCCTGAGTTCAAGCTTGTTGATGATAACTTGGTAATACTGAGAGTACCAAGAACCAATGATGTGTACATTCTGGATATGAAGAGTCTTCACTCTTCTGGAAGAGCAACATGTTTAGTAGCAAAGGCAACACTTGAAGAAGCACATCAGCGGCATAGAAGATTGGGCCATGTAAATTTCAAGAATATCAACAAATTGGTCAAAGGAAATTTAGTTAGAGTTTTACCTTCCAAGACTTACAAGAATGATCACTCATGTTTGGCGTGCAAGAAGGGTAAACAACACAAAGCTTCATGCAAGAAGCTTGAGAAAAGAACTATTAGAGAACCTTTGGAGTTGTTGCATATGGATTTGTTTGGACCTGTTTCTGTTGCTAGTCTAAAAAAGAAGAAGTATTGTCTAGTTGTGACAGATGATTGCAGTAGATTTAGTTGGGTATTTTTCTTGGGATTTAAAGTTGACACCTTTGATGCTATTCATGATCTTATAATAGCCCTTGAAAATCAACTAAGACTCAAAGTAAGAGGTATTAGATGTGATAATGGGAATGAATTCAAGAACAAGCTTATGAATGAGTTTTGTGCTAAGAAAGGAATCAAGAGGGAGTTCAGTATTGCTGGAACTCCATAGCAGAATGGTTGTGAAGATCGTTGTAAGCTCTTAGACGAGGTCTAATATTATATCTAGGAACACATAATAATGAAAGAGGAATATTCAAACATAGAATCAACATTATTATGAACAAGGTTTTTCATTATCATAAACTAACTAACTAATTATACTAAAGATCAAAGACTTAATCTAACACTAACTAACTAAACCCTAGACGTTTTCCCTACGCCTAGGTTCCCACACACACACACATCTTTAGACGTCTACATCTTGTACGTACTATTAAACTAATGACCCTATGTCTCTTTATATACTAGAGACATCTAGGGTTTACAAGAGGAATCATAATACAATTAGGAAACTAAATATTCTTTTAAGCATATCTTCTAGAATCTTCCAAATCCTCCATCTTTTTGTAGTTTCCCTTCTTGTTACTTTTAGTCCTTCATGTTTCATTCTTCTTGTTTTGTATCATCAAATCTATAATAGACCCAACAATCTTCCCCTATTTGATGGTAACAAAACAAACACGATTCTTGTACGAACTTCCCTAGAAGAAGTAGCAGAAGTTGAGATAATTAAATATCACCATGAATGAAACATTCTTGTTTTCCCCTTAATCCATGCAATGCCACTCAAACATCTCTTCCCCTTTTTGTTATTAACTTGGCTCTGATACCACATGTGAAGATCGTTGTAAGCTCTTAGATGAGGTCTAATATTATATCTAGGAACACATAATAATGAAAGCGGAATATTCAAACATAGAATCAACATTATTATGAACAAGGTTTTTCATTATCATAAACTAACTAACTAATTATACTAAAGATCAAAGACTTGATCTAACACTAACTAACTAAACCCTAGACGTTTTCCCTACGCCTAGGTTCCCACACACACACACCTTTAGACGTCTACATCTTGTACGTACTATTGAACTATTGACCCTATGTCTCTTTATATACTAGAGACATCTAGGGTTTACAAGAGGAATCATAATACAATTAGGAAACTAAATATTCTTTTAAGCATATCTTCTAGAATCTTCCAAATCCTCCATCTTTTTGTAGTTTCCCTTCTTATTACTTTTAGTCCTTCATGTTTCATTCTTCTTGTTTTGTATCATCAAATCTATAATAGACCCAACAATCTTCCCCTATTTGATGGTAACAAAACAAACACGATTCTTGTACGAACATCCCTAGACGAAGTAGCAGAAGTTGAGATAATTAAATATCACCATGAATGAAACATTCTTGTCTTCCCCTTAATCCATGCAATGCCACTCAAACATCTCTTCCCCTTTTTGTTATTAACCTGGCTCTGATACCACATGTGAAGATCGTTGTAAGCTCTTAGACGAGGTCTAATATTATATCTAGGAACACATAATAATGAAAGCGGAATATTCAAACATAGAATCAACATTATTATGAACAAGGTTTTTCATTATCATAAACTAACTAACTAATTATACTAAAGATCAAAGACTTGATCTAACACTAACTAACTAAACCCTAGACGTTTTCCCTACGCCTAGGTTCCCACACACACACACCTTTAGACGTCTACATCTTGTACGTACTATTAAACTAATGACCCTATGTCTCTTTATATACTAGAGACATCTAGGGTTTACAAGAAGAATCATAATACAATTAGGAAACTAAATATTCTTTTAAGCATATCTTCTAGAATCTTCCAAATCCTCCATCTTTTTGTAGTTTCCCTTCTTGTTACTTTTAGTCCTTCATGTTTCATTCTTCTTGTTTTGTATCATCAAATCTATAATAGACCCAACAATCTTCCCCTATTTGATGGTAACAAAACAAACACGATTCTTGTACGAACTTCCCTAGACGAAGTAGCAGAAGTTGAGATAATTAAATCTCACCATGAATGAAACATTCTTGTCTTCCCCTTAATCCATGCAATGCCACTCAAACATCTCTTCCCCTTTTTGTTATTAACCTGGCTCTGATACCACATGTGAAGATCGTTGTAAGCTCTTAGACGAGGTCTAATATTATATCTAGGAACACATAATAATGAAAGCGGAATATTCAAAAATAGAATCAAAATTATTATGAACAAGGTTTTTCATTATCATAAACTAACTAACTAATTATACTAAAGATCAAAGACTTGATATAACACTAACTAACTAAACCCTAGACGTTTTCCCTACGCCTAGGTTCCCACACACACACACCTTTAGACGTATACATCTTGTACGTACTATTAAACTAATGACCCTATGTCTCTTTATATACTAGAGACATCTAGGGTTTACAAGAGGAATCATAATACAATTAGGAAACTAAATATTCTTTTAAGCATATCTTCTAGAATCTTCCAAATCCTCCATCTTTTGTAGTTTCCCTTCTTGTTACTTTTAGTCCTTCATGTTTCATTCTTCTTGTTTTGTATCATCAAATCTATAATAGACCCAAAAATCTTCCCCTATTTGATGGTAACAAAACAAACACGATTCTTGTACGAACTTCCCTAGACGAAGTAGCAAAAGTTGAGATAATTAAATCTCACCATGAATGAAACATTCTTGTCTTCCCCTTAATCCATGCAATGCCACTCAAACATCTCTTCCCCTTTTTGTTATTAACCTAGCTGTGATACCACATGTGAAGATCGTTGTAAGCTCTTAGACGAGGTCTAATATTATATCTAGGAACACATAATAAGGAAAGAGGAATATTCAAAAATAGAATCAAAATTATTATGAACAAGGTTTTTCATTGTCATAAACTAACTAACTAATTATACTAAAGATCAAAGACTTGATCTAACACTAACTAACTAAACCCTAGACGTTTTCCCTATGCCTAGGTTCCCACACACACACACCTTTAGACGTCTACATCTTGTACGTACTATTAAACTAATGACCCTATGTCTCTTTATATACTAGAGACATCTAGGGTTTACAAGAGGAATCATAATACAATTAGGAAACTAAATATTCTTTTAAGCATATCTTCTAGAATTTTCCAAATCCTCCATCTTTTTGTAGTTTCCCTTCTTGTTACTTTTAGTCCTTCATGTTTCATTCTTCTTGTTTTGTATCATCAAATCTATAATAGACCCAACAATGGTGTTGCAGAAAGAAAGAACAGAACTTTGATTGAAGCAGCCAGAACAATGCTTGCAGATTCATTATTACCTATTCACTTCTGGGCTGAAGCTGTAAGTACTGCTTGCTATGTGCTTAATCGAGTATCAGTAACTAAGCCTCAGATGAAGACACCTTATGAGTTACTGATGGGAAACAAACCCAACATTCGATTTATGAAGCCTTTTGGATGCCCTCTGACTATTCTTAACACAATTGATAATTTGGGCAAATTTGATGGCAAGTCAGAAGAAGGATATTTATTGGGTTACTGTACCAACAACAAAGGATTTAGAGTGTATAACAGGGTTACCAAAAAGGTTCAAGATTTTCTTCATGTTGAATTTTTAGAAGATCAAGAAAATCAGAAGGGTAAAGGTCCTGATTGGATGTTTGATCTTGAGGTTTTGACTCCGTCTATGAATTATGTACCTGTTAGAGAAGAAAATCAAGCTGTCCATAAGGAAGAAGATTTACAGTACATTGTTCATGGAGTCCATATTAGACCTGATGTTGTTCCTGATGACGAACCCATACCTGTTGAAATAAAGAAAAGTACTGATGAACCAAAATCCTCATTGTCTGCTGAGGATCAAGCCATTCAAGATGAGCTTAATAGGATGCTTTTTCAAAATGTAGTAGCATAATCTTATGATGATGATCAAAGAAGAGCTTATGAGAAAGCAAAGAAAAAGAACAAAACTGTAGAGTTCTCTCACAGTACTTTGGATGACAGTACTTTAGATCATAGTACTTTGGATCAAAGTACTGCTGTACCAAATACCAGTACTTCTGATGATTTGAATGATCCTAACATGCCTGGCTTAGAAGATATTGATGATGAGTTTGAAGATGAAGGTATTTTCTCAGATTCCAATGAAGATGCTGATTTCACAAATTTGGGTGATAATGTTGAAGTTCCACAGACTCCTATCTTAAGAGTTCATAAAGATCATCCTACTGGTCAAATCATTGGACCTTCTACTCATGGAGTGCTCACAAGAACTAAAGCTAAAGGATTTTCTACGCCATACAATGCTTTACTTAGCTTTGTGTACCAACAAAACAAGTTGAATCATAAGCATCACCAAACATGCTTGTTTACTTGTTTTATCTCTCAAGAAGAACCCAAGAATATAGCTCAAGCATTAAATAAAGAAAGTTGGGTTGAAGCTATGCAAGAAAAACTTCTTCAATTCAAACTTCAAGAAGTTTGGGTACTATGTGATCTTCCAGATGGAATGAAAGTAATTGGTACAAGATGGGTTTTCAGAGTCAAGAGAGATGAAAGAGGGAATGTCATGAAGAACAAGGTAAGGTTAGTTGCACAAGGATACAGACAAGAAGAAGGAGTAGATTATGATGAAGTATGTTCTCCTGTAGCAAGGATTGAAGCTATTCGAATATTCCTTGCTTTTGCATCTTATATGGGATTTCAGGTTTATCAAATGGATGTTAAGAGTGCCTTTCTCTATGGCAAGCTTACAGAGGAGGTTTATGTTAAATAGCCTCCTGGTTTTGAAGATCCAGCACATCCAAACAAAGTCTACAAAGTTGTTAAGGCTCTTTATGGTCTTCATCAAGCACCTAGAGCTTGGTATGAAAGGCTCTCTACTTTCTTATTGCAACATGGTTACAGAAGGGGAGCTATTGACAAGACTTTGTTTATCAAGAGAGACAAGAAGGATATCATGCTAGTTCAAGTTTATGTAGATGATATTATATTTGGAGCTACAAGACAGTCCATGGTGAAGGAGTTTGAGCAGCTGATGCAACATGAATTTCAAATGAGTTCTATGGGTGAATTAACATTCTTTTTGGGGCTTCAAGTTAAATAGTCAAAGGAGGGAATTTTCATAAGTCAAGATAAGTATGTCTCTGACATTCTTAAGAAATTCAATTTTGATGCTATGAGGCCAGTCACTATACCTATCAAGTCTATCAACTCATTGGGCAAGGATGAAGATGGTGAACCTGTTGAAGTCAAGCTGTACAAATCTATGATTGGCTGTCTTATGTACTTAACTGCATCTAGGCCTGATATCATGTTTGCTGTTTGTTTATGTGCAAGATATCAAGTCTCACCTAAGGTCTCCCATATGAATGCAGTGAAGAGAATTTTTTGTTATTTGAATCAACAACCTAAGTTGGGGTTGTGGTATCCAAAGGATTCACCGTTTCACTTGGAAGAAGATTAGTCTCATGGCAATGTAAGAAAGAAACTATTGCAGCAACATCATCTACTGAAGCAGAATATGTGGCTGCTGTAAGCTATTGTGGACAAATCTTGTGGATGCAGAATAAACTCTTGGATTATGGGTTCAACTTCAAGAACACTCCTATCAATATTGATAATGAGAGTACAATTTGCATTGTAAAGAATCCTGTTTATCACTCCAAGACCAAGCACATTCAGATTAGGCATCACTTCATCAGAGATTGTTATGAGCACAGGCTCATTAATGTTGTCAAGGTTCACACAGATGATAATGTAGCTGATTTACTCACCAAAGGATTTGATGTTTCACGATTGAATCACTTGGTGGTGAGCATTGGAATGATTAATTACTAAGCTACATTTAAGGGGAGGATTGATTAGTTAGTTAGATGCAGCTGATATACCCCCTGAAGGTTTAGTTCTGGATAATTATATTCTGACAAGGGAGCTAGTCAGATTAAAGAAAACAACTGAGGCTCAAGCTGCACAGATAGCTCAGTTGATGACCAAGTTTAGAAAACTTAAGTGGTCTGTTTGGCCTTTAGTAAAACATCACAGATTATGGGTCAAGGCTGAAAAGAAGAAAAGAAAGCATTTTAAGAAGGCTTCTACAGGCAAAAAGGTTCAACAGAAATCTTCTATCAAATTAGGGAGGAATATAGAGCAAGAGAATTTGGAAGAAGGTGCTGAATTTTATAAAGAAAAAGAAGATGAACCTCAAAGTACTGAAGCACAGGTTAATATTCAAAGTACTGAGCCTGAAAGAACTGAAGTTCAAAGAACTGGTGTTCAAAGTACTGATGATCAAGGTGCTGCTGATCAAAGTACTGGTCTTCAAGGAACTCATAGACAAGAGCTGATTACACCAAGGACGCTTAATTTTGATGAAGAAGCTGGTCCTTCCACTATTCTACAAGAAGAGGAAGCTGATACACCAAAAGTAGTGCACACTGCAAGTGATGATGAAACTGTAGCTGAAATATTGCACAACTTATCAAGACCAAGAGGTGTTAGCATTCCAGGAGTTACTGAAGAACAACCACAAGCTTCTCAACCAGTTTTAGATCCAAAAGATAAAGGTAAAGGTAAACTTGTGGCAACAAAGAAGAAAAAGAAGCTAACTTTAGCAGAGTTAAGAGCCATTGAAGTGGCTAAGAATGAAGAAGCTGCTAGGGAGCTACAGGCTAACTTTGATGCTGAAATTGTTCAACCAGTGGAAGAACCTGAAGCTGTTATACCTAGAAGACCAATGAATAAGTCTAAAGAAAGAAATGCTATGATGGCATATCTAAAGGGTCAAGGGTATACTGGATTACAGAAGCTGAATTACATTGAGATGAAAGACTTGTATGAAAATGTTAGACAAGCTTATCAGAAGCAAGTTGAAAGTATTATTTATTTTAAGGATGATAATCAGAAGGAGGATACTAGAAAAAGAAGATTAAAAAGAAAAAGGACAACTGAAGCTGAACAGAAATCAAAGAAGATTGAGCTAAGATCAGATACAGTTGATGAACTGAGGAATTACATTAGAGTTGTCAATTTTGAGAATTCTAAATCCAAAGATGCTGCAGTAAAGAAGACAAAGATAATCACTTTTGAAGTTGTAGAGTCAAAAGATGGAAATTATTTGATGTTCCATAGGGAGGATGAAAGCTGCAGAGTATTCAATTTACTATGGGATATACTGCATATTATTGATAGAGCAGATTTGTTTCAACTATACCAACTAGTGCAAGAATACTTTGAACATATTCCATCAAGTGGAGTTGGCTTAGTATTATTAGGAGATCTTACAACTATCTTCGAAACTGAGGAAATAAGCAATGATGAACTCTGGAAAAATCAAGAGAACTGGGAGATTACAAGCTGGAGATTTTTTGAAGAATCAGTAGTACATGCTTTGGAACTGGAAGATGGACCTATGATTCATATGCTAGCTGAAAGAAGATATCCATTAACAGCAGATCTTATGAGAAGAATGCTAGATCATTGTATGGAGGTCAAGAATGAGACTGAAACAGCTCTTGTGTTAATTGAGTTGTTTATCAGATGGACAACAATAGCTGATGATGAAGCATAAGTACTGGTATGATGTTTACTTATATATAAATTTTTGAAAAGTAAGTACTTTATTCAAAGTACTGCTGGACAAACAATACTTTAATCAAAGTACTGCTTGCAGCACAAACCAGTAAATGTTTTTGAAAGAAAAACTTTTGTTAAGTAAAGAATATTTTTGAAACAAAAGTTAAAAGCAACAATGGTTTTGAGATGGTTATAACAATAGGTTATCAGTTCACCATGTTTACAAAAGAACTGGCTAATCCATGAGCAAACGGCTCTGGTAAAGATATCTCAAATCCGTTATATAGTTGACAACTTGCTAATAAGTTGTATGGTAATCAACTCACCATATCAGCAAATGTGAAGAGTTAGCTAGCCCACAAGAAAAATGGCTTGTGGTAAAGGCTGTGGAAAAACCATTTATATTGTAATTAGTTCACCATGGTTGCAAGAACTAACTAGTCCAAAAGGGTACAGCTTTTGGTAACGACAAATCAAATCTGTTGATAGCTGATGATTTTCTAAAAATCATATGGTTATCAATGTACCATGGTCTTACACACCTAAACATTTGGCTACTCCAGAGTTAATGGCTTTGGTAAGAGACATCAAAATCCATTAAATTTCAATGATTCACCTCTCACAGGAGTTTACACACCTGGAAGTGATAAGAATAGACTGAAACTTAAACTGAACTGATGTACAATTTGCCATATATTGCTGATTGTTGCTGAAAAGAATTACTGATAAAGATTACTTTGATGATGATGATATAAGCACAGGATCTACAAAGACAAAATTTGAAGATAAAGCCACAATCTCTCTTGGAAGACAAAGATGTTAAAGTTTACAAAGGAACTTGAAGTCAAGCAAGTAGAATTCAAGTTAGGGGAGAATTGTTGGGATATAGAAAGTCAAAGTGCTGAAGAATTAAAGTACTGAAGAGTCAAAGTACTAAAGTCAAAGTACTGCTAAAGAATGAAGTCAAAGTACTGCTCGATTCATCAAAGTACTGCATGCTTAAAGGACTGATATGCGAAATCGTTAAGGATTATCTTATAATTCTAGAATGTTATAAGCTTAGTATAGTATTACTTGTCGTACAAGGTTTGTAATTATAAACCGACTATGGTTATCCTTAAGCCTATAAAAGGACCCCTAGATTGGCATTAGATGTACGTGCAATATTAGAGTTTTTAGAGAGTACGATATTAGAGCTTTAGAGTTGTTAAAAGAATCTTTATAACAAGCATGTTCAAAGTATTAATAAAATCATTGAAGTTAAAGTTAATGCTTCTTAGCTTGGTTAAGTAAATTCTGCATACTTAATAGAGTTAGTTCAGTGTTTCATTGTTAATAACTTAGGATTTATCCGAGGTTATTTAACCCTTACAAGCTATATAAGTTAGTTTGGTTAGAGTACATCGATCCAACGATTATTTTTCTCACTTGACGCCCCAATCTAGGGGGAGCTACCGTCAAGGGGGAGTAAGCGATACATGGACTATTTTTCCACATTTATTTCTTCGTTGGGTTAACTGTTTGTTTCGACAAAAAGGGGGAGAAGAAGTAAAAATTAGGCTTTCAAAACATACATCTAATCTTAAGTTTTACTCATCATAACATTATGTTTTGTCATCAACAAAAATGGGGAGATTGTTAATACAAATAAACCGTAAAAACGTTTATTAATATTTAGTGATCTATTTGTGTTTTGTTGATAACAAATATAATGTTATCATAAGTAAAATAATAAGGATACATGTTATTTTTGTAAAGCATTTACATATAGTCTTTTAATACAAATTGTTGTAATAAATCGTTTGTTGTAATAGTTTATTAGGATTGGTAAAAATCACAACCCATGGAGCATATCCATAACCCATGGTATTGACCCATATCCATTTGAATAGATGCATTGCATCTATTAGATACATTGTATCTAATGAAATACCCATGGACCAACCCATAACCCATGACCCATGACCCATAACCAAAAAACCCATTGGCAAAGAGGAGCGTCCCACGGATCCCTGACATTACACTAGACGGATCCCTTAAGGGAGGGATCCGTAGAACAGTGGCAAGATTTTGCCTATAAATAGAGAGCCATTTCTTCATTTTTTTCACCCCTCTTTTTCCTAAATCTCTCATATACTCTTACTCTCTTCTAACAAAAGATCACTTGATCTAGAGAGTTGTTCTTCTTTCTTCTATTGTGATTCTCATATATGTCCTTCTCTAAGGCGAGATCACGAGCATACTACAAGTCATCCAAGCAAGGGGTCCTTGATTGATTTGTTTCTTCACAATATTTCTGTAGCAAAGATCTTGTACTAGATATTCACATAGTTGTTGTGTACTAGTCGTGTTGGTTTGGTCCTCCGTGTTAAAGACTCGGTATTTAGCTTTGTACCGGAAAAAGGTATAAGCAACGTTGTGAAGGCTTCTCAGCCAAGTTGAAGGAGTTGGTTGACATAGTGGTTGAACTCTCGAGTAGGTGACTAGGGGAGTGGAGTAGGGCAAGGAAGGTGTCCTTGTAGCCGAACCACTATAAATCGGTTGTGTCATTTCTATCACTTGCTTTACTTTATTTACTTTCATTACTCTTAGATCTATATTCTATCTTCATCCATACAATCTCACATAACATCGAATCTAAAGTTTTTAGAAACTAACTTAAACTCGGCAAAACTATTCAACCCCCCCCCCTCCTAGTTTTCCACACAAAGGTTTTTGCCTATAAGTTTTGACTATGGTAAATCTCGAGGGGAACATAGTGATGTGGATGAAAATGGAGCTAGTAAATATATTGTGGCTTAGGATTTTACAAGTAATAGGTTGAAACTAGTTTAGTTTGTTTTTAGTTAGAATCGAACTAGGTAAATAAAAAAAAAAAAAAAAAAAAACCGTGTTGCTTTAGGTGATGGTACCTGGGCTTTGGTGGGTTGTACATTAGGTTTAAGTGAAGTAGTAACTTAGTTTTAGGGCTTGGTTAGTTATAGGTTTAGATTTAAATTAAATATAGGTGCCTGTACCTTGGGTATTAAAGTATTGTACTTAGGTTTATTAAGTACAAGAAATATATTTTTAAGGTTTATGTATAAAAGACTTGTACATTGGCTTGAAAAACTTGTACATTTTATTTTATAAAAATCATGTATAAATTAATTAGGGTTTGTGATTTCATTTACATACAATCATAGTTTTGTAAATTAGGGCTTGCAATGGGAAATATCATAAAGTTAGGTTTTCATGCTTTAAGAACTTGTACATTAGCTTCGAAGTGTTGTACTTTAGTGTTAATAGGTTAGTTACGTGAAATCATAGTTATAATAAATTATGGTTTCATGAAAACTCCAATAGATAGAAAACGTTTAGTTTGAATGTTTAATAATCGTACATTTACGAAATAACGTAAAGTGGTAAATAAAAGTGGAAAACTTTTATACTTGACGTATAAGGAATGAACTTAAGACATTCTGGTGTTGGTGTGTACATTTATTAAGAATGAGAGTTATGTCATACTAGTTAGTTGTTGTCATTAGATAAACTGATAATGTTAAAAAAAATTAGACGTGAAAAATGGATAAGTATTCTTTAGTTAGAATATCATACAAGTGGAAATTTACCGGTGGTTACATAGTGCAGTATTTATCGCTTGCAACATGAGCGAGGGACGTTCGCATAAACATGGACGATCCCCTATATTCAATGGATCGTCGCCCATATAAGGGACCGTCCCTAGGACGCACCTGTTACTATCCAGTTGTGGTGAAATATTTTATTGATGAAGGTGCTATCTCCTTGGGTGGTCAAACCCATATTTAAATAATTTTCTTATTCAAAAATTTCTTTATAAATAGAAAAATAATTTGTAAAATTTATTTTTGTAAAAACGTTTTGTCACATTTATAAAATGTGAGTTTTAAGGGAAAAAAATTCTTTGATCATTTAATAAGTTTGATATATTGTTTGTATATACCTTAAGTGATATTGTGTCGAAATTGACTTTTACGTTTAAAAACTGTTTACGCATATTTTTACGTAGCATGTTTTTACATTTTCTGACTATCAAAACATATGGAGGTCGAAAAATATAAATAACATTTTTGACATTAATTGTATTAACAAAAAAATAAAAAAAAGTTGGTTTCACTAAATTAGTTTTATTTCTCCATGTTTGCGAGATTTCATGTCAGTATATGAGATAATTATTTTTGAAATTTATATACGTTTTCAGTTTCTATCGACACTTTTTCGGAAAACTAGAAGGGGGTTGAATAGTTTACCGATTAAAAACTTTGTTTTGAAACTTATTGAAATATCAATTGATATTGATCTTAGATATGTTAGTGAATGATAATCAATATGCAAGCAATATATATAAAGAGTAGATAAGGAAAGAAACAATCAAACCACTAAAACTTGTTTATAGTGGTTCGGTCTACAAGAACTCTTTTTCCTTGCCCTACTCCACTCCCCGAGTCTCACAATCGAGAGGTTAGCTTCACTAGTCAACAAGCTCCCTTCACCGGCGGAGAAACCTTTACACTTCGCTTGCACACTATTTCCGACACTAAGCTAGATGTCGAGTTCTTTTCCAAGGGCACAACCACTCCCACACACAATGTATTTTAAGGACTAAAATACTAACCACTCACACTCACAAGTTTATGATGGTTTGGTACAACAATGATGTATCAATCAAGACTAGATCATACAACAATAAACAATCAAGACTTCCAACTATTTGTTGAAGCTTGAATATGACTTGATCTTCTTTGCTACAAAAGAGGATCACTATAATGATATAAAACTGAGTTAGAAATGTTAGAGAGAAGGAATGTATGTGAATATGCTAGAAAAGGATGAGAAACAACTTGGTTTGACTTTGCTATATATAGCCAAAATGATCAGCAGGCACCACGGACCACATAACCCATAAAAGGGTTCCGCCCGTGTAAAGTTTTGGTGCCGCTGGGGTCTGACAGCAAGATCACCAAAATATTAACAAAGTCAACCATATCTATCTAAGATTGTTTAAGATTTGTAGAGTCTAAATCTACACAAAATATCTAGTGAAATCTTCTAGAGATTTCAATGATTCACTACATGATGTAATGTGTTGTTTTCTATTTTTAGAAATATGTTAAATGTAAATACATATGTAATGTTTTGTTTTAAGAAACTAAAATATGGTTGATCTAAAAATGTTAACATACATTATGGTTTAGAGGCATATCAATAATATGATTAACCAAAGTGTAAATGCTTGAGTGATGAAGATATTATTTGATGATAAAGCTTGTTTTAATATCTATTAAACTTGACAAGCTTTAAGCTTTATAAAAGTTAAATTTATTTTTGTCGTTAACAAAACTTAGATAAAGATCATAAAATATAAATAACGTTTAATGACGATATTTGTATTAACAACTTTAGTGACAACGGTGACTTTAGTGATAGTTTTGCGATAAATAACAACAGCATTGTCACAACGGCGTTGTGCAAGGTTCTCTCTGACTATCCTTGGTTTTTATGAAAATGAAAAAAGAAAAAGGAAAACACATGTTTGCGAATTTGTTTTTGTTATTTTCATGATTTTTTTTTATTATATAACAGGTTAAAAAGATAAAGGTGCGTTTAGTTAAAAAAAATTCTCTTCTTTTCTTCCTCTAGTTTTGTAAAAATTTGGAAGGGAAATTTATCTCCACAAAATACTTGAAAATATAGAAAACACGTTTAGTTGCTATTTGTATTTTTTATTTTGAAGAAAGGGAGGGAGGGTTGTGGGTTACAAAGGAAAACATGTAAAACAACTAAATTTTTTTTTGTAATTTTCCAAGTTAATTTGAGAAATAGGGGATTTTGTGTTTTGCAAAATATTTTGTTGAAAAACGTTGATTTGAACGCGATCTCCATTTTTCCTATTTTCCACAAAACATTTTGCGAAAATAAGAGTGTTTTCCCTCAACTAAACGCACAATAATTATTTATTTATTTATTTATTTATTTTGTGACTTTTGCTCTGATATATAACTTAGCTTTGTATTCCTCTCGCACAAGCATTTACGTAGTGTTTGTTATGAGGTTTTCAAGACTAGGTATTGGCATCAAAGCGAAAAACTTTGTTTGGTTTAAAGGTTTAGATTTTGATGTTACATTTTAGTCTCCACAGTAAGGGGTTGCAGAAATACTAGCTATGCATCTTGGTTTGCACAGATAACTAGACATGTTGTGGGCCAAATTTATTTTTAGCCCCTGTTCAATCTCCTTTTCATTTGTTTTTTTGTTATATGTATATATATATATATATATGTATGTATATATATATATATATGTATGTATATATATATATATGTATATATATATATATATATATATATATATATATATGTATATATATATATATATATATGTGTGTGTGTGTGTGTGTATATATGTCTGTGTGTGTATATATATTTTAATTTTCAATCTAAATCTTAATCCAAACCCTCTAACAAAACAAACACATTTTTAATGTAAATTCAAAGCCAAATCTTAATTCAAAACCCTTCAACAAACCAAACCATCCCTTATATTCCAGTGAGGTGAGAGCTCAAATTCTTTAAAGATTAAACGCACAATCATGATCGTTCATTTTTACATTAAAAACCTATTTTGGAAATTGTAAGTCGTTAAGTGACAAAGAGTACCATCATCATGACGAATTTTTATTTTTTTATTTTTTTTACCTTTTAATAGTATACGGGCACTTCAATATATTTTCAACAAATGAAAAATCATACTCCCTCCGTCCCAAATAGTTTTTCACAGATAGTTTTACCTTTAACTAGTTAATTTAAAACTTCTTTAATATTTGTTATAATAAGCTCAAGTTAGGGTAATATGATAAACTCGAAGTAATTTAATATATATTTTTGAAAGTGGATAATTAATTTGAGACAACCGGAAATAAAAATATGGATAATAAATATGAGACGGAGGAAGTATGAGATTTGCTATTTTAGAAATTACATTTGATTTAACAAATCACATATAATTTAATAAATTACAAGTGATTTTTAAAATTATAATCAACTGTGATTTCCAGGGCGTAAATCACACCACTCGTAAATGACATGTAATTTTATAAAGGGCTAATTCTTTAATAAAAGCATTATAGTTGTTAAAAAATCATTTTCAGAGTAGTGAAAAATAAAATAAAATAAAATAAACTCTTGTGAACACTAATATTGACACTTTTGTCTTTATGTGATTAGTATAACCATTTTACCCTTTCAAATTACATAAATGATCCTTGTTGTTTGAAGAAAATTACATCCACAGTCTTTAATTTTTTTTTCCGCAATTTTTTTTGAAATTATTTTTCAAATTTGTTTTCTTCTTAATCTTTTTTGCTGAAATATTAAAAAAAAAATTCGTGAAAAAAAAATTTCTGAATTTTTTTTCGTAATATATATATATTTTTTAAATTCCGATAAAAGAATTTCACTTGTGTAAAAAAAATCGCATGTGACGAAAAAAAATTTTCAAAAAAACATGAAAAAAAAAAATTTGAAAAAAAAATAGGGCATGTGGATGCAATTTTCGCTAAGCCAACGGGACCATTTATGTAATTTAACATGAGGATGGTGGATGCAATTTTCAAAAATCTATGGGTAAAATGTTCATCAGATAATATTTTTAGCCTTTACTACTCATATGAAGACAAAAATGTCAACATTAATGTTCACAAGAGTATTTTTTTTTAATTCGCTACTCTGAAGTATTATTGACAACTATGATGTTTTTTTTATTGAATTATCCCTTTTATAATTTACTTGTGATTTCTCTAGGCGTAAAGTTTCAGCACTCACAAAAAACATTTAACAACAAATCTGTCGAAAATATATAAAAATGCACTTTTATAGAAGGATGATTTAATTCTCGTCTAGATGGTATGATTTATTTTGTGTAATAATTCACGGTTTGCGTGATATATAATTTTTAAAAAAAATGACTGAAAAATTAATATGAAAGATACAATTTGATCCGTAAAGAATTTGTGATTTATGATTAACTTTTTTCAAACTCACATATATATCATGTTGCGTTGGTCTGTCTTGCAAAATTAATAACGACAATCATAGTAACACATATTGAATTCCTTGTTAGCTCATACTTACTGTATCCTGCCATTATTACAATAATTCATGAATCATGTGTTACATAGCCACACCCGAGGGTCACTTTCAATTCGTCTACCCCTGTATCTGATGCTTGAAATTATTGAAACACAATCGTGATCGAATAAGATCAACCACTTCTTACTTAATTATATCTGGTGATGTGTTAGGTTAAACCGTGAAAGAGTTATGTTTTATGGGACCGAATTATATCAAGCATGTCGTTGACAATGATATTGTATCTATCCTTTTTCAAAATCATATTATTATATTTGTTGTATTTTGTAGGGTATTTTTGAAAGATTATTCAATGAGATTAGACTATTTATTATGGGAGGTGGTGAACCACCGGTGGTGGCATACCATGCGCAATCATAGCAAAGAATCACCACCGCGTGCGATGGTGGATTGTTAGCTATTTTTTGTGGTCTCAACTACCGAACGAGTTCTAACGAAAAAGCAAGAAACGGTAAAAAAAATGAGCCCCTCTAACGTTTATATTTGGGTTTTCAAAAAATATGTTTTTTATTAAACTTTATCATTTTATTAACCTATAAATACCCTCATACTCCATATTTTTTATACAGAATTTCTCATTCTATTTTTGTATTCTCTCTAATTAATCTCTTTCAAACAAAATGTCTCAAAGCACTACAAAAAATAAAACCCTAAAACAACGTCGATAACCGAAAGTCCAAATCCAATTCTAATTTCTGTCTCAAGCCTTCATCACTGGTAAACTTGCGAGCCCCATCATTTGTTTACGGAACACAAACCCAGAAAACCTACGATACCAAAACACACAATACCAAATCCCCCCCATTCATACCTAAACAACAAAATATGTATCAACTACAAATGTACCAACCGCAAATGTACAATCCGTCATCACCACCAATGTATTCTTCATCACCGCTTGCACCCATTTCTCCCATTCATCCATTCAGTGTTGATGATTTGCAAATGTACTAGCCCCACTTTTCTCCGTCTATGTCTAACCCCGTTGATGAGGACTCTCCCGTCGAAGAAGTCCTGTCCCCAAAGAAGAAGCCATCAAAAAGACGTTTTAAAATGAAGAAGATGCGCATCGTAACATTCCATGGACTGTCGCAGAAGAAACTGCATTATGCAAAATTTGTGTTCCTACATCCGAAGATTGTCGTAAAGGTAATACAAAGAAATCAAATAGGATTTTGGTGGAGGTTTTAGGTTACGTTGAGAAAGAAATGAAGGTATCCAGTGTTCGAACCTACGATCATTAAAATGGAAATGAAAGGGTTTGTGTCCTAAAATGGCTCATTTTTGTGGAGTGTACGCTAATGTCCTTTAAAGGACGCGGAGTGGAGCCGAAGACGAAGATTACATCCAATATGCACTTGAAAAATATTGTGTTGAGTATGGAGTACCTTTTACGCTTCTTCATGTGTGGAGAATGTTGGGAATTTAGAAAAGACAGTTTGTACTACCAAGGTTAAGTGTTAGTACTGTTAGCCTTAACTGTGGACTGCGAGAAATATACTAGCAGTACAAACTGCCAGTACAAATAGTTAGTACTACTTATTAGATTTTGTATAAGTCGGTTAGATAATTATAGAAAAGATTCTATAAGATGTTTCTTGTGTATAAAGTTATTGGAAACCTAATATGACTCCTTAGCCTATAAAAGGTTGTCCTAGGTTATATTTAGAGTACGAGTTATTCTAAGAGTCGATCACTTAAAGGTTTTGTAACCCTAATACTTTTGAGTATTCGTATAAATATATTGAAGTGTTTTGTGAGTAACAAACTTTTTTTAGTATTCTCTGTGTCATTAAACATTAGATTTCGCATATTGTTTAAGCTTTGTTACAAGACAAATTGCTATATTTTGTTTGTGTTAGATTTATCTAGCTTAATCAATTTGATCAATTGCTCAACTGGGATCAACAAGTGGTATCAGAACTTGTGATCTAGAAGCTGTGATATAAGAGAATTTGTGTTCAAACTACTACTGAAGTCATGGAAGATTCAACACACATGGTAACTGCATCAAAGGTGCCTATGCTGAAGACATGAGAGTATGAACTCTGGAGGTTAAGAATGCAGCAGTACCTAAAGATGTTGGACTACTCTATGTGGGACATCATCCTGAAGGGTGATTCTCTACCTGCTAAGGGTGCTGATGGAAAGGATGATTCTCTACCTCTGTTGAAGACAAAGCTCAGAGAAGACTTGAGATCAAGACTCATAGTATCCTTCTGATGGGATTACCAAATTAGTACCAATTAAGCTTCTATGAAAATGAAGATGCTAAATCTTTGTGGGATGCCATAGAACAAAGGTTTGGTGGGAATGATGCAACAAAGAAGTCAAGGAAGATTCTTCTAAAGCATCAGTTTGAAAATTTTGTTGCTCTAAGTACTGAAGGTATTGATCAGACACATGACAGACTGCAGAAACTTGTGAGTCAACTTGCACGCACGAAAGCTGCAATACCTCAAGAAGACATAAATATCAGGTTCGTAAGAAGTCTAGCACCTAAATGGAGCATGCATACTGTGGTCTGGAGGAACAAAGAAGGTCTTGATAAGCTGACCTTAGATGATTTATACAATAATCTCAAAGTGTATGAATCTGAAGTTAAGGGGACATCCAGTTCAACCCCTGACACACAAAATCAAATGGGTCAGACAGTCATCAAGAAACTCCTTCTACTGTTTATGGAGTTTCTACTGCTGTGACAACTAGCAATTTAGGGAGTCTATTTTAGGTAACCGCATTAGGTTAAACTAAACTGAGCTTTTGCCTTTATCACTATTTTTATCGACCATGACTGGATTTGATATCGTTTATTGGTTTTTATTATATATTTTATTATTGGATGAGTTATCGTGTGAGTTTTAACTCTTTTTTATAGGCACTATTCGATTCGGCACTATAAAAGCCTAAAACAAGAAATAACATAACTTTTAGACCGTAACTCGAAAATTGGCAAATAAATAGTCAAAACTCGTGGAAAAACATAAATAAACATAATAGAAAGTCGAAGGAATGTTGTGGGACACTCGTAGGACAATATATGAGCTCGGGAATGGGTAAACGGGATAGTTTACGAAAAATTACGACTCCGACCCCTCCCTTTTCACCATTGCCGGTGCCCCCTCCCCACTTCTTATTTATTTTTTATTCCCTCATGCTCTAGTATAAAAAGCCCCTCACTACCTCATTCATCCTTTTCATTTCTCCCTCTAAAAACACCTACTCACTACTTTCTCTGTGGAGTCGCAAACCTTGGATCTAGAATACTTAGCTTGCAAACGTGTAGTTGCCTTGGATGGTTCCAAAAAAACAATGAGAAACTTTGTTGTAGATACACACAAGTATGCGTAATCTACTTGAATGCAATTAGAAGATTAATGTAAAAACAAATGTAACACCAATAGCTTCAATATTATTGATTAATAATACTAGTACTCTCCTAGTACTAGGGTTTACAACCTTGAAGCTTTTCTTAAGACGGCTAGAGTATTGGTATATACTTGACCTAGCTAGGATCTCCTTTTATACACTAAGGAGATCCCTTACAGAGATAACTATGCATTAAGTATATCATATCTTCTATTGGAATAGAAGATATGCTGTTACAGACCTTACATGACATACTTAAAATAGAACAGTACAAACTCAAACACTATCAGTACTAACTTTTGCACTATCAGTACTAACTAGTTAATACTCTTCTAACATCACTATCAGTACTAACTTTAAGACTATAAGTATTAACTCCCTAAAGTGAATTTCCCAACAATCCTCCCCTAAACTTGTGATTGGGTTTATAAAACACAAGTTTCTTTAGACTTTGAGGATTCTTCCAAACTTCACTATCTTCTGCTAGGTCTTCCAGCTTGGTCAAAAATCTTCAGCAGCAACTCTTTGGCCATTTCTATTGCATTTCCCATCCTTAGTCCTGCATCCAGCATTTGTAGAAGGGTTCCGAGTGCAAGTGGGTAGGTTCTTTTAACCAACATATAGATATCAGTTCCATTGCATGTAGTGACCAAGTGCAGTCCACAGGAATCAAGTAAAGTCCAACTAAGGGCTTCATCACCAGGTTGAAACTTCCATTGTTCTCCTGTTGGATCAGGTTCAAATATGTTCTGGAGTTCATAGAGTAGCTCCAGATCCTTGTCATTATCTGGATCTCTGTTCTTGAACCTGTTTTTGACTAACTCTCATAGCTTAAGCAAATCATCCCTGTCAATGGATGCAAATAGATCTACTAAGTACAAATAAGCACTTGTCCTTCCACCAGCTCTGTGAATCCTCCAATGCTTCTTTCCATCTTTAGAGTAGTTATCCCAGTTGAGAATTGAGTATCTGGTATTGATGGGCTCTGAGTATAATGCTTCTTCTGGAGCTTCAATTAACATCATCCTATTGAGCTCTTCTTCAGTGAGTCCACCTTCATCTTCATTAGAGGGTTTTAATCTTTTAGGTGCAGATGAGGAAGCTCCTACTTCAGATGGCCTTTTGTAGCTTCCAATAGGTTGTGACCTTTCAACAATATCATCATCTTGCATAGGTATGAAGTCAGGAAATCTCCTTTGAATGGTGTCAGTAAGTCTTTGAAGAGTCACCCAAGATAGTTGATTAAGCTGCTTCGGTGTTCTCCTATCTTCACCTTGATACCTAATGTACTTACAGAGATACATCTTTTGCTGACTCTTGTTTGGAGGCTTTGAGGCTTTTTCAATCTCTCTTTGCTGTCTGAACTGGCTCTGTCTTCTAGCCAAGATCTCACTAAACAACTAAGCTGCTTCATTGATACTTGTACCCTGATCTTGTTGCAGCTTTTGTTATACCTCCTTGGCAGCTTCTACTTTGGCTCTCATGTCATCCCATGTTTGCCAGTCTTCATCCATTTTAGCCAGCCTTTTCTTTTCTTTCTCTGCAGCTTCTTTCTACAACTTCCTCATCCCATTGTGCTGCAAGCTTCCTTGCTGCCTCTTCATTCAACCTTTCAATTTCTTTCTTCTTCTTTGGTACTTCCACCAAGATGCCCTTGCCTTTGTCTTTGGGATCAATCATTGGAGCTGAGGAGGTTGGTGATGCTGGAACACCTCCTTCTTGAATAACAACTCCCTTTTATTTAGGCTTGGGTGCTGCTGACTTGGTCTTCTTCCGTAGATACAAAACAGGAGGCTTCTTGTAAGTGGGAGAGATGGGAACAGTTTTCTTCAAGCTCTGAAGTCCCAATACAGCATGTTTCTCTCTTTCCTCTTCATCACTATCTTCATTAGGAGTGGTAGTGATGGTAGTTGCCTATGTAGTTGTTGCTTGTTGTAGATCAGCAACTATCTGAATAATTGGACTTAATACTGATTGAAGAACCTCTAGAGTACTAACTATAGTAGTAACAGTACTAACTACAACACTAACAATACTAACTGGGATAGTACTGATAGTGCATGTAGGAGTACTAAGTACTTCTTCTGCATCAATGGTGACCTGAACTTCTTCTTCATCAGCAAAAGGGCTCTGAAAAGCAGCACCACCTTGCCATTGACCAAATTCACTTCTACCTTGAATATCATAACTCCTCCCCTGTTTGGTAGAATCCTCTGTTGAGGTACTTGAGACTCTTAACTTGGCCTTTCTTTTGAGAGATGTAGTGAGTGGAGATGCTGTTGCAGTAGACTGAGTGAGAAGCTTGACCTGATGCTCCAACTTTTTCATCTTCAGGAGCATCTTGGCATGAACTTTTGCAGCAGATTTCTTCTATTCATCCAATGCAATCTCTAGAGTATTCACCTTTCTACATAAAAACCTGTACAATTCCGTCATATCATTAAGTGATAAGCTGCCCTCACCACTTCCAGCTGTGTGACCTGCTGAGAGAGGTAGGTCATTGGGCAATTTAGATGCACTTCCAGGCCTAGCCTGAGCAGATACACCCCCCCCCTTTTTAGCCTTTGCCTGGGTCCACCCTGTGAGGAGTGCTCACTAGGTGTTGGCATGGGTTGGGTCTTATTTATGTTACCACTATCCTTACCAGCTTCTAAGCTTGGTTGAGTAGTGGCAGCCCTTACCATTCTATCTCCTACAACATCTGAGATAGGCTCTGATTCGTTGAGGTTTAGGGGTGTGTGTGTATGGATAAAACCACAATATCGATATCAAAAATAACCACAAGTTATGATTTAAAATCCCTTTAGGAAAAAGGAGAATGAATCAAAACCCGTGAGTGATAGTGATACGGATTAGGAAATCCGAGTCGTTTCCCAACGAGGTGTGAATGGGCAACGTCGTTATTGGTTCGTTATTAAAATGCTCGATGTTTTGGATTTTTAGATTATATTAAAACTAAGGGGAATGGGAAAACAATTAAGGGAAATTACACTACGGGAAATCCTAAATACGCGATTTATTCTAAAACGTATTAAAAGAAACGTAAATAAAAAGCAACTACGTATATTCTAAGTCCTAAAAATAATCTAAAATTACTTTCTAACTAAAAATGATTTTAGAAAATTAACTAAGAATTAAAACTAATTTTTATGATTTTTCTGGAATTTATTTGAATTAAAAACTAATTTAAACTAATTTAAATTCTAGAAATTACAAATTAAAGTAGGAAAAATCTAGAAAAATTATTTTTTTGCTTTTTATAATTTTCTTAATCTAGGAAAATTGAAAAAATTATTTTTTTGGAACTTTTTCTGAATTATTCGAATTAAATGCTATTTAAATAGTATTAAAAACTAGTTTAAATCAAGAAAAATAGCAAACAGTGTCTAAAAATTATGAAAAACTCAGGGAAATTCTAAAATATTATTCTAATTTAATGAAAAATATAAAAACTATGGATTATGTGAAAGATTTAGAAGCTGATGAGCAACTGTCCCTAAATAAGCTACTATTAATAAACTAATAAGCACAATAAGCTACCAATCTGTTACTAAGGCTAAATTATACTAAAATAAGCTAGTTCCAACTTATACCAACTAGTCCTAACAAACTACAAGTACCAGCTTATAATTCAAAACTTCCAAATTCTATTTGGCCAAACAGCCTTGACCCTCTATCTTTGAGCTTAAGCAACTGCTTATCCAATAAGCCAAACTGAAAACAAGATTTGTGGACCTCAAGACCACCAACCTAAGAACCACTAAACAAAATCTCAGATCCTAACAAACTATAATGAGATCTGTGTAAGGTCTGTAATCCAACCTGGTTCTCAATCAGTTATGCTGATAAGGAACAGGGCAAATCAGCTCTAATGAAGAGCTTATAAAGTGCTTATAACAGTTTCTAAAAATTCAATAAAATTCACTTTTCAAAAGTAGACCAACTGAAGTTGTTTATCCCAGAGTTTCAATAAATTTAGATCAAAGATGAATCAATGAAAAATCAACAAAGTTTGGTTGAAACTGACTTTCTCAACTTTTCACTTTTTATCAAATTTTGCAAAGTTGACTAAATTGAGATTTAGATCCAAATGATGAACTGATTATGATGTTATATGATGAAATAGAGCTGATGCAAACTAACTTATCTAATTCTAAACCTAAATGCTAGATCTAACCAACTGATTCTTAACAGAAATGAAAATGAAATCAGTTATAGAGTGATTATGACTTCTGAGTTCTAAAGTGCAAAATAGTGGACAGATATGAGTTATTCAAGCCTATGTAAATCTGAACCAATGAAACTTAACAACTAAACACAGCTCAAACCCAGATTGATCAGCATATCCAAACACTACTTAAAACAAGCTACTACTAATCTTAACTCTACTAATTACTTAACTAGCCTACACTAACAATTAAACTGCAACAATAAGATCTAACAACAGCTAAATTAACAGATCTAGATTATCAAATACTACAGATTCAAGCACAAGCAAATTATGTAATATCAATATTTGGAAATCACTTACATGTGGTCCTAGCCACTGTGGCCTGTACAAATAACAAATAGCCACTAACCTAAACCAACTTCAACCCTAAACCATCTCTGCATCAACCCAAATCCAAATCGACGCTTTTTAACCCAATCCAGCTTCCAATATGCATCACAGTTGACTATTGTTGACTGAATAAGAGATTTGAGTGAATTTTGAGTATGAAACAAAAGTAAGCTCACTATAAGCTATAATAAGCTTAAATGAACCTAATGAAGCAGTAGCTGAAGCTTTTTACAAGCTTAGAGAAAGATTGAAAGTATTTTTTTTTCAACTATTTTTTCTGATTTTTTTATTTTTATTTTTAATTAATACTAGAAATAAACTGAGATTTCCATAGAATAAGGTAACATGTATCAAAAGACTCTAATAAGCAAATTTAAGTAACATTAAAAAGCTAAACAATGATTTGAGCATAAAACTGAATTTCATTAACTTTGAAAAATTGTGATTACAAAGAGAGAGATTACAAAAGCTTATCAACTACTTAAAAACATTAAAACGAAATTAAACTATAACTATGCTACTGAAAGAAAGGATGATACAATTCGTGAAATAAAGGGGCTATTTATAGCCAAGCCTAGAGCTAAGAAGAATCTAGAAATCTGAAATTTGTGCTTCTTTGAGTGCATTTAGAACCATTAGATCACCTTCCACGTATCCCAAATGATTTCAACCCTTGGATTGCACATGCCACGCATCAACAGCCAATCAGAGAGCAGAGAT
Source organism: Chrysanthemum makinoi (assembly GCA_910596185.1). NCBI lineage: Eukaryota > Viridiplantae > Streptophyta > Magnoliopsida > Asterales > Asteraceae > Chrysanthemum > Chrysanthemum makinoi. Next base: position 60,677,978 of record OU343224.1, read on the forward strand.
TGAGATGTTGCACGCGGATTGATGACCTGGCAGTAGGCACATGTCAAGTGTGTCATAATGTGTCAGAAGAAAGTACCAATTTGCCCTTAAGTGTAGCTAATTTGACCAATTAAGCGAAGGGTGTTTTAGGGTTCTAAGGTTCTGGGAAAGTTTGGGGGTAAAAGTGGCGGGATTGTTTTATTTATATTATTTCGTTTTCTGGTTTGTTTGACCGGGTATAAGTGAGTTGAATTGGGTTAAATACCGGGTAAGTTATAAACCGGGTGAGATTGGGGTATCCGGATATGGGGTTGGGTTGGATAACCGGGTAAGTGGATTTGGATTTTGGGCTTGGGATTAAACTTGGGCCGTGTGGATTGGATTTGGACTTAGGATATACTATGGACTCATGTATTATTTCAAGGACTAATTTGGCCAATTCTGAAAATCCAGGGACCAATCTTGTAAATCTGAAAACTTGATTAAGGACTAACTTTGCCAAACTTCAAATAATCCAAGGGCTGAATTAGCAACTTTTGAAACTTGAGGGGTCTATTCTGCCAAATACTCAAAGTTCAGGGACTGATCTTGACAATTCTTCACACTTGATTATATCTTTCAAATATCATCCTCTGAGCATAAAAATCTTCACAGATGCTTAATTTAGACCTTCCGGCTCAGCTTTAGCTCTCTTAATCTCTCGTGCTCGGATTTTCGTCTGATTTGGCTTCTTTTTGTGTGTTTTTACGTATCCGTACCTGCACAAGCACAAACTCAAGAAAACAACAAATATTAGCAATAAACGGCTCTTTCTTGGTTATTTTGGGTCAGATTTGATAAACAAAAGATATGTGTTTAAGCACATATCAAAATACCCCAGACGAGACTATTGTCGTGTCCCCACGCAATGCAATCAACTCACGCTTCTAAAACCAAAGATTTAAATCTCTTTCTACTAAACCTATGAAGAAGTAGCAAAGATTCCTCAAAAGAGATTAAGAAAGCCTTAATTCTAAAAACGCCCCGTTTACCTTTAATTCACATGTATAGATATTACGATTAAGCACATTCTGATTATGAGTGACGGTTTGCTGAACTTTCATGTCGATCAATAACTCCAACATTTTTCAAACGACACGTTAGGATCACAGAGTAGGAAACACAACACAGCGTGAAGTGAGCATACGGATAGAATACATCGTTCCTGATTTTTCACAAGTCCCCAAACTAAGCGTAAAATCGAAATCATTGTTAAATATGACTCTAGATGCTAACACTACCCATGGAAGTTACTTATGTCATCACCTTTTGCTCCCATTTTCCTATTTGCCTCTAGATTTTTTTATTTTTGTGAGACATGAATTTCTTCATAATTCTCGTTTCGATAACTTTTATTCCGATAAAGATATAAAGCTAAGTCGCTAATTAGTTATCCATCTTCCCTCGAAAACCATTGCACACAAGAATGAGGTCCACATCAAGGTCCTAATTTCACACGATTTAGGGAGAATATCCTTTTTATGGCGACCGAGACAACTCATCTACGAGTCCGAGACGAAGCTTTATTTAGAAATCTCCCGGATCCGAAGTTTGGCTTAACACTATTTCAGCACATTTGCATTTTTGCAATTTAGGCCCTTGGTCTTTTAAACTACTAACTCAACGGGATTACCGCTTTATCAGAAGTCTTATTATGACTTTGGATTTTCCTCTGCCTTTATAGAAGTCTATGACAACTTTTATAGCTTTGGATTTTTTTAATTTCAAAACATTTGGGCTTTATTTCATGTAAATTTTTGTGCCAAACTCCAAACCCTACGGCTTTTATAACAATAGAAACAATAGCAGCAAACTATCATGAATCAGTTGTCTATTACACCATAACACTGACAGTACCTCGATGTGTACCCAACTCTCATGGGCAAAGATTCTCTAAAGAAGACAAAGAACTAACTATCGCCAAAAACTCAACATCTCTAATTATTATTAGCAAATATGGGGTGAAACAATTTTGTGGGAACAAAAAGCCATAAGTACCTTCGATGGGCTCTAAAGAGAACCAACTACTCCACGCTTAGCATCTAAACTCATAAGTAACTCTATCATTTCTCGATCTCCGCAAATTTAAAATCCCAAATAATGAGATCCGCGGATGCTTAGCCGATAATTTTTAGATTATCTGTGGTTAAGGGAACAAGCTAGGGCTCAACACGCCCGGTCAAGTCAGAATTCTATTCCTACTCTCACCAGCGGAAAGTCAACAAGGTGTCAAAACATATTCATTAATTTAGCAAATGCTTTGTCTAAATGAAATTAAGTAATGCATATTTAAAATAACTCAGGGAAACTTGCAAAATCTTGGCCTCGTGAGCTAGAATTCGCATTTTATAGCTTCTTGTCTAAGAGACTAGCAAACTTTTCAATCAAAAAGACTTAACAAAAGCTGAAAATTTTTTAAATTTTCTGATATATAGCACAATTTTTTTTATTTTCTAAGGAAAAACGGGGTTGCGAGAGTACACGACAAAAAACAAGCAAGCGCGGTCAAATCAAATCGAAGATTACCCTACCCCAGACTAGAACAAAACATTGTCCTCAATGTTTAAAACAAGGGTATCCACGAAAATCTAAAAGCCGTTTATTAAGTATGCTCAAAGATAAACGTTAGTCGATAAGATTTCGGATATCGGATTTCCATCAGCATCGATCATGAAACTCGAGTAGAGAAAAGACAAACTTCGAGCACGAGTGTCTTCATATCGGGAAAATCCTGAACACAACATCACAAACAACCAAACACGAGAAATCGAAAAGGCTAACCCCTTCACGTCACTTATTAGAAAATAGAAAGAAGATAGAAAGATAAGCATGGGGTACCTCCCACGAAGCGCTACTGTTTTTGGTCACCGAGTCGCTAGCTTGACTCGATCCCCAAATTCAGTTGTCCTTAGGGAAAGTTTGGAGATCTGGGACAACCAAAGAAGGGATGTCCCCTCCAAAATAATGTTTCACACGATGGCCATTCACCTTGAAATTTGGGCCATCGGTCTGAGAAAGCTCCACCGTTCCATACGGAAAACTGAGCAACGGTGAATGGTCCGGACCAACGGGTTTTGAGTTTGCCCAAGAATATCTTCAAGCGAGAGTTAAAGAGGAGAACTTGATCACCAACGTTGAAAACGCGGTTTTTGATTTTAGAATCATGAATCCTCTTAGTCTTCTCTTTGAAAATCAAAGAATTCTCGTAAGCCTGATCCCTAAGCTCATTTAATTCATTCAATTGAACTTTCGGTGATCACCCGCGGTCTTAAGATCAAAGTTAGCATGTTTCAAGGCCCAAAATGCCTTATGTTCGAGCTCTATGGGCAAGTGACAAGCTTTTCCATACACCAACTTAAATGGGGTGCACCTGATGGGTGTCTTGTATGCGGTGCGGAAAGCCCATAATGCATCATCTAACTTATCGGCCCAAGAAGCTCGATTTTCTCCTACGGTCCTTTCTAAAATCCTTTTCAAACCACGATTCGAGACCTCAACTTGTCCGCTCGTTTGCGGATGATACGCGGTAGAAAGACGATGGGTAACTCCATATTTAGCCATAACGTTAGCAAATTGTTCATTACAAAAATGGGTACCGCGATCACTGATGATAGCACGAGGTGCTCCGAATCGGGAAAATAAATTCTTCAAGAACTTAACAACCACTCGGGCGTCATTGGTGGGGAGCGCCTTCGCTTCAACCCATTTAGACAAATAGTCGACGGCCACGAGGATATACTTATTACCCTTAGATGATGGAAATGGCCCCATAAAATCGATGCCCCACACGTCAAAAATCTCACAAACTTGAATAGCATTCTGTGGCATTTCATCCTTTTGCGAAATTTTCCCTTGACGTTGGCAAGAATCGCAAGACTTAACTAAATCATGAGCATCTCGATATATGGTAGGCCAATAAAACCCTAAATCAAAAACCTTCTTAGCGGTGTAGCTTGCACCATGATGGCCACCAGTGGGTCCGTTATGGCAAGCATTGAGGATATCAAGGGCCTCTTGGCCATGAACACACCGCCGGATTACTTGATCCGCACAAATCTTAAACAAGTAGGGATCGTCCCAGAAATAATGCTTAACATCTTTGAAAAACTTTTTCTTGTGTTGGGACGACATCCCTTTCACGATGAAATTGCCCGCATGGTAATTTGCAAAGTCGGCAAACCATGGGGTGTTTGGGTCTTTCTTAGCAATCATACCAAGTGTCTCAAGAGGAAATGTTTTCGTGATCTCCTTTTTCTCGAACACACTTTGATGGGGATTCTCAAGTCTAGAAAGGTGATCGCAAACAAGGTTCTCCGCTCCTTTTTTGTCAAGAATAGTAACATAAAACTCTTGAAGGAGGAGAACCCACCGAAGTAATCGTGGCTTAGCATCTTGCTTTGCCAAAAGATACTTTAGGGCGGAATGGTCGGTATACACTATGGTCTTCGACAAGACAAGGTAGGGTCTAAATTTCTCGAAAGCATAAACAACGGCCAATAATTCCTTTTCGTAGTCGTTTAATTGTGTTGGGCCTCAGACAATGTCTTACTCGCATAGTGTATGGGTTGAAAATGTTTTGATTTACGTTGCCCCAAGACTGCCCCAATTGCGTAATCACTTGCATCACACATGAGCTCAAAGGGCAAATCCCGTCGGGCAACTAAGATCGGTGCTTCAGTTAATTTCTTTTGAGAAAATTAAATGCTTCAACGCATTCATTGGTGAAGATAAACGGAGCATCCTTCTCGAGGAGATGGGTCAGAGGGCGGGCTATCTTAGAGAAATCTTGGATGAAACGGCGATAGAAACCGGCATGAACCAAAAAACTCCGAATACCTTTGACGGTAGTGGGATGAGGGAGTTTAGCTATAACGTCGACTTTAGCTCGGTCGACCTCAATCCCAGATTTTGAAATTTTATGGCCGAGGACAATGCCCTCTCGAACCATGAAATGGCACTTCTCCCAATTCAAGACCAAATTGGTGTCTTCACACCGTTTGAACATGTGGTCTAGATGAGAGAGGCAAGAAGTGAAAGAATCTCCATAAACCGAGAAATCGTCCATAAAACTTCCATAGACTTCTCGATCATGTCGTGAAAAATAGCCATCATGCACCTTTGAAATGTTCCGGGAGCATTGCATAAGCCAAATGGCATTCGTCGGTAAGCAAACGTTCCATAAGGGCACGTGAAAGTCGTTTTCTCTTGATCATGCGGATCAATCGGAATTTGAAAGTAACCGGAAAAACCATCGAGAAAGCAATAGAACTCATTCCCCGCTAAACGTTCGAGCATCAGATCCATAAAAGGTAGTGGGAAATGATCCTTCCTTGTAGCATCATTCAACTTTCGGTAGTCAATACACACCCTCCATCCGGTGACAAGGCGCGTAGAAATCAATTCATTATCTTCATTCATAACAACAGTCATTCCACCTTTCTTCGGGACACAATGGATAGGGCTAACCCATGAGCTATCGGAGATTGGATAAATGATTCCGGCGTCGAGGAGTTTAAGAACTTCCTTTTTGATAACCTCATGAATTTTCGGATTAACCCTACGTTGTTGTTGGATAACGGGTTTGCAATCGTCTTCCATTAAGATCTTGTGAGTACAAAAACGAGGGTTTATGCCTTTGATATCGGAAATTTGCCAGGCGATGGCACTCTTATGTTTACGAAGAATATCCAAAAGTGCGGTTTTTTCCTCATCTTTTAGGTTTTTAGCAATGATGACGGGAAACTTGTTCGGTTCTTCAAGAAAAGCGTATTCAAGATGAGGAGGTAAATCCTTGAGCTCGGGCTCCGGAGGTTTTCATTAGACGTTTGTACGGATTTGATTTCTTCAATCGTAATCGTTTTCGGAGGGAGTGACGGTGATGGATCTTCATTTAGCAATTGTTCAAGATAAAGGATATCTTCCTCCGAATCATAAACACCATCATCCATTCCCGGTGGAATCGATTCGTCAGTAGCAAGAAACTCATCGACCTCTTCCAAAATGAAATCACCTCCTTCGAATGGAGTAAGAGAGGGGGAAGAGTCGGCAATTATAGGCTCAGAAGATGGTTCAACTTTTTCAGAAGGAATAGTGGGATTGCCACCCATAAAATCAAGAAGCTTTTGAGCATACTCCTCCGTAGCAATATCGAGAACGTCGATTCGATTAATAGAAGCATCATCATAATTGGAGGAGTATCTCGAAGGATGGTTAATGTTAAATGAAACGGTTTCCTTATGAGATCGTAAAGTAATTTCTCCTTCATAAACGTCAATCATCGCACGGCCCGTTCGTAAGAAAGGTCTCCCGAGAATAAGCGACACTCGGGAATCAACATCAAAGTCAACGACAACGAATTCGGCGGGAAAATGTAGTGGTCCTACTTTCACATAGACATCCTCGGCGATTCCTTTCGGAATAGAGGTTGATCGGTCCGCGAGTTCAAGAGTCATTTGAGTAGGAGTGAGATCCGGGAGAGAAAGCTTGTTATAAATCGAAAGAGGCATTAAGTTAATACTCGCACCAAGATCGGCCAAGGCGGAGCATTTCACAATTCCCGGAAACTCACAAGGGATAAGAAATTTGCCGGGGTCTCCTAACTTTTCGGGAAGTTTCTTGAGGAGCACCGCCGAGCAATTCTCATTCAACGGTGTTTTTGCTATTTCGGCCAACTTTTCCTTATTACTCACTAGATTTTTGATCATGGCAGCAAATTTCGGCATGAGGAGTAAAGCGTCGGTGAAACTGATGTTAAAATTCTAGGATTGAACGATCTCAACAAATTTCTCCATTTGGTTTTCGGTTTTATCACGAATCCTTTGATCTTGAAGTCTAGACGGATAAGGAAGTGAGGGTTTAAAAGTAGTCTTCGGAACATCGGGTTCCGGAATCGGAGTCTGAACGACCGGAGGTGGGACGGGTGTGGTTTGCACATTCTCTTCAATAACCACGGGTTCTCGTTCCTCCTCCCTCACCAGCGGAGTAGGAAACGATGGTTCATCATAAGCCTTACCACTCCTTGTGGTTATAGCTTTTAACTCACCCTTCGGGTTGGGAATGGTATCACTTGGAAGAGATCCCGAACTCGAGGGTTGACTTATCTTACACAAAACAGCATTCAACATGTTCTCAAGTTTATTCTGCGAAGCATCCAATTTGTTGTTCTGAAGTCGAATCTCATTCCTAAACTCATTGCTTTGTCTAGTCAACGAAGATTGAAACTCATTTCTCAAACTTGAAATCTGAGTTTGCATGGTTTGGATGGTAGCATTATTGTGTTGAACGTAATTCGTGAATTCATTTGAAGGCAAAGGTAGAGCTTGATAGCTTGAATTTTGATATCCTTGATTGTAATTGACTCCTTGATTCGGGTATTGATTTGGTGGAGCTTTGAATTGGTTTTGAACATTTGGTCCACGAACTTGATTCTGATTAAAACGAGTCTGATTGTTTGATTGAGAAAATCCCGAAGGTACCATTTGATTACTAACACGAGGATTTGGTTCAACTTGAGGACGGTATTTGTTACCTCCGGTTACGGCATTAGCTTCGAAAGGATTTCCATCGGTGGCGGTACAATTGTAGTAAGCATGCGGGCCACCACAAGTAGTACAAGTCGATTCCACCGCTTTGACTTGAGCGGGTGGAGAAGAATTAACCTTAGCGGTTTTAATCTTAACCAAAGCCTGAATCATATCCGTAAGCTTATCAATCTTAGCATCGGTGCTAGACTTATTTTCATAAGACGAGGACGATGGTGTAACACTCACTCGGGCAGCAACCGATTTGCTACGTGAGGTACGAACTTTAGATTTGTTCTCAATAATCAACAAGGCATCTCTCGTTGATCGGGTCAACAAATTACCACCAGCGGCGGCATTGAGAGAGTCTTGATCAGTCTCATTCAAACCATTATAGAACGTATCAAGTTGGTGTAACTCCGTAAAACCATGATGGGGACATTGCCTAAGCAAATCTTTGAATCGGTCCCATGCCTCACTAAATGATTCATCAAATCTTTGTGTGAATTTTGTTATTTCGTTTTTTAAGCTTGTTGTTTTAGACGGTGGGAAGAATTCGTTCACGAATTTTGACACTAAATTCTCCCATGTGGTTATCGATCGAGGGGTAGTTTCTCGAGCCAAATCCGGGCGGCCCCCTCAAGTGAAAATGGGAAGAGTAGTAGCTTGATAGCCTCTTCCGGAACGTTACGGTACTTGATCGTAGACGTGAGCTTGTTAAACCGTCGGATATGAGAGTGAGGATCGTCCCTCTCAAATCCATAAAATTGGCTTGACGAAACCAAATTTATCAATCCGTGTTTAAGCTCAAAGTTATCGGCAACGATTGTCGGGACGACGATGGCTTCTCCATAACCCTCGGTGGGTGCTTGGAGTTGTTCTAGCATAGATCGGTTGTCCTCCGCCATTTCGACAATGGGCGGAGTTGGATTAGTTCGAATCTCGGGTTCGACTAATGGAGCACGTCTATTTCGCCTTCTCGTAATTGTAGCGGTTTCACGTATCGGTCTGTAGTTATTAGAACGAGTGCGCATGCACTTTCAAAACCAAGGCAATTAAAACGAACGGTATTCGAAAACACAGTGAACTTAACCAATAATCCCAAGTGAATAAATCACCTCTATAAGACAAACGCACAAGCGGGCGGAGAAGCTTATTTAGGTCAGCGCGAAGCTTATTAAAAACCCGCTTCTTTTCAGCCGCAATTTAATGTCAGCCCGTCCTTATACCCACCACACAGTTTGTTTATCAAATAGAAATAAATCGACTCACAAGCGACACAAAGGCAAGTTTTTGATCTTTGGTTCGGGAACTTACTAATGATAACACCTCCGTTGAGAATGTTTTATAATTGATGTATTCTATTTAGCTCAAAAACAAAAGAGAATATTTTTGTATTTTTAATATGATATATATATATACAAAAGAAAAAGGAATATATTTTTTTACTTTTTCTTTATTTTTATAAAAAATAGTAACTTCACAAAGGAAGGATCTCGAGTCACTAATCGTCAAACCTTTAACGATATTGTCGCGACACAACCTCCCCGGCAGCGGCGCCAAAATTTGATTCGTTGAGGTTTAGGGGTGTGTGTGTATGGATAAAACCACAATATCGATATCAAAAATAACCACAAGTTATGATTTAAAATCCCTTTAGGAAAAAGGATAATGAATCAAAACCCATGAGTGATAGTGATATGGATTAGGAAATCCGAGTCGTTTCCCAACGAGGTGTGAATGGGCAACGTCGTTATTGGTTCGTTATTAAAATGCTTGATGTTTTGGATTTTTAGATTATATTAAAACTAAGGGGAATGGGAAAACAATTAAGGGAAATTACACTACGGGAAATCCTAAATACGCGATTTATTCTAAAACGTATTAAAAGAAACGTAAATAAAAAGCAACTACGTCTATTCTAAGTCCTAAAAATAATCTAAAATTACTTTTTAACTAAAAATGATTTTAGAAAATTAACTAAGAATTAAAACTAATTTTTATGATTTTTCTGGAATTTATTTGAATTAAAAACTAATTTAAACTAATTTAAATTCTAGAAATTACAAATTAAAGTAGGAAAAATCTAGAAAAATTATTTTTTTGCTTTTTATAATTTTCTTAATCTAGGAAAATTGAAAAAATTATTTTTTTGGAACTTTTTCTGAATTATTCGAATTAAATGCTATTTAAATAGTATTAAAAACTAGTTTAAATCAAGAAAAATAGCAAACAGTGTCTAAAAATTATGAAAAACTCAGGGAAATTCTAAAATATTATTCTAATTTAATGAAAAATATAAAAACTATGGATTATGTGAAAGATTTAGAAGCTGATGAGAAACTGTCCCTAAATAAGCTACTATTAATAAGCTAATAAGCACAATAAGCTACCAAACTGTTACTGAGGCTAAATTATACTAAAATAAGCTAATTCCAACTTATACCAACTAGTCCTAACAAAATACAAGTACCAGCTTATAATTCAAAACTTCCAAATTCTATTTGGCCAAACAGTCTTGACCCTCTATCTTTGAGCTTAAGCAACTGCTTATCCAATAAGCCAAACTGAAAACAAGGTTTGTGGACCTCAAGACCACCAACCTAAGAACCACTAAACAAAATCTCAGATCCTAACAAGCTATAATGAGATCTGTGTAAGGTCTGTAATCCAACCTGGTTCTCAATCAGTTATGCTGATAAGGAACAGGGCAAATCAGCTCTAATGAAGAGCTTATAAAGTGCTTATAACAGTTTCTAAAAATTCAACAAAATACACTTTTCAAAAGTAGACCAACTGAAGTTGTTTATCCCAGAATTTCAATAAATTTAGATCAAAGATGAATCAATGAAAAATCAACAAAGTTTGGTTGAAACTGATTTTCTCAACTTTTGACTTTTTATCAAATTTTGCAAAGTTGACTAAATTGAGATTTAGATCCAAATGATGAACTGATTATGATGTTATATGATGAAATAGAGCTGATGTAAGCTAACTTATCTAATTCTAAACCTAAATGCTAGATCTAACCAACTAATTCTTAACAGAAATGAAAATGAAATCAGTTATAGAGTGATTATGACTTCTGAGTTCTAAGGTGCAAAATAGTGGACAGATATGAGTTATTCAAGCCTATGTAAATCTGAACCAATGAAGCTTAACAACTAAGCACAGCTCAAACCCAGATTGATCAGCATATCCAAACACTACTTAAAACAAGCTCCTACTAATCTTAACTCTACTAATTACTTAAATAGCCTACACTAACAATTAAACTGCAACAATAAGATCTAACAACAGCTAAATTAACAGATCTAGATTATCAAATACTACAGATTCAAGCACAAGCAAATTATGTAATATCAATATTTGGAAATCACTTACATGTGGTCCTAGCCACTGTGGCCTGTACAAATAACAAATAGCCACTAACCTAAACCAACTTCAACCCTAAACCATCTCTGCATCAACCCAAATCCAAATCAGATCAGCTTTTTAACCCAATCCAGCTTCCAATATGCATCACAGTTGACTATTGTTGACTGAATAAGAGATTTGAGTGAATTTTGAGTATGAAACAAAAGTAAGCTCACTATAAGCTATAATAAGCTTAAATGAACCTAATGAAGCAGTAGCTGAAGCTTTTTACAAGCTTAGAGAAAGATTGAAAGTATTTTTTTTTCAACTATTTTTTCTGATTTTTTTTTATTTTTAATTAATACTAGAAATAAACTGAGATTTCCATAGAATAAGGTAACATGAATCAAAAGACTCTAATAAGCAAATTTAAGTAACATTAAAAAGCTAAACAATGATTTGAGCATAAAACTGAATTTTATTAACTTTGAAAAATTGTGATTACAAAGAGAGAGATTACAAAAGCTTATCAACTACTTAAAAACATTAAAACGAAATTAAACTATAACTATGCTACTGAAAGAAAGGATGATATAATTCGTGAAATAAAGGGGCTATTTATAGCCAAGCCTAGAGCTAAGAAGAATCTAGAAATCTGAAATCTGTGCTTCTTTGAGTGCATTTAGAACCATTAGATCACCTTCCACGTATCCCAAATGATTTCAACCCTTGGATTGCACATGCCACGCATCAACAGCCAATCAGAGAGCAGAGATTGAGATGTTGCACGCGGATTGATGACCTGGCAGTAGGCACATGTCAGGTGTGTCATAATGTGTCAGAAGAAAGTACCAATTTGCCCTTAAGTGTAGTTAATTTGACCAATTAAGCGAAGGGTGTTTTAGGGTTCTAAGGTTCTGGGAAAGTTTGGGGGTAAAAGTGGCGGGATTGTTTTATTTATATTATTTCATTTTCTGGTTTGTTTGACCGGGTATAAGTGAGTTGACTTGGGTTAAATATCGGGTAAGTTATAAACCGGGTGAGATTGGGGTATCCGGATATGGGGTTGGGTTGGATAACCGGGTAAGTGGATTTGGATTTTGGGCTTGGGATTAAACTTGGGCCGTGTGGATTGGATTTGGACTTAGGATATACTATGGACTCATGTATTATTTCAAGGACTAATTTGGCCAATTCTGAAAATCCAGGGACCAATCTTGTAAATCTGAAAACTTGATTAAGGACTAACTTTGCCAAACTTCAAATAATCCAAGGGCTGAATTAGCAACTTTTGAAACTTGAGGGGTCTATTCTGCCAAATATTCAAAGTTCAGGGACTGATCTTGACAATTCTTCACACTTGATTATATCTTTCAAATATCATCCTCTGAGCATAAAAATCTTCACAGATGCTTAATTTAGACCTTCCGGCTCAGCTTTAGCTCTCTTAATCTCTCGTGCTCGGATTTTCGTCTGATTTGGCTTCTTTTTGTGTGTTTTTACGTATCCGTACCTGCACAAGCACAAACTCAAGAAAACAACAAATATTAGCAATAAACGGCTCTTTCTTGGTTATTTTGGGTCAAATTTGATAAACAAAAGATATGTGTTTAAGCACCTATCAGGCTCATCTGGTACAATGTTAGGAGGAGAATGAGGCTGAGCTGTCCGACTCTCCTGTCTGGAGTGCCTACTGGTTGATGAAAGTTGTTGATTGGAAGATTTTTCACCATCTGTGGGTGTGTGTTGGGAGCCACCTGTGCTTGATGGTCCTTCAGCCTCTGTAATAAGCATGTTTTGAAATAATGGCACTACAACCACACTATATCCTACCACAGCCCTTAACATATTAGAAAACACTTTGACTGTGAGTATTTTTTATGCATAAACATTTTTGTGAGGCTACAAGTTTTGTTTCTGAAGATCCAAAAATATTTGTATAAACCTGGGATACATCAGAAACTTGGTTTTGCTAACTTCATTTTTAAGCATACCCTCAAAAATATAATTTGAAAAATTGAACACCCTCGGCTGTGCAAGGCAGATCAAGGCTGTGGCTATGTTTGTGGGAAAAGCATCCCAGCTAGTCCTTTTGTGACTCAAGCAATGTAAGAGGGTATGAATTAGAAACCTCCATTGTGGGGAAAACTGACTTTTGTAAAAGTTGAAAGTATTGTCATGTCTATACCCCATCAATGAGATTTGTTCAATTATTTCAGTGGTTGGCAAAGTGCTAATACCTTCAGCATCTCTAAGATGAAGATGTTCTCTTAGAGAAGCTTCAGTAATAACAATTTGTGTGCCATTCACTATACCAATTAACTGTTGTACCCCTTCCTCAGTTGTTGAGGCAATAGTAGTTAGCCAAAACTTCCTGATAGGGGTACATAAGATAGTTGGGTTTAAAAGTAAAGCAAACCTGATGCTGCTTCTGTTTAGAAAAGCTACTATCTCAGTGAATTCTTCATTGCCTTCTGGCAAGTCCAAGCACGCCACCATGTTGTGCTTATCGACAAAATCAAGAGGAGCCATGAGCAATAAGAATGATGGTTAGTTAAGTGGGATTTGATCGCATAAGCCTTTATTGAATTGTGGTGAAAGCAATTGAAAAGTTATGCAATATATAGAAATTTGGAGTGATTTAGTTGAACCAATTAGGAAACCCTTATATAAAGAAACATACGGTAACAACTCAATTTGCAAAAGAAATCATTGCATAACAGACTTTTGGAATAAGTACTAACGGCTAGTTCACCAGTACTAACTATGCTTATCAGTACTAAGTTATAACCATCAGTATTAACTTTACCCTTCAGTATTATCTCATAGTTTGGAAATTATCATACTGAAACCCCAATTTTAAAGGGATTAAGTGTGGTGATAGACACTTAATCAAGGTCGGCCTTACATGGCCTCTGGTTTGGTGAAAACCAATGGTTTCAGTGCATAGCACTACCTGTGATGGATAGTCCCATTAAAAGGGCTTTCCTGACAGGGTTTCCAGCTCGTGGTAGGTGTTGCCTCCAACACAAGTGTTGGATTCACGGTTGCTCGCTGTTCTCTAAGCCAGATGCCCTTTGGCTAGTCACACTATCTGTAAATAGATAGAATGGTAGAGAGTGGGTTAGTGCAGAATGACCTGACCAACTGAAACCATCAATGCATGTTCATTTATACCATAAGATGACACATAATGCTTTGGCATCACAAATTCCAGAGTTATAGCAAGTTCCATCATGTGGTTGCATCAGAATGAGCATAAGTGAAAGAACCACACCTGCTGTAACAATCAGTCACCAAATTCCATCCATACTTCTTGTGCAAAACTTGAAAAGTTAGTCCAAAACCAAGAAAATACAATCCAAGAGATTTTCCTGCCAATCCGTATTAACTTTACACAATCAGTATTAACTAGATAACAATCAGTACTAATCACCAGTTTACAAAACTTTACAAAATACAGAGATAAGACATATTATGGATGAAGCATCCCAATACTTGTGACCAAGTACTGAAACCTTCCCAATTCAAAAGCTTTTGTTAAAAGATCTGCAACATTAAACTCAGTATCAATCCTATCAACCTGAATGAGTTTCTTTTCATTACAGTCCCTTATGAAGTGATGTCTGATCTCAATGAGTTTAGTTTTAGAATGAGCAACTGGATTTTTTATAATGCATATAGTACTGTTGTTATCTATGTAAATGACAGTGCCCATAAAATTATACCCATAGTCAAGCATCTGATTCTGGATCCAGAGGACTTGACCACAACAACTTGCAACAACTACATACTCAGCCTCAGTTGTAGAGTTTGCCATAATGCTTTGCTTCTTGCACTGCCATGAAATCAACCTATCACGAAGAAATTGACATCCTCCTATGGTTGACTTCCTATCAAGACTTGTCCCAGCATAGTCACTGTCAGAGTAAGCTACCAGATCAAAGGGAGAGTCCTTAGGACACCAAAGGCCTAGGTAAGCATGGCCTTTCAGATATATAAAGATTCTTTTAACAGCATGCATGTGAGAGAGCTTTGGAGAGACTTGAAATCTTGCGCAGACACATACTGCAAACATAATATCTGGTCTGGAGGCAGTCAAATACATCAATGATCCAATCATTGACCTGTAGAGATGCTGATCAACATCTTCACCATCAGCATCTGGAAGTAGTGGCTTGTTGTGCTCCATAGGAGTGCTTGCAATTTTCGTATTTTCATAGCCAAACTTCACCAAAATCTCCTTGTCATACTTATCCTGACTGATAAATTTTCTTGACTTGTAGCCCAAGAAAGAAGGTGAGTTCTCCCATGGAACTCATTTGAAACCTATCATGCATCAATTTTTCAAACTCTATGCATAGATCCTGCTTGGTTGAGCCAAAAATAATGTCATGTACATATATCTGAACCAACAGGATATCATTCTTCACATTCTTGATGAATAGAGTCTGATCAATCTTCCCTCTTCTGAAGCCATTGCCCAAAAGATACTTGGCTAATGTTTCATACCAAGCTCTTGGGGCCTGATGCAGACCATAGAGTGCCTTTTGTACATTCTAAACTTTTTTAGGAAAGGTTGGATCTTCAAAGCCAGGAGGTTGACAGACATATACCTCCTCTTCAATCTTCCCATATAGGAAAGCACTCTTCACATCCATCTTGTATACTGTGAAGTCTTTATATGATGCATAGGCCAGGAATAGTCGAATAGCTTCAATCCTTGCCACAGGAGCAAAGACCTCTTCATAGTCAATCCCTTCCTGTTGTGTATACCCTTGAGCCACCAGTCTAGCCTTGTTCCTTATTACCACACCCCTTTCATCCTTCTTGTTTCTGAAGACCCATTTAGTGCCAATAGCTCTCTTGCCTTCAGGAAGATCCACCAGAACCCATACATTCTGAAGTTTGAATTGGAGAAGCTCTTCTTGCATTGCTTCTACCCAGGATTCATCTTCAAGAGCTTTGTAAACTTTCTTTGGTTCTGCTTGGGAAACAAAACAAGAAAAGAGACATTTTTGTGTGTCCCCATGGATCCTTTCTTCATAAATGGCACTGAAGAATCCAGTCTCACTATGCTGAACTTTAGATCTTTTAGTTCTTTCAGCATTGACATCCCCAATAACATTCTCCAAGGGATGATCCTGATTGATTCTTTTGTGTGGTGTAGCAGGAACAGCATAAGATGAAGCTATATTAGTAAAATCAATCTCATCAGCTTCACCATAGGGATCAGGAACCTCTGTGTTAACTGATACAATAGAATGAGGACCATCAGTACTAAATTCTGGCTCATCAGTACTAACATGTAGCTTATCAGTATTAACCACATTAGTACTGATCACTTGAGGTTCTATCACTATGTCATCTGTATTGGTTACACCTCCTTCAACATTAGAATTATTTGTCTTTTGAGGCTGACCATCATCTTTGTTTGCCTCCCATGAAGAAGTGCTTCCAACTGAGTTTTCCTTCCATATGGGTAATAAGATGCAATCATCATCATCATCATCAGAATCTGCATCAGGACCTTGCTTTTCTCCAGCATTAATGTTAGAATCCACAAAAATAGGCACATAGTTCATATATTCTGTTAGCATATCAATATCAAAAATCCATTTTGGTCCTTGCCCCTCTACACTAGGTTTATCCTCAAGAAACTCTATGTGCAGATTCTCCTCTATCATTCTGGTCCTAGAATTATAAATCCTAAAGGCTTTACTATTCAAGGAGTAGCCAACCAGATATCCACTATTAGATTTTCCATCAAACTTACCTAAGTTGTCAATGGTATTGAGAATAGAGACATGACACCCAAAAGGTTTAAGAAAGTCTAGGGTAGGCTTTCTACCTAAAAATAGCTCATAGGGAGTCTTGCTATGAGGCTTTACTACCAGTACCCTGTTCTGAACATAACAAGTAGTATTAACTGCCTCAGCCCAAAATGTTGTGGGTAACTTGGAATCTGCTAACATAGTCCTAGAAGCCTCAATTAATGTCCTATTTCTCCTTTTAGCAACCCCATTTTGCTGAGGAGTCCTAGCTACACTATATTCTCTTTTAATACCCTTAAGTTGACAGAAATCATTCATCACTTGGTTTTTAAACTCTGTCCCGTTATCACACCTAATGATTTTAACTTTCTTATTAGCTAGGTTCTCTACTGCAGTTATGTATGACTTAAGGATTTCACTGGTCTCATCCTTAGTATTCATGAAGAAAACCCAAGTAAATCTGCTAAAATCATCAGTCACAACCAAACGATACTTCTTAAAATTTAGGCTGCTAACAGAGGTGGGGCCAAATAAGTCCATGTGAAGCATATGAAGTGTTTGGGTGATAGAGTTAAAAACCTTGGGCTTACAAGAGGCTCTATGCTGCTTCCCATTGAGGCATGCAATACCGGTCTGTTTATTTTCAAATATTTTTGAAGGTAAACCTCTTACAAGGTTATTTTTAGCTAAAAGGTTTATTACCTTAAAATTCACATGACCTAGCCTTCTATGCCATAACATAGATTCATCCAAAGAAGCTGTAGCAACAAAACATGTGAGGTTTTCTTTGGGCACTATGTTTTTCATGCTTACTCTGTACAGATTTCTTTTCCTGGGGAACTTAAGAAGCACCTCATCTTCACTAGGCAACTTAAAATTAGGAGTTAAAACCAAGCAATCAGTATATGTGAATAGAACAAAATTCTTCTTGTGACACACTGAATAGACTGTATTTGAGTTCTTTCACATAGTACACATCTTCAAAGTCCAAATTACCAGTCTTGATTGTGCCTTTACCAGTAATTCTTCCACCTATACCACCTCCAAAGGAAACTGATAACATCCAATAGTCCTGAATATTAAGTGTCAATTACCCCCGTTAATGCTCGTTATTTATATCATTTATATGGATTTACGCTTGTTTTCCATTGTTTTACACTTTCAGGTAAATTGCGAGCATTGGAGCTAAAGAAACGCGGAAATGGAAACATTACTAAGGATTTATCACAGTATGCTTATTTTGAAGAAGTTACGGCGTAACTCGTCTCTCACATTACGCCGTAACTATTGCGTGACCCTGAAGTCCAACTCATCAAGAGGTTACGGCGTAACTCCTTCCTAAGATTACGACGTAACTCCATTAGGTCAAAAGAGGTTCCACGCCGCTGATACTTACGCCGTAACTACTGCATCATTTACGACGTAACTTGGTTTATTGAAGACTATGGCGTAAACACTAACTAGGTTACACCGTAACTAGCAGATCTAGTGCATTTATGGAGGTTACGGCGTAACTCATATTTTGGTTACGGCGTAACTCAGACCTGGCCTATAAATACCCCACGAATTCCAGCATTTCTATTCATTCCATTCCACACACAATACTCTGAGAACGTGGGAAAAAGCTCTAGGGAGGTCTAGGGAAGCATACGGAGCTGTTTCCAAAGGAGAAGTCACACCATTACGATAAGCTTTTGCGTTTATTATTTCTTTTACTTTCAATTCATGTATTTCGTACATTTGGTGCTAGCCTAGTTATATTGAATTGATGTGCATGATTAATATGAGCGGCTAAGCACCCTTTGGTGCTAGCCTAGTTATGATTCCTTAATTGTTTTGTTTACGTTTACCTTTACTTCCGTACAATTATTTCTAAGTGTATGCATGCATAGTTCTTTGGTAGTCACCCCTGGTTCGGTAGTTTTGAATGGCGGTAAAGGCCAATTGCCTAGGAGATATAACCAACTGATCTAGGTGAGCGGACTGAGACGGGAAGGGTAAGATATGACCAACTGACAATCCTTTCTACTTGTGCGATTTAACCAACTGATCACCTATCGTTTGGATGAACTTAAGAATTGGGGGGTGTAGTGTCTAAGTTCCTAATGGTCGGGCACTCACTATTTAGAATCTAGCATGTAGCGGTACTTAATGACTTGGTTTAGGGGACCAGGAACAACAGGACTTATGACAGGCGCTGATTTCTCCTGTGTTGACATCTTTGCTGATAGGTTAGGGCGAATTGACCAAATGTTGTCCTCTTGAATTTGACCCCACCTGAAGTAATTGGAAGTAAGTAGACGTAGACATAACTAGTTAGGAGGATTGACTAGGCTAGCACCACTATTCCTTTATTGATTTCCTTTCTACCATTTAATTGCTTTTATATTCTGCTTTAGTACCATATCAAACCATTTAAATTCTGTGACAATTAGACTTAGTAATTATCCGACACACATAGCTCTTGGGACGACCTCGGCTTTACCATTTACTACACTACACACGACCGGGTACACTGCCCGTTAGTGCATTAGGGTAGACCATAGGTATAGCGAGACACTATAAATATTAAGACCGGTCGAAAAACTCGCATCAAGTTTTTGGCGCCGCTGCCGGGGAGCTATATTAGGATTAATATTAAGTCTTTCATTTCATGTTTAAACTTTTCTCACGATCAAATTTCAAGTTTTCAGGTACCATGGAAGCCATTAACATCGATAACCTCACTCTTGAGGAATATTTGACATTGACAAGAGAAGAACAAAGGCCAGGGATTGTGAGGCCAGCCATTGCAGAAGATGCTCAATTCAAAATTAAACCTCAATTCATGAGGGAATTACGTGCAAACCCCTTCTCTGGAAGCATCGTCGATGATGCCCATGAACATGTAGACAACGTCGAATAGATTGTCAGCCTATTCAAAATCCCCAGAGTCTCACACGATGCTATAATGCTACGAGTATTCCCTATTTCTCTCACGGGAGCTGCAAAAAGATGGGTCGATCGATTACCTGCAGGGATTGTCAACACTTGGCCTATCTTAAAAAAATACTTCATTCAGAGATATTTTCCTCTATCAAAGACGGCCAAGCAAATGGAGGAAATTTATGACTTCAAGCAAGAGGGAGATGAAACATTATACCAAGCTTGGGAAAGATACAACGAATTGTTATACAAGTGCCCTACTCATGATCTTAACTGCCAACAAAAAGTGAACGTCTTTTACAAGGGACTGAACATCTCTTCAAGACAAATGATTGATTCTCAAGGGCCGATTCCTAGTATGACACCCACCATGGCTTTGGAAACCATTCAAAAAATGGTAGACCACTCTCACAAATGGCACAATAGAGGAAGCAACCGTAGTAAAAATAATGATATTGAGGGCCTTGTAGCAATAAACAACAAATTAGAGAACCTTGGAAGGGAAATGAAGAAGCTCAAGGAAAATGTGCATTTCATTCAAGTGGAACGAGATGGGGGTCATCCTTCAAAAAATTGTTCCTCCAATGAAGAAGTTAAAAGGATCAGTGAAGTGAACTATGGAAAAGAATTCCCTTTCAAAAGCTACCATAATTACGGACCTAGGTACCGTGAAAAATCCCCTGGGTTCTACACAAAAATCAACAATAATACTCCTAAACCGAGTCTTGATGAAATAATGCACCAACACATTGAAGAATCGAAAAAAAAGGAAGATAGGCTCAAGGAATGGATGACCAAAGTTAAAGAGGACACTAATATGAACCTACGTAACCAAGATGCTGCAATTAAGAACCTCGAGACACAAATTGGGCAATTAGCTAAGAACCTCGCAACAAGTAATGCTAAAGCCACTTCCTGCAAAGCCATATTTGTGCAGGACAAAGCGAAAAAGGAGCAATGCACATCCTGTATCACTAATGATCTCTCCGGGATTAACTACCTAAGAGAGGATGATAAAGCTGAAGACGACGAGTTCCTACCTAGCCAACTTCCTGAGAAACTGCAGTACCAGGAAAGGTTTCTTCTCCCTTGTCCTATTGGTAATATTAAGATTCCCGCATTAGCTGCTTTAGGGGCCGGGGTTAACTTTATCTCAACTACTTTATTCGATAAAATCAAACTTACCAACTTAAAAGAAACAACTATTATGATTGAAATGGTAGATTCCTCTAAGGCTGTACCAAGGGGGATTGTGAACAATGTGCTTTTGAAAATTGGAAAATTTTTCTTCCCCGCCGATTTTGTAGTAATTGACATAGGAAAGCGGGAGACTTACAACTTGATTGTTGGAAGACCCTTTCTGGCCACTTGTAGAGCTCAAATCATGGTTTTTGTAAAACAAATTTTCGTGGGGACCGAAAAGGAACGAATAACTTTTAGTATGAACGAGCATTTAAAACCAAAAACTGATATTTCTAATAATGTTCAATCAATAAACCCCACTCTACCTATTACTGATAATCATAATGAAAGTATTGAACATTATAAGCAGAAACAGGATGAAATTGTTCATAGCAAGGAGGAAACTCTGAGTCCTAGTAAACACTTTTGCAAGTCGATGTTAACCACAGAATGCAAATCGACATGGCCACCATTCTCTCACCCTCGAAAATATGAAAGAAAAGTTAATGAATGGATTTACCCTCATAAGGGAGAGCAACATGATGTTGAATTAGCATTGGAAGATTGGTACAAATTAAAGCCTGGAAGCTCGAAATTGATTAAGGAACTGATCAAGCAGTATGGGTGCAACCATATCACTAACATCATAGGCGGAACAAGATCAAACATCAGCATTACTGATAATATTATTAAAGATGATGACAATGGAGAATCATGTGATAAATGGCTTTCACATAAGTTGGGAGCATTTGGGCTCAATAAATCTACAAGAAAAAAAAGGATTGATAATTGGATGAATGAACACCAACGAGTAATGGAAGTGGGGAATGTTCAAAGACCCCCATAGGAGCCCCGCGGCTCTGAGTCTAACTTAAAGACTCGTTAATAAAGAAAAGTGCTCTTTCGGGAGACAACCCGAATTATCCATTTCTTTTGTTTTTATTTCCTTTATGTTGGGTTTTGTGTTTTCTAACATTTTTGCAGGAGACAATGAAGTAATTACTAGCTGTCGATTCTGAATGAGAGTTACGGTGTAACTAATCTTGGTGATTACGCCGTAACCAACATTTTAGCAGCAGAATTCTTGACGCATTACCAACTATGGCGTAATACCATCTCAGTGGTTACGCCGTAACCATTCGCTTCTCAGCTCATTCCAGGTTTTGCAAGTTACGGCGTAACTCTCTTATTGGACTTACGACGTAACTCCCCTCTACTTTAATTCTTTCATTTTAAAACACAGTAACCTTGTATGAGTTTTTAAATGAACTTTGTGGGTGTGTTCCCTGTAAACCCTCACGAGACTTCACTCGTCCACTTGGGACACCAAGTGGTTTAAACGGCTTGTTGCATTCGCTAAATGCAACCGTGATTCCTGAAAAGTGAGTTAGATTTATTTTTCATTTTTATTTTTTTTTCTTTTTAGAATTATGCTTGCCGGTATTGTGATTTCAGGGATTGAAGTTTGCTCATGACGCTTTAACGAAGGCACGATCCTTTCTCGTGGGCCTTCTTCTTTTTGGAGCAAATTTCAGGGAAGTTCTCGCTCTAATTCTACCTTTCTCTTTACCTTTATTTTAATGCCTAGTACAAAAGGGACTTTGTACAATTCAAGTGGGGGGACGGGAGTAGAATTATCTCGTGAACTTTATTTCGCCCTCAGTTTTCTAGTTTATTTTGAAAAATTATGCCATTTTTAAAATTTTGACATGTTTTTCCGAACCTAACTAGATTAGACCTTAGCCGGGCACATACAACCCTTGATATTACATGGTGCGATTAGCCTTATCCGTTTCCAATTTTTTACCCCAAATCCACCAAATTATGAGTGTGCCGGTAGCTTGTAAACTTTAGAACTTTGCCTTTGCATCATTTCGAGACCATAGACGAGGTATGTTGAGTTAGCTCGATGTATTTGGACTTTTCAGTTTTAGAAGGCAGTATTATAGGATTATCACCGAAACAGCCTACCATTGTGAGTCTATCGATTAGTCACCTCGACTTTTCGACCCCCATGTGAAACCATTTTGTTGCACTCCTCTTTAGTGCAAGATACCCCCCGAATTCCCATTGTTCATCTCAAGTGGGGGGATGTTATGTTATCATGTAAAAAAAAAAAAAAAAAAAAAGTCGAAAAAAATATATATATATAGTTGATTCAGTTATGATTTTGTAAAGTTCATTGTTATAAGCACTATAGTATGAGCTTTATTGTTTAGTATCGAGGAGGCCACCTCGGTCACATTTGAAGATTAGAGTTGGAGTACTACCAACTGAAGAAGAAAAGGTAGTGTGCCCATCACGACGTCCTCTAATGACACATCTACCTTGTATTTCATGATCCGGTCTCTAGACTTCTAAACTTGAACTTTGGGCGGACGGTAAGTGGTGATGACTTAGTTATAGATATAGACTACCTGCTTGATTTTTATTTTACACCAATTATATATCCCATGTCTTATCCTACCCTTTAGTCATGAAGCGTGTCTAGGTGATGCAGCGAGCAATCTTTGGTGTCTTGGCCATGGATTTGGTCATGTATCATTGATTTTGTCCACTTCGCCATGACATGTTAGTAATGACGAGTCACCCCTTAACCTTTGTCGTGTCTACCCATATTGCCTTCGAGAACTGTTTAGCCCTTAACTCTAGTGGTGGAGATTTGTGTAACCGCCAAGCTTATGATAGAATACATGCTATGACTGTGCGTTTGAGTGATCACCCCAAAATTGACACTTAGAATAGTTGAGAGATTTGAGTGTTTGTTCCCCTTTCGCGAGGTGTTCAACTTTATTTTATTCTAGCATAAGGGATTTGTAAACTCATATTTTCCAGGTTTTGGAATATATCTTTTTGGGAATCTATCTAATAAGGTCTACTTGAGGGCAAGTAGAGTTCAAGTGGGGGGATATTTGATAACATCAAATAGTCGTGAATATTAAGTGTCAATTTCCCCCGTTAATGCTCGTTATTTATATCATTTATATGGATTTATGCTTGTTTTCCATTGTTTTACACTTTCAGGTAAATTGCGAGCATTGGAGCTAATGAGACGCGGAAATGGAAACATTACTAAGGATTTATCAGAGTATGCTTATTTTGAAGAAGTTATGGCGTAACTCGTCTCTTACATTACGCCGTAACTATTGCGTAACCCTGAAGTCCAACTCATCAAGAGGTTACGGCGTAACTCCTTCCTAAGATTACGACGTAACTCCATTAGGTCAAAAGAGGTTCCACGCCGCTGATACTTACGCCGTAACTACTTCATCATTTATGACATAACTTGGTTTATTGAAGACTACGGCGTAACCACTAACTAGGTTACGCCGTAACTAGCAGATCTAGTGCATTTATGGAGGTTACGGCGTAACTCATATTTTGGTTACGCCGTAACTCAGACCTGGCCTGTAAATACCCCACGAATTCCAGCATTTCTATTCATTCCATTCCACACACAATACTCTGAGAACATGGGAAAAAGCTCTAGGGAGGTCTAGGGAAGCATACGGAGCGGTTTCCAAGGGAGAAGTCACACCATTACGATAAGCTTTAGCGTTTATTATTTCTTTTACTTTCAATTCATGTATTTCGTACCTTTGAATATTGAATTGATGTGCATGATTAATATGAGCGGCTAAGCACCCTTTGGTGCTAGCCTAGTTATGATTCCTTAGTTGTTTTGTTTACGTTTACCTTTACTTCCGTACAATTATTTCTAAGTGTATGCATGCATAGTTCTTTGGTAGTCACCCCTGGTTCGGTAGTTTTGAATGGCGGTATAGGCCAATTGCCTAGGAGATATGACCAACTGACCCTAGGTGAGCGGACTGAGACGGGAAGGGTAAGATATGACCAACTGACGACCCTTTCTACTTGTGCGATTTGACCAACTGATCACCTATCGTTTGGATGAACTTAAGAATTAGGGGTGTAGTGTCTAAGTTCCTAACGCCGGGCACTCACTATTTAGAATCTAGCATGTAGCGGTACTTAATGACTTGGCTTAGGGGACCAGGAACAACAGGACTTATGACGGTGCGCCTGATTTCTCCTGTGGTGGCATCTTTGCTGATAGGTTAGGGCGAATTGACCAAATGATATCCTCTCGAATTTGACCCCACCTGAAGTAATTGGAAGTAAGTAGACGTAGACATAACTAGTTAGGAGGATTGACTAGGTTAGCACCACTATTCCTTTATTGATTTCCTTTCTACCATTTAATTGCTTTTATATTCTGCTTTAGTACCATATCAAACCATTTAAATTCTGTGACAATTAGACTTAGTAATTATCCGACACACATAGCTCTTGGGACGACCTCGGCTTTACCATTTACTACACTACACACGACCGGGTACACTGCCCGTTAGTGCATTAGGGTAGACCATAGGTATAGCGAGACACTATAAATATTAAGACCTGGTCAGTAAAACCTGCATCAGAAACATATCCTCCATTCAAATCAGTGAAGTCTGAAAGATATGATAGATTTCCCGTCATGTGCCTAGAACACCCACTGTCTGAATATCCAAGATCATCATTATTGTTGGAATTTCCCTGCACACAAGATAAAGGAGATTAGTTCCTTTTGGGGACCCAAGCCATTACTGACTTAAATCTTCCTCGTGCATCAATCTAATCATATTTCTTGACAGTAACTGATACACTGTTGGGTTCAGTAGTCTTTCTAACCCAACAAGCTGAGGGCTTAACAGCATTGCCCTTGATTCCCCTAGCAGTATTCACTTTAGAACCAACATATTTCATTTTAGGCTTAAAAGTATTAACTTTTGGCCTATCAGTATTAAGTTCTGGCTCATAAGTATTTACCTTTTTCTTGTAAAACTTGATTTGTTCATCATAAGATTTAAAGGTTTGTGCTATTCTAGCATGAAAGGGCCTTGGTGAAGTAGATGGTGATTTAGAAAAGTTTTTTCACCAAACACTCTGGGTTGTGGTCTAGCAGTATTAACTGGCTTTGTAGTATTCAAAGATTTTATGCCAGTTTTAAGAAGAACTGCTCTTGGGGTCATGATAGGTTGAGGTCTTATAGGGTGTCTGCATTGAGCCTACAAATGAGAAAAACTTCCACACACAAAGCAAGATTTATTATACATGACAAATTCATCTCCTAGTTTCTCAGATTTTAGCCTGTTCCAGTTTCTTTTGTTACCTCTAGGAGTAGATGACCTGTTTCTATACATCTCAGCATATTTTACTGGTTTCCTAACAGGTTTGTCAGTTGGTTCTACAACTTTAGTTTCCTATTCTTGCTTTGGTTCTCCAGACTCTACACTTGTCTTTTTATTTTCAAACACATATACCTCAGGTAAGGAAGTGTCACTGGCACTCTCAAAGGTCTCATCAGTCTTTTCAGCCTTGGACCCAATGGGTCTATAGACAAATGTGGGTGCCTTAAACTGTTTAAATCCAGTGTGTTCAAGGTCTATGCCAGGTGGTAAGGGAATACCTCTGAATGGTGGTGGTGCTGTCTTATAATCCATACCTGATTTGGCTTTGCCAATTAGTGCTTTTTCAAGGTATCTATCAATTCTCTTTGAGTTATAATGTTGCGTGTCTTGAAGAGTATCAATACTTAGTTCTATGTTGTCTTTAATTTGTGTGACACTTTCTAGTTCTTCTTTTAACACAGTTATGGTGTTGTCTTTAAAAGAAATTTCCCTATTAAGTACAGTATTTGCTTCAGTAAACTTTGACTCATTTTCTTTATAACGCACAATTTGTTTTTATAAAACTGCTTAGCCTCTTTTATGATTAGCTAAGTTATAACTGGTTTTGGAAAACTCTTCAGCCAGTTTGTCATATTGATTTTTAAGAGAGTCATATTCACTTAATGAGACACATGTACCTGAGCAATTTGATTTAGTAAGTACCTCAGATACCAAATCCATATTGATTGGTCTCTCCTCAACATCAGCCATGAAGCTCCAATCATATCCAGCACCATCAATAGAAACCATTGCTTTAGAGGATGAGTCATTAGTTTCACTACTCTTTCCCTTGTTCCTAGGGCTTCTGCATTCTCTGGCAAAATGCCCAAGCTTGCCACAGTTGTAGCATTCTATCTTTCCTTTGTCAAATCCAGCAGTATCTCCATCATTGGTCTTGATCTGCCTACCAGTTCTCTTCATAAACCTTCTTGCCCTCATACTAATCAAGGCAATGTTCCACTTGATATCCATCTCTTCCATATCATCCTCATCAATCTGTCTCAGGTCATCATGGGTGATCTGAGACACATGTTGTTGCTCAGAGATCAAAACATAGATTGTACTTTCATTAATGCATGCTGCAGTGGTAACCATACAATCAGTATTAATATTAGTACTTGAAGTTCTATCACCAAAGTTGTCCTTATCAGCACAAGTGACTGGATGAGCCACAAAAGCTATGTTTTGTGAACCAGCACTGGAAGATGTAGCTGTAGCTCTCTTCATATATTGTTCAATCACCTTAAAGCTATTGAACAGATTGTCCGACCCCATAGTTTCAAATTCTGCCTTGTTCTTCCATACAATGACATGGGTGTCGCATTTTGGTGATGGAAGACATCTAACAAATCTGAGATTGATGTCCTTCTGAGGGATGTCCACACCCAATACAGCTAGTTGACTGACAAGCTTTTGAAGCCTATTGTGAACTGATTCAATGGACTCAGTTGCACTAGCAATGAAGTTTTCAAATTCTTGCTTCAAAAGAGATTTCTGAGTTTTCTTGGTGACAGAGTTCCCACCAAATCTTGTTTCAATGGTTTTGAACAAGGATTTAGCATCCTTGTGTTTGCTGAAGGTGAGTTGATGATCATCAGGTAATGACATGAGAAGGAGACTTCTGACTTTGAGATCATTGCCTTTTAGAGCCATTTCTTCATTAGTGATGGGATCACCTTTGTCCTTAAGGACAACTTTGCCAGCCATTTCTTCAAAAACAATGGATTTGTAGGAGTCTCCATTGATTACAATGTTCCACAGCTTAAAATCAAGCACCAAAAAGTACTGATCTATGCGCATCCTCCAGAGTTCATATTCATTAGGCTGCAATTTAGGAACTCTGGTAACAACATTGGATTTGCTTGAATGAAAATCCATTTTTTCAGATTTGTCACACAGGATCTTTTAAAAACAAAGCTTCAGGACACAAGCTCTGATACCACTTGTGGAGTCCCAAACCTAGGATCTAGAATACTTAGCTTGCAAACGTGTAGTTTCCTTGGATGGTTCCAAAACAACAATGAGAAACGTTTTTGTAGATATACACAAGTATGCGGAATCTACTTGAATGCACTTAGAAGATTAATGTAAACACAAATTTAACACGAACAGCTTCAATATTATTGATTAATAATACGAGTACTCTTCTTGTACTAGGGTTTACAACCTTGAAGCTTTTCTTAACACGGCTAGAGTATTGGTATATACTTGACCTAGCTAGGATCTCCTTTTATACACTAAGGAGATCCCTTACAGAGATAACTATGCATTAAGTATATCATATCTTCTATTGGAATAGAAGATATGCTGTTACAAACCTTACCCGGCATACTTAATATAGAACAGTACAAACTCAAACACTATCAATACTAACTTTTGCACTATCAGTATTAACTATTTAATACTCTTCTAACATCACTATCAGTACTAACTTTAAGACTATAAGTATTAACTCCCTAAAGTGAATTGCCCAACATTCTCTCTCTACATCTTCTCTCTCCTACAAATAATAAAACCTTAACCCTAAAAACTACCATAGCCGCCACCTTGTCCGGCCACCTCCGGCCAAATTCCGGCGAGTGAGTTTACACCTCCACTACCATTTTGTATATCTCTGTCCTCTTTCCATCCGTATAAAAATCTCTCACAAAAGCCTATATTAACACCTCAAAATCTTACAAATACGATTCATGATTCTAGGGTTTTCATTAAATCTTGTAGATTAGGTTGTAAAAAAGTAAATGGAACATGGGTCAAGCTTGTTTAAGCTTTGACAAGCCACGTATGGGTCATATATGGCTCGTACATGGGTCGAATTTTAGGGCTTTTGGTTTAAACATGGGATTAAAACTAATTTACACTTAAATAAACATGTAGCTAGTGATTTGGTATCATGTGGTGTATCATATTGTTGGGTTTTTGCATTTTAGGTCATGTTTCATGTTTTTGATTAGGATTAGTTGATGGGTTTGATGTTTGAATGATGATTGATTGATTGTGTTTGGTTGTAGTGGAAGCAATTTGGGGAGTGTTTGGATTTGTAGATGGGGCGTACAAACACCAAGACCCACGATGGGTCATGGGTTGGTATCGTACGTGACCCATATGGACCACGGGTCCGGGTCGAGTTGTTTTGGTAGCTTGTTGGTTGATATTGTTGGTGTTTGGATGAGATGCGTGGAGTCGAAAAGCTTCTAGGGCTTGTTTGGTTCACGTGGTCTTAACCGTCACCGTGTCATAACCATTAGGGTCATAACATTGGTTTCGGGTATTTTTGGTTGGTTGATTGGTTGGTGAGATTGAATTGGGTTGATTTGAGATTGAATTGCGCTATTATGACTTTTATTTGGACTTATTATATAAATTGTCAACTTTGAGCAACGTCGGTGTTACTTTGACTATTTAGTCAATAGTTGACCCCGACAACGCCGTAACATGGACTTTAGTATAGTTTGGACTATTGATTAATTAAAAGCCGAGAAGTCATGACTCGTGCTTGTGGACTCGAAATGAATAACAATATGAGACTTATATTGGATTTGACTTAATAAATATATTTATAAACATAAATAATAAATGGTGAAACATAAATAATAAAAAGGCTTTTATACCAAAACTATGGATAACAAGACTTGTCTTGTTATTTACTATTTCAAATGGAAACTAACGACTAAAAATGAAAAGGTTTTCGAATAAATAAGTAATTAATGTTTTGAGTGCGCGTTTATCGAAATGTGCCAATTATGAGCATTTAACACTATTTCCAAGTATTTATTTATTTACGTTGTGTGCATGGGTTACGGATAACCTAACATTAATAGTGTCGATCCATGTGGATGACGGACTTATTAGGTTGACGTAACTAATAAGATCCCGTTAGGCACGTTGGATAACAATATTAATGGGTGAATTATACTTATGACTCGTTAGGATGCGACCGGTTTATGGGATAATAAGCGACACGAATAAATAATTGAGTTTATCGAGTTGACGAATTCGATAAGGTTTACTATTTATTCCGAAACTTATTGGACTATGGAGCTTATCGCTTAGACGTCTCATTGTGTTGCATTGAGTCACATATTGGTTGTTTGAGTGCATTCATGATATCATATTGAGTCGATACACCCACAAGAGGATACCAAACACTAGGACTAAACGGTGAAACAAGACATTTTTGGAGATAAAGAAAAGGAATACATTGGGGTAGATAACGTTGATTTTGGGAAATATATATTAAAATTGGTTTACATTAATTGGTTGTGCCTAGTCGATAGTTGCTGAGCCATGATTAGATGTTATCTTCTGCTAGTGTTTATTTGTGCGTTGATTGCTTGAGGTGAGTTTCATAGCCCCACTTTTATCTATGTTTTTAACTAAATTGGGGTGAGAATCATGCTACTATTTTTGGACCTTCTAAACTATTTTGATTTGCTTATTTGCTTGACTGATTAGATAGATATGTGGTAGTTGTTACCTTAGTCTAGGGTAGCAATCCTAATTGCTATAACACTTGCCTAGCTAACTATAGACTTCTACCTCGACCTAGTCCAAGGTTAGCAATCGTTCTAGACTTTGCTAAGACTGTTCTGGCTAGTGTCGCTAGGGGCCCATAATGATATCAGATATGATATTTGTTTGTGATTGATGTGTATCTATCTAAGGTCTCCCATAGCAAATTAACTCTTACAGGTCTGCTACTTTTTACTTGAATTTAAACCTATGAACTCACCAGCGTTAGTTGACCTTTTAGCATGTTTTCTCAGGTAATTAAGTGATGTTTAGAGTACGTGTTCTGTGGAAGCTTGGCAAGGAGGCATGGTTCAAGGATCATAATCGACTCTGATAATTTATGGGGACCTATTTTTATTAAATCATGTTTGGGCCTAATATTTACATTTTGGGATTAATGTTTTGAATATTTAAATTTGGGATTGGTTTTGAATGATAATGACTATATTGTTTTCTATACTTGTGTGAGATACCAAATGCAATTGTTACGCCCCGAAAACTTGATTAAAGTCTTTCGCTATACCGAGATTTGGGGGTGTTGCAACTGCTATCACAATAGTTTCTACAGCTAGTGATAACATAAGTGATGCCGTAATTTGTGCTTTCCTGGCTGACCTTACTACCAGTACACAGGTAGTGAATCAGGATTTAGAACAGATTGATCCTGATGATCTAGAAGAAATCGACATTAAGTGGCAAATGGCTATGCTGACTATAAGGGCCAGAAGATTCCTGAAGAAGACTGGAAGGGGACTTAAGTTTAATGCACAAAGCAATGTAGGGTTTGACAAATCCAAAATTGAGTGCTACAACTGTCAAAGGAAATGACACTTTGCCAGAGAGTGTAGGGCTCCAAAGAAGAATGGTGACACTCCAAGAAGGATTGCTATTGAAGACTCAAAGACCACTACATCCTTGGTGTCCTACGGTGGTCTAGGGGAGTATGACTGGAGTGATCAGACTGAAGATAGACCCAACTTTGCTCTAATGGCCTATGCTTCTTCACATGTGGTTCTGACTCTGAGGTATCTAATGAATCTTATTGCTCTTATAAATCCTGTGTAGATACTTTAGAAGAGCTTAAGGCTAGGAATGAGAGTTTAAGAGAAGAAGTTGAGAAACTGAAATTAGATAACTTAGGATATAAAGTTGGTCTAAAATCAGTTGAACAAAAACTAGAATATCTTAAACAAAATGATCTAGAGTATGTTCATAAGATAGCTATTCTATAGGGTCATATTTTTAAGAAAGACTATGAAATTAATGTTCTCAATCAAAAACTTGAAGAAGCATCACAGGAGAAAGATGCTGCATTAGCTGAAAAATAAAAACACATAGTTACAGTTGATAAACTTCAGTTTGCATCTGATCTTGTGAACAAGTCAATTGAGAGTCATTTAATGAGAAAAGGTAATGGATTAGGATATAATGAAGTAGCTCATCAAATTTTAAGTGCTTATGCCCCCTGATAAGGATTTAAAACGTACACTTTTAAGGGGTCATTTAAGTCCTTAATCAACCACTTTTATATCCGTTACTGCTTAATTTTGTTCCTTTTCACTTTTTAGGTCTCTTGGGAGAAAAATGCTAGAATGATGCTTATTTTGACGAAAAAGAGTGAATACATGAAGAAAATGGCAAAGTCAATATCGAAGCCACTCAAGTTGCTCAAACTGAACCTGACGGCGTCCCAATTAAAGGGCAACTCCGTCCCTCTCTATAGATTTGATAAAGAATGCACCAGACGGATCAGTGGAATTTTTGCTCATAACACCTGACGGTGTCAGGCTTTGAAGAAGAAGGGCGTCACTAACACTTTTCATCTCAGACGGCCCAGATCCAGAACCAAGACGACGTCCCACTTGAAGCCCGACGGCGTCACAACTCTAATGACGGCGTCCCACCTATAAGGCGACGCCGTCGCAAGTGTAAATCTATATATAGAATTCAATTTTTCTACATTTAAGGGGGTAGACTTTGGAGTAAAAACCCTAAACGTTTATAGTCCGGCTTGGACAGTACCTTAGGGTCCCAAACCCTATTTTACACACCAAGATAAGTGTTTTAATCCATTAGTATCATTATGTCTTCCATTGAATGTGTGTATGCTTGCTTGTTTAACATGTCTAGCTAAATTTCTTGTGTGTTTGCTTAGCTCTATGAAACCTAGTTGTTGATTATTGTTAGGTTGTCTCTTATCTTAATTGTAATTGGCTTAGGAGTGCAACTAGGCTATCGTTGTATTTAAATGCTTGAGTAATCTTTGTGAACATTAATTTATGAATCACTTAGCGGATTTTGTAGTCTAAACATCCAAAGATAACATTAAAGTTAGTTTATGATTAATCTAGCGGATTTCGTAGGCAATAACCTAAAGCTATTCTCAAAGAGTTAGGACATAGGCATACCCTACGACCTTAGAAAACACAACGCGTTAAGAATAAGGACTTGACAATTCAACCAACAATAAAAGATAACTAGGGAATAATAGTATCTAGGTAAACACATTTTTAATCATTATACGAGCACACAATCAAATAGACATAGCTACCTGTAGAATTAGATAATTAGAATAGTAGAAGTAATCGGTAGAAGTACCACCCCCAAATCAATTGCCCCGAGATTTTACCCTTAGTGTAAGCTCCCGTAAAATTTCATTATACTTAAGACCTTAATCAGAAATTAAGCACGATTTATATCATCATGAAATTTTCTAA
The DNA here is from genome assembly GCA_910596185.1 of Chrysanthemum makinoi. NCBI lineage: Eukaryota > Viridiplantae > Streptophyta > Magnoliopsida > Asterales > Asteraceae > Chrysanthemum > Chrysanthemum makinoi. The sequence goes on from OU343224.1 coordinate 60,711,217, forward strand.
ACAACACATTTGCATATCATTTGGCATATGCATGATCAACGCAGCTTGAGCGTTCATAAATATACCGTTGTGATCAGAACAAAATTCCCCACGATCCCGATAATCTTAAAATACGTAACGGATACGTAAAAATTTGTAAAAATACGAAATAAATTATAATTAAAATATATTAAAATTTATATTGGGCTTCGGAACTATTTGGGCCTTATACCACCTCACGACCCAACCCATTATACCATTTGGTCCTCACAACCGAACCAAGCCCACTCCATTATACTATTTGGGCATCGTCCCAACTCGTGCCCACACACCGTTAATATTCCCTTGGGCTTAGCTCTTCTACACGATCCACTAAACAAGCCCGAAACACCCTTATTACTTCTGGGCCAAGCTAATGAGCCCAACACACATAAGATTAGCAAGACATGCAATTTGAGATACTATTTCTTGTGATCTTGTAACCGGTCGAGTAAGGACCAAACCAAATCAAACTAACAATTTTTACTTGAAACCTAAACATGTCGTGTAAGGATAGACAAAGGAAGACAAAACCTCAAACTTTAGCCACCCTAATCATATTTTATAATGCCCTAAGTCCCTTTGACCACCCCATTGACTTCATTACACAAAGGATAATATTTTTTCTAGGCAATATATGACTTGACACTACCATAAGCATGTCCCATATAATCGGCTGCAATGGTGCACGCCTAAGGTCCAAGATCAAAATCAAATGTCTAAAATTCCTAAGACTAGGTAATCTAAAAAGTAAAATATAAGAAAGACCATGCCTAAGCTTCTTTATAAACCATCACAAGGCTTAGACTTACACACGTAACATTATGACAAAACAAACTTACAAAAACTTACACTCACCATACACATAAATCGTCTACCATGAGCATCAAGGAGGAGCAAAGGATATCGAAAAGGGTTTAAAGCTAAGGAAACTTGGGAAAAACAATAGGTTGGATATCGTTATAAGGAGAACAAGAGGTTTAGAGTTCGAAACACCTTCACATTTTTCATCCCCACTCGTAACGAGTGTTGTAAGTACCTCTACACTCATTTCATGTCCAACTCGTCTAGTTTACACGCATACACTTGATTTGTCACATGTTATAAATGTTCCGTGCACCCTCTCACAATAGATCGTATTATGTGCTTGTTATTGACAATCTCGACACATAGTTTACATGCTAACACTAGTTAAAAACGTCGAAACCATAACACCGACACTTAGGAAACACTCGTACACCTTAAAACTCACGCAAAGAGCTAACGGGCCTAAAGCCCAACAGTTAAGCCCAATGAGCCCAAATCGTGTCCAATTAAAACCCAACCCGGCCCAATAGGTCTAAAATAAGCTAATAAGCTATGAAAATAAGTTGGAAATAAGTTTGTACTCATTTTACAAAGTTTTCGTTTTTCTAAAAGTATATTCGGACCAAATTTGCAAATATTATAGTCCTTGGGTTAAAATTGTAACTTTTCTTAAAGTTAAAGGGTCCTATTGTACGTATAATAAACAAACATGAAAAGTCTAAGGACTATTATGGCCATATTCGAAAGTATAAGGGGTATAATTCACGTGCATGCGCACGAATAAAACCACGAGGACCAATTTTGCCAATTACTTAAACTAGTTATAAGTAAACTTTGGGTGAAAAGTTTAAACTTGGAAAATATAAGGTTTAACGTGTGAAAATAAACTTGGAGGACTAATTTCATAAAAGTAGTTTTCCCAACTGTCAAATCTGAAAGTTTTGGTATAAAAATACATTCGGGTAGAAAGTGTCATTTTCTCAAACTTGGAGGACTAAACTCGTACTTTTCGTAACTTGAGGGTAAAAAGTGTAAAGTCAGGAAAAGTTTAGAAAAATATATAATCTTATCGTAACTTCGTAAAAACGAGTATTTTGATCATATGAGTATCTTATTTTCGGATATCAATAAACATATTACATATATGAATATATATGTATATTTATAAGAAAATAATTATATATATAATCCGATAAAACGCACGGGGAATCTAAACAAGCTAAAATACTCAACAACCTTATCAAGATCACAACGGGGGAAAATATTTCACTTATGCGTATGTGAGGATCATTAACTAAGGCAATGTAGCAAGTAAATTAACTTAAAACATTAAGCATGCATGCACACACACTATTGGATTGGAAAATCCAATGATGTATTGAATAAGAATATTCAATGCTCTATTATTTTGGTCGCGAACCAAAATGTTCATCATACTGAGACTCGCCATGTCATCATTTTTAGGTTTCGGTTTGGAACCTCCGCTACATTGTGCTTGATTTGTTTGTGCTTTTTCATATCATCAAGGTAAGTTCATAGCCTCGCTTTTACTTTATTTTACAAACCTCGCGAGGGAGATACATGCTCTAAACTAGAACACAAGGTTTTTCATAAATGTTCGATTCTTGATTATTGGAATTGCCTAAGTTTTTAGCCATAAGTCCCTCATCATGAACCATTAGTCACCGCGAGTGAACGCAGACATCGTGAATAGTACTATGGGGAGTAACGACACCGTCTTGGTTATAGAGAAATAACCAGGGTGCACCATATTTGGATTGCATTAGGTAATTGGCTATTACCTCCTTTCGGGAAAAACTTACGTACACCAGTAATTCGGTGTATGTAGTTGAGTCTTGGTTGCATGAGCTTAGCGCATAATAATCTGTTATTTTCCTTATGATATTGTTAGTTTACAATGATCATGCTCTTATACTTGTGTTCAACTTTATTTAGACCTATGAATTTCACTCAACATTTTTGTTGACCTTTTTAAGCATGTTATCTCAGGTAATCTGTGAAGATTATGACCAAGGCGCGGAGTGGGGGATGGCAAGGCTTTTCTAGTGGTGTAAAACATAAAGTTGTCATTTCTTTCAAACTCATGATCTTTATTTTGGGAAAAACGCTTGAACAATTTACAATGTTTTGTAACAACTATGAGTTTTCGATGAAAGATAACTTCTTTTAATAAAACGTATCTTTCGAGTCGTTTTCTATAATTATTGACAATCATCTCCATTCGAGTAACACCATAATTAGTCTTTCGCTGTCATTAAGATTTTCAAGGGTGTTACATATTGGCATCAGTGCTAAGGTTATAGAGAACCAAAGAGTTTTTCAAAAACATTTGGACTATAACCGCACTTTTAAAACAAGACTATTTTACACCACTGCCTTATGCCCTTCCGTGACCGCTCTATGCATTAGGATTGATGCATCACTAGATCATAAGTAAATTGCATTTATTTTAGTTAGGCATGGAGATTTGCTTGCCAGATGTGCGCAACTAACTAAAATCATGTTAATCATACTATTTCGCATTTTACTTTACATGATTATTTTATGGGTTGTTACAGTACCATGTCTGCTTCCCACCCGGTTGTTTTGTCCTCAGACACTGAGATGGAAGACACTATGTCTTCTACGACTGTCAATATGCCAGCTCATCCCAGTCCAGTCATGCCAGCCACTGTTTCGGACGAGACTGAACCTTTCGAGGAAGGCGAAGTTGCCCGAACTCCTACTGTTCCAGCTATGATTGCTCGCTCTTAAGAGTATAATGCTTTTGCTACTATGACCTTAGATTAGTATTATGAGTCGCAGCAATGGCTACCTGCTTCGGATGTTGTTGTGGGTGATGGTTCATCCAAGTCATCCAAGAGCACTGATTCTGCTTCATCAGACTCTTCAGTATCATCTTCCCTACCGATCCATCTTCGCCAACGTAGGATCCGTGTCCTTAAGCGTTATGAGGCTGAGCCGTTTGGAGTGCCTTCCAGACCATGTCGTAAGAGTGTTATCATCATGCATACAGCTAGCAAGCGTGTGCGATCCATCACTATGACTCATGTGATACCAACAACTCAGTCACCATCTACTCAGTCATCACCAATTACACCTACTGTTCCACCTACTTCTACTTCACCACCACTGCCACCTACTGTATTCAACCATCAGACTACCATTGTTCCTGTTTCACACCGCCTACAGCATCACCTCCATTGGACACTTTCAATGAGCCATCCTTACCACTTTGAATTAAGTGCTATCCACCATCACTATCTGATCCTGACATGCCTACTCAAGTGTACTTGAGACCAGACCTAGGAAGAAGGCTAGCGCTAGGCGATGGTCATTCTTGATACCACTACTCCGTCATTGGAGAGAAGAGGATGGAGCACCTAGTTCATTCGAGCTTGGAGAGAGCTCAACTACTGCACCAGCTCCAGTTCTGCCTATTACCGGTGAGCCTGTATACCACACCATTCCTCTATTTACGACTAGACTCGTTAGACACGAGGACCAGTTGAGTGAGCTCCTGGCGCATTATGATGAGATCTCGCTAGTTAGGATAGAGAGCTTGGAGGAGGAGGTCGAGAACCTCATGATAGGTCGCTACTCTATTGAGATTGTCTTCGACATGATGCGCGCCCAGATTGTGGAGGCGAGAGAGGCAGTGACCAGATTGACCCAGAGGCTTGAGACTACTGTCCGAGATGCCAGTGCTTTGAGAGACACTACCTTAGGCCGAGAGAGAGCCTTGCATCACGAGCTTGCATCCGCTCATGCTCATACTGCTATCCTAGAGCAGAGGATTGATGACCTCGAGGTGAGAGATCGAGCACGTGAGCAGCAGATCTGAGATTTAACAGCCATGGTTGAGGAGATTCGCCGTCATCATGATGACGCATCGGGAGATGCGTAGATTCTAGTCATCTTTATTGTAGTATATATCATAAAGCCGCCATATGAGGCATTAAGGCTTGTATCCTTTTGGTTTGTAACTATGGAACAAGAATTATGATGTTGTAACCTATGGTTGTGAACAATTACTATGTAATGATGTATTCTATGTATTCTATGGTTGTATTTCTTATATTATTGTGTTGTGATATTATTCATCGGTAATGTATGCCGAACCTATCATTATGTCCTTATATATATGTTATGATTTGTTGAGGAAAATCATGATTCGCTTATTGCTATTCATAACGATATCATATCATTGATTTAAAGTGGTGATCTTGACTATTATGATATTTATAATGTGTAATCACTTTTATTATCATCGATGATTTCTTAATCTTGGTGTTTATTTCTTGGTAATTTTAGAAAAATGGTAGAGAAGAAAGCTACCTAATCCACCATCACTCCCGCAGCTGTTCGAAAAATGGTCGCTGAAAGCGTTAGCGCTGCTATAGCTCAGCATGCCGTTGACACTGCTAGAGCTGAAGCTGAACGCATTGCTGAAGCTGAACGAATTGCCCAAGAGGCACGTGAAGCTGAAGTTGCTGCAAGAGAAGCCGAAATTGCAAGACAAGCTGAGATTGCAAGAGAGGCTGAAATTGCAAGAGAAGCTGAGATTGCCCAAGAAGTGGAGATCGCTCGAGAAGCTGAAACTGAGTGTGTTGCCCAAGCAGCACGTGAGGCCGAAGCCGCTCGTCTAGCTGAAGCAACTCAAGTCGCAGAAGTCGCACGTCTTGTTGAAATGGCAAACTCAAATGCAACTAACACTCCAACAAATCAATGTGAGTCTTATGTAGCTCGTAAGTGTAGCTACAAAGAGTTCATGAACTGCAAGCCAACATTCTTCAAGGGCACTGAAGGTGCTATTGGTCTACTTCAATTGTTTGAGAGAACCGAGACTGTGTTTCTACTAAGTGACTGCACAGATGATTGCAAGGTCAAGTTTGCAACTGGAACTTTGCTAGAAGATGCGTTATCTTGTTGGATAGCCCATGCTCAACCAATTGGAATGGAAGAAGCTTGTAAGATTTCATGTTCAGATCTGAAACAATTGTTAATGAAACAGTATTGTTCGAGAACTGAGATAAAGAAGCTCGAAGATGAGTATTACCACTTGGCTGCTAAAGGTAATGATGTCAAGACATACTTCAAGAGATTCCACGAGCTGAGAGCTCTGTGTCCTCATCTGTTCCCTACCAATGAAAAGCTTTTGGAAGCTTTGATCGGAGGTCTACCCTGGAGCATTGAAGGAGATGTCATTGCTTCTAATCCAAAGACTATTGAATAAGTTTTCATTGAATCCCACCGCCTTATGGAGCCGATATTGAAACTTGCAAATGCACAAGGCTCAAGTGACAACAAAAGAAAGCTTGATGATCGGAAAAGCTCAAATTCCAAACATGAATTGTTATGGATGTGGAGAAAAGGGTCATTTCAAGAGTCAATGCCCAAAGATGAATGCAGCTCAACTGAACAATGCGCGTGCAAGGGCGTACGTGCTAGGAGATGGAGACGTGCCGTTAAACCCTGACGTTGTGATGGGTACGTATTCTCTTAACAATCATTCTGCAAAAATCTTGTTTGACTCTGGAGCCGATAAGAGTTTTGTATCTACTACCTTTGCACCATTACTTGAAATATCTCCAATTGCCTTAGATACAACTTTTGAGATAGAACTTGCCAATGGGAAGATAATAGGAACCAACACCGTAATCCGTAATTGCCCTATTCTGTTACAAGAGCACTCGTTCCTCTTAGATCTTTTACCAATCAAACTTGGTAGTTTCGATGTCATAATTGGCATGTATTTGGTTGTCTAAACACCATGCTAGGATTGTTTGCGATGAGAAAACCTTTCATATCCCAATCAACGGTGAAACTTTGGTTATCCAAGGAGATCAAAGTAGAAAGTACTTAAGTATCATATCCTTTGAGAAATCGATAAAGTACATGGAGAAAGGATGTTATGCTTTCTTAGCTCAAGTAACAGAAAAGAAGTCGGAAGAGAAACAACTAGAGGATGTACCTGTAGTCAGAGAATTTCCTGAGGTGTTTCCAGAAGATTTGCATGGACTCCCACCTGCTCGACAAGTCAAATTTCAAATAAAGCATATTCCTGGAGCTACTCCTATAGCACGAGCACCATACCGTTTAGAACCCTCAGAAATGCAAGAATTGTCTAAACAACTAGAAGAGCCATCTGATAAAGGATTCATTAGACCAAGTTCCTCACCCTGGGGAACACCAGTTTTATTCATTAAGAAGAAAGATGGATCATTTCGGATGTGTATCCATTACATAGAATTGAACAAGCTCACAATCAAGAACCATTATCCGTTACCAAGATTTGATCTATTTGATCAGTTACAAGTCTCGAGTGTATACTCGAAGATTTATTTGAGATCTGGATATCATCAGTTAAGGGTAAAAGAGGAAGATATACCCAAGACAGTGTTTAGAACTCGATATGGCCATTATGAATTCCAAGTAATGTCATTCGGTTTAACTAATGCACCCGCTGTATTTATGGACCTCATGAATAGAGTCTTTAAACCATATCTGGATAAATTCGTCATTGTGTTCATTGACGATATTCTTATCTACTCTCGTGATAAAGAAGAACATGCGGAACACCTGAGAACTGTCCTGAAGATATTCAAGGATGAAGAATTGTAAGCCAAATTTTCCAAATGCGATTTTTGGATTGTGACAGTCGAATTTCTTGGCCATGTGATCGACAGTGAAGGAATCCACGTGGATCCCGCAAAGATCGAATCCGTAAAGAATTGGTCAATACCCACCAACTCTACTGAAGTTCGTCAATTCCTAGGACTTGCTGGTTATTATCGGAGATTCATCGAAGGTTTCTCAAAGATAGCCAAACCATTGACCGAGTTAACCCAGAAAACAAAGAAGTTCGAATGGGGAGACGATCAAGAATCAGCTTTCCAACTCCTAAAGAACAAGCTTTGCGAAGCACCTATCTTGACACTACCTGAAGGAGTAGAAGATTTTGTAGTATATTGTGATGCTTCACACATGGGTTTAGGCGTTGTTCTCATGCAAAGGAAAAAAGTGATTTCTTATGCATCACGTCAACTCAAAACTCATGAGAAAAATTATACTACTCACGATCTAGAACTTGGCGCTGTGGTATTTGCACTCAAGTTATGGAGACATTATTTGTACGGAACCAAGTGTATAGTTGTACACTGATAAAAAAGAACTGAATATGCGTCAATGCCGCTGGCTAGAATTGCTCAGTGATTATGACTGCGAGATCCGTTACCATCCTGGAAAGGTGAACGTTGTTGCAGACGCCTTGAGCAGAAAAGATCGCCCTAATCCACTTAGAGTGAGATCATTGGGTATGGTAATCAATTCACCCCTACCATCGAAAATTCTTGAAGCTCAGATCGAAGCACTTAAAGAAGAAAATAGGCCAAATGAGAATATTTATGGCATGCCAGAGAATGAAAATGGATTTGTGAAAAGATCGGACGAAACGTTATGTTTCAAAGATCGAAGTTTCCACTCTACAGAGGTATCCGAGAACTCATCATGCATGAATCACATAAATCGAAGTATTCCATACATCTTGGTCCCAACAAGATGTATCAAGATCTAAAGCTTTTGTACTGGTGGCCAAACATGAAGGCTGATATCGCCGAATATGCCAGTAAATGCTTGACATGTTTGAGAGTCAAAGCTGAACATCAAAATCCATCAGGTTTGTTAACCCAACCAGAACTTCCCGTATGGAAATGGGAAAGAATCACAATGGATTTCATCACAAAGTTACCAAGAACTTCTAATGGTTTTGACACCATTTGGGTCATTACATCAAAGAGACTGTTTCTCGTCACGGTGTACCAATCTCTATCATATCTGATCGTGATAGCCGATTCACCTCGAGATTTAGGCAAACACTTCAAAACACCATGGGTACCAACTTGGATATGAGAACCGCGTACCATCCTCAAACAGACGAACAAAGTGAAAGAACGATCCAAACTCTGGAAGACATGTTAAGAGCATATGTAATTGATTCCGGAAAAGGATGGGATAAGCACTTACCTCTGGCTGAATTTTCTTACAATAACAGTTACCACGCCAGCATTAAAGCTGCTCCTTTTGAAGCACTATATGGAAGAAAATGCCGATCGTCAGTTTGCTGGGCAGAAGTTGGAGAAGTACAACTCACAGGCCCCGAAATTATCCAAGATACAACTGAAAAGATAATGCAAATTAGGCAACGACTGCAAGCAGCTCGAGATAGACAAAAGAGCTACGCAGATGTCTGAAGAAAACGAATGGAATTCCAAATCGGAGACCGAGTAATGCTCAAAGTATCACCCTGGAAAGGAATGGTCAGGTTTGCAAAGAGAGGAAAACTCAAACCTCGATACATTGGACCGTTCAAAATTCTGCAAAGAATTAGTCCAGTGGCATATAAGATCGAACTTCCCGAAGAGCTTAGTAGAGTACATGACACTTTCCATGTCTCGAACCTTAAGAAGTGTCTATCGGATGAAACTCTAGTCGTACCCCTCAAGGACATACAGCTCAATGACAAACTTAGCTTTGTCGAAGAACCCGTTGAGATCATGGACAGGGAAGTTAAGAGGCTTAAGCAAAGCCGCATTCCTATCGTTAAAGTTTGATGGAATCACAAGAAACGAGGTGCAGAGTTCACTTGGGAGCGCGAGGATGTAATGCGTTCCAAGTATCCCCACCTGTTCATATAACCATCCATGACAACCTCTGCGAGTTAAACCGTGGGACGCGTTTCTCTTAAGGGGTAGGTACCGTAAGCTCCCAGAAAATTTCATTGTACTTAAGAACTTAATCAGAAATTAAGCAAAATTTATATCATCATGAAATTTTCTAAACATCACATTTGCATATCATTTGGCATATGCATGATCAACATAGCTTGAGCGTTCATAAATATACCGTTGTGATCAGAAAAAAATTCCCCACGATCCCGATAATCTTAAAATATGTAACGGATACGTAAAAATTTGTAAAAATACGAAATAAATTATAATAAAAATATATTAAAATTTATATTGGGCTTCAGAACTATTTGGGCCTTATACCACCTCACGACCCAACCCATTATACCATTTAGGCCTCACAACCGAACCAAGCCCACACCATTATACTATTTGGGCCTCGTCCCAATTTGAGCCCACAAACCCTTAGTATTCCCGTGGGCTTAGCTCTTGTACATGATCCACTAAACAAGCACGAAACACCCTTATTACTTCTGGGCCTAGCTAACGAGCCCAACACACATAAAATTAGCAAGACATGCAATTTGAGATACTACTCTTTCTTGTGATCTTGTAACCGGTCGAGTGAGGACCAAACCAAATCAAAATAACAATTTTTCCTTGAAAACTAAACATGTCATGTAAGGATAGACAAAGGAAGACAAAACCTCAAACTTTAGCCACCATAATCATATTTTATAATGCCCTAAGTCCCTTTGACCACCCCATTGACTTCATTACACAAAGGATAATATGTTTTCTAGGCAATATATGACTTGACACTACCATAAGCATGTCCCATATAATCGGCTGCCATGGTGCACGCCTAAGGTCCAAGATCAAAATCACATGTCTAAAATTCCTAAGACTAGGTAATCTAAAGAGTAAAATATAAGAAAGACCATGCCTAAGCTTCTTTATAAACCATCACAAGGCTTAGACTTACACACGTAACATTATCACAAAACAAACTCACAAAATCTTACACTCACCCTACACATAAATCGTCCACCGTGAGCATCAAGGAGGAGCAAAGGATATCGAAAAGGGTTTAAAGCTAAGGAAACTTGGGAAAAACAATAGGTTGGATATCGTTATAAGGAGAACACGGGGTTTATAGTTCGAAACACCTTTACATTGTTCATCTCCACTCGTAACGAGTGTTGTAAGTAGCTCTACGCTCATTTCATTTCCAACTCGTCTAGTTTACACGCATACACTTGATTTGTCACACGTTATAAATGTTACGTGCACCCTTTCACAATAGATCGTATTATGTGCTTGTTATAGACAATCTCGACACATAGTTTACATGCTAACACAAGTTAAAAACGTCAAAAACATAACACCAACACTTGGGAAACCTTCGTACACCTTAAAAACTCATGCAAAGAGCTAATGGGCCTAAAGCCCAATACTTAAGCCCAATGAGCCCAAACCGTGTCCAATTAAAACCCAACCCGGCCCAATAAGTTGGAAATAAGTTTGTACTCAATTTTCAAAGTTTTCGTTTTTCTAAAAAATGTATTCAGACCAAATTAGCAAATATTATAGTCCTTGGGTTAAAATTGTAATTTTTCTTAAAGTTAAAGGGTCCTATTGTACGTATAATAAACAAACATGAAAAAGTCTAAGGGCTATTATGGCCATATTCGAAAGTATAAGGAGTATAATTCATGTGCATGCGCATGAATGAAACCACGAGGACCAATTTAGCCAATTACTTAAACTAGTTATAAGTAAACTTTGGGTGAAAAGTGTAAACTTGGAAAATATAAGGTTTAAACATGTGAAAATAAACTTGGAGGGCTGATTTCATAAAAGTAGTTTTCCTAAGGGGTAAAACTGTCAAATCTGAAAGTTTTGGTATAAAGATACATTCGGGTAACTTACGTACACCAGTAATTTGGTGTATGCAGTTGAGTCTTGGTTACATGAGCTTAATGCATAATAATCTGTGATTTTCCATATGATATTGTTAGTTTACAATGATCATGCTCTTATACTTGTGTTCAACTTTATTTAAACCTATGAATTTCACTCAACAATTTTGTTGACCTTCTTAAGCATGTTATCTCAGGTAATCTGTAAAGATTATGACCAAGGCGCGGAGTGGGGCATGGCAAGGCTTTTCTGGTGGTGTAAAACTTAAAGTTGTCATTTCTTTCAAACTCATGATCTTTATTTTGGGAAAAACGCTTGAACAATTTACAATGTTTTGTAACAACTATGATTTTTCGATGAATGATAACTACTTTTAATAAAACGTCTCTTTCAAGTCGTTTTCTATAATTATTAACTATGATCTCCATTCGAGTAACACCCAAATTAGTCTTTCGCTGTCATTAAGATTTTCGGGGGTATTACACAAGTAATGAGTGTTTATCTTCCATTTCCATTTACTATATTTCATATACACCCGAGAAAGAGAGAATCCAAACACCCCTTGTGAGGTGTGCTAGAAGATAATTTCCGTGCTTGTTATGAATATTGCGATGCTTTTATTTGTTGTAAATTATGTTAAACCCATGCTTCATGCCCCCTGACTTATAAATTGATTGGCCAAAAGCACATTTGCTTGAGGACAAGCAAATACCAAGTGTAGGGATATTTGATAAGGATTTAAAACGTACACTTTTAAGGGGTTATTTAAGCCCTTAATCGACCACTTTTATATCCGCTACTGCTTAATTTCGTTCCTTTTCACTTTTTAGGTCTCTTGGAAGCAAAATGCTGGAATGATGCTTATTTGGATGAAAAGGAGTGAATACATGAAGAAAATGGCAAAGTCAAGATCGAAGCCACTCAATCTGCTCAAACTGAACCTGATGGCGTCCCAATTAAAGGGCGATGCCGTCTCTCACTAAAGATTTGATAAAGAATGCACTAGACGGCTCAGTGGAATTTTTGCTCATAACACCTGACGGCGTCACGCTTTGAAGAAGAAGGGTGTCACTAAGACTTTTCATCTCAGACGGCCCAGATCCAGAACCAAGACGATGTCCCACTTGAAGCCCGACAGCGTCACAACTCCAACATGACGCCATCCCATCGATAACTTTGCCAAGACGAAAACCCTAATGAAGGCGATCTGACGGCATCCCACCTATAAGGGGACGCCGTCGCAAGTGTAAATCTATATATATAATTCGATTTTTTTGCATTTAAGGGGGTTGACTTTTGGAGTAAAAACCCTAAACGTTTGTAGTCCGACTCGGACAGTATCTTAGGGTCCTAAACCCTATTTTACACATCAAGATAAGTGTTTTAATCCATTAGTATCATTATGTCTTCCATTAAATGTGTGTATGCTTGCTTGTTTAACATGTCTAGCTAAATTTATTGTGTGTTTGCTTAGATCTATGAAACCTAGTTGTTGATATTGTTAGGTTGTCTCTTATCTTTATTGTAATTGGCTTAGGAGTGCAACTTGTTAGGAATTGGAAATTTCATAATTAAGTGTCAGTCACCCCAAATATAGACTAGCATAAGTTAGCTGGTAGACATATCGTTAATTACGTCATTCAGTAGTTAATTAGTTAGTTATTAGCGTAGTTTAGTTTAGTGTAACACCGTGGAGGAAGGACGGGTCTTTACCCACTGTATGCCTGATCCACAGCCCGACAGGAGGGCGTTTAGCTTGTAACTATAAATACCCTTCCCACTAAGGGAAGGGTGGTGCTTCTCATTAATCTAACCTTGCATTTGTTGATTATTTCTCTCTCTAGAAACACCCTCTCTCCTCTCTTCATCTCTCTAAAATGGCATTCTTGTTTAATCATCTACCTAGACCACCCGAATCATCTAAACAACATAATATACAATCCTACAATTGGCATCAGAGCCTAGGTTTTGTCGTTTGTGTTGATTCTCGTGGTTTAGTTCTTGGTTTTAAGCATTTTTTTTTCATGCAATTCTTTGTTGCAGTTTGTTATGGTTTTAAATGTTTGGATGCGGTTTGATGCTAGTTTATGTGATGTATTGATCCGGTTTGCTGCTTGTGGTTGTTTGTTGAATATAATATGCGTTAATGTCTTTGGATGAGCTGTTTGTATAAATGCTTTTATAGTTCTGGTTTTGATAGAGTGTTAAAGCAGTTCAGGTTTTGATGCAGTTTTATGTTTCTGGTCTGATTCTGGCATGCTGCTGCTGTTGTTATTTAAAGCGACTTGTGTCAAAATGCTTTTGAGCATTTTGTCTTTTACTGGAATGCGAGTTGTCACGATGTCCAGATTCATTGAACCTAAGAGGCGAGTTGTCTGTTTGTTAAAATGCGGTTTGTCTGGTTATGATCTTGAAAGCGACTTGTCCTTTATTGAAAGCGACTTGTCCTTAATTCATCAAGCGATTTGTGCCTTCATGAAGCGGTTTGAATTTTGAGTCAAAAGCGATTTGTCTATTATTGGTCATTGCAAGAGGCGTTTTGTCTAATTATCAAGTCAAAATGTCAAAAGGGATTTGTATGTAAAAGGTCAAAGAGATTTGTCAAACCTGAAGGGTATGCAATTTGTGAAGATAAAGAATGAAGAGGTTTGTCTCTGATAATCATACATCAATCAAGTTTAACCAATCATAATCGACACAAGCATCATCATCATCACAACTACATTTAAACTACATCAGTGTGTCTACAATTTGACATAATCAAAACATTCAAGAATCACAAGTATCTAAATTTCTCAACCATTCCAAACATCAAGAATCGTATTTAATTGCAAGAATCAAGAGATCTCAGGTCTATTCGTGATTATCTATGATAGTTCAAGACCTTGAAGTTATTCATACGAATAAAAAACTCATCACCGATCTAAATCCTTAAAGGGTCGAATCTAAGCAAAGTTTATTATAGATCTCATACTCCTTGTCATGTATCAAGATTCGTCTCGCCTAAATCCCTTGACAAAGATCATCATAGATCATGTATATTATCCGAATCATAAAAGAAAAGGAATAACAACGCTCATGGTATCCCTTTATCTCTCGTTCGCTTACAGAGGACCCATGAAATCTTGTTTTGATTTTAAGAAAAGATCAAGTATGTGTGTCGACTAAAGATCTTAAACTTTGATTCAACATACGTCTTGATAAGTTAAAAAAGGATCTCAGAAATGTTCCATGGTCTTAATTGTTTCAAAGACTTGCGTATTTGAACGTATGTCATCATAAATCCATTATTTTGATACTATTCGAGATAAAGAAATGAGTGTAACAACTATGTTAACTCAATTTCTTTCGCTCGTTTTAAGACTCAACAATGAACAAACATACATTACTTTACCTTTCCAAGACCACGATGCCATACCTCTCATACCATCCTTGTGGCCTATGATGTTGAGACCTTGATATCGTTCTCTAAGCATCCATGTGGTGAGCGTGTTTCGCTTAAGTAAATTGATGATTTGATGATTGTTGCTGCAAATGGGAGAGAGGGGTTTTGATTTATGAGAATAATTTGGATTGGGATTTGACTGATTTGTTGAAACGTTTTTGATATGATGGAGTGAAAGAGGTGGATTAAATGTTGAGAGAAATTAGGGTTTGGTTTAGTATGTGATAAGAGATTTCATCAGGGAGGCAAGGTATTTTTTGAGAGTGATATTAGGGTTTGTGAATTTGTTAAGTGAGTGTGTTGTGTTAAATACCCGGATTGTTAGGGTTTTCCTACATGGGTCGAGTATTAAATCTTCTGGATTAGGTCTTACCTTCGCTATCATGGGCCGGATTTGAAGAGAAGTTAGATCACATGGGCTTTGGATTTCGTTGGTGTTGAGCCGATAAGGAATAGTTTTAATGAATCAGATATATGAGGATAAAACAAATTTTTTATCATCTCATTCAAATTATGTTTGGAGGTTTATCGATTTTTAGGGGATCGGGTATATGTGATAAGGTTGGACTGCACGTTGTCTTTGTTGGGCTTTGGAGTTAATTTGTTACATGGGCTGAAAAGATATATTGGGGAAGTGGGCTTAAGTTATTTGTTCCGAATGTTTATGCTTTAAATGTAAACCGGGTTTTTGACTAATTTGTGATAGAGTGAATTTGGATCATGTGATATTTTAATTTAGGCCTATTACATTTATTAGGATACTTGG
Organism: Chrysanthemum makinoi; assembly: GCA_910596185.1. Classification (NCBI taxonomy): domain Eukaryota; kingdom Viridiplantae; phylum Streptophyta; class Magnoliopsida; order Asterales; family Asteraceae; genus Chrysanthemum; species Chrysanthemum makinoi. The sequence goes on from OU343224.1 coordinate 60,726,884, forward strand.
GGCTATGACTTAGGATGTCTAATTAATCTTTTGGATCGAATATACTCAGTCTGCAAGTTGTAACAAGAGGATGCAATTTGATGATGTTGCGAGTTATTATCACATGGGCTGTGTGCTCTTAGTTGATGAAGTGATTTGACGATCATGAGATTCGATGATGAGATTGGGTATGATGATGAGATTTGATGGGTTGTGCATATTGATACTTTGGTATATACATTTTTATGGATAATATTTTGTCACGGCTTGAAATTGTTTATTTGAACAAAGTTGACTGCGGGGTTGTTTGGACGATATTTCTTATTTGGATATGAAGTGAGGTTTTTCCGGGCGTGTTTATTTATTTCGTCTTCTTTCTTTCTACCCTTCCGCGAAGATGACTTGTTTGGGCGTTTATTGAATGTGATAAAGACTTGGCTATTTAGTTATAGTTGTGATTCTTTCTCGCTTTACCCACAACGTAACTATCACTTCGGTGTCTCACGTAGTTGAGGATACGTCAAGAGATTTTGTGCATTGGGTACACCGTTTCTTCTTCACAAGGACTAGTACAAGTTTAAGTAACAAATCTGGGGAATTTTACTTCATGATCAAGTTTGGCATATCGGGTTTACTTCACCATGTTGTCACTGCAATAGCCGAAAGAATGCGTGAATGATGTGTTTACCAAAGTGTTTACTGGATGGTTGATGATATTGTTGATGTTGGATAATGAACCGTTGATGAACCACTGCATGTTCCCCTAAAACAGATATTCACTAAAACCGAATTTGTCATAACACATTCAAGATGACATTGTTTACGGTTTTATCGAGATTTTGTAAAATCCCGCGAAAGAATCTATTTCTCGATTTAAATCATAGACTTGTAAAATCCCGTGACAATGGAAACATCCTGGTAATAGTAAAGTGCATTTCCGAATCTATATTACGGTTTATTCTTGGTTTTGTAAAATCCCGAGAAAGAAACTATTTCTTGGTTTAAACCATAGAATTGTAAAATACCATAATGATGGAACCATTCTGGAGAAAGGAAAGTGTACTTCGGAATCTTATTTGATGCTGGTGCTACGGTTTCTGTTTCGAAGAAGAGATAAAAGGGTGTACTTCATGAATTGGATGTGTGTTTGGTTATTCATCATGGCAATTTGGTTATTACATGGTTTTACGGGGTAATGTGCTTGTAACCATGGTCGGGATAAAAACCATTAGCATAGTTCACTTAAAACGTCAAAGGAGGCTAAATTTGAGTTTTTAACCAGAAGATGTGACAACGGCGTTAATTCACTATTATTTATTTGAGGTTGAAGTGAAATATCACGGGCAAATGTACTTAGTATCTGAAGGTATCGGGGATGGTTGGATGAAGATTCTTCATGATCCTTGTTTGAGCTTATTATCAAAAATGAAGACTTGGAAATCTAGTTATTGTTGGGTGACTTTTCCTTTTCTATTACCACTTGGGGGAATTGGGCTCTTACCACCACAAACTAACTATCACTTTAAGGAGTTACGTTGTAGTGCTCAGTGTCACATTCAATTGTGGATTTTCAAGAGGTGATGTACGTCTTATACTTGATGGTTGGTTGGATGAAGAGTATAGAGTACTTAGAGGTTCAATAGAGGATGAAGTCTCGACACCGCTCTTTGTTACATATGTGCAAGTTGAAGTCACGAGTTCGGGTTAGTTTACTTCAGGGTCAAATTCATCATATTGGATTTTCTCCATTAGCTGTCACGACAAAGATCCTACTGAATGATAATGGGGTTGATTACAAGTTTTCCAAGAGTAGATGAAAAGAGAGAGATTATGACGTTTGAACACAACAGTTAAAGCCTCGTTCTCTAAAGAAAAGAAAAGTGTACGTTTCAGTACGCTTTATCTTCTGAATAAGAGAAATCTTCTAATGACGTTTGAACACAACAGTTCAAGCCTCGTTCTCTAAAGAAAAGAAAAGTGTACGTTTCAGTGCGCTTTATCTTTGAAAGAAGAGAAATCTTCTTACTTATGACCATTCTTATCAACATGCTTCAGACTTTTTCCATGCGCTTTCAATCATCAAGCGAACCGGACTATCGTTGCTAGTTCTCCTATTCCACTTGCTCAATTATAATGGCGATGGCGACATCATTTGCAACCTTTGAAGGGGATAAGTGTGAAGAGACTACATCTTAAAGATATTCACTTGTTTAATCAAGAATGGCATCTCCGTATGCAATTCTTGAGGGGGAGAAGAAGTATGATAACTTCTGCACGTTGAGTTACATATGAGAATATATGGTCATACGGCTCCAAACTCATGTAAGAACTGATCTTCTTCTTATCGGGTCATCTTCACATGGAGTTTCTTCTAAGAGCCGTTGCTTGACATCTTCACACGGGCTGATTTGATTAATGACAAAGTGCTTCTAGTTGCTGGGTTGATTTCTTTTATGAACATCTTTCTGTTCTTGTTTGATTGGGAGGGATTTTAGTTAAGGGGATTTGCTATTTCAAAGTTAACGGGAATGCATTTGGTGAGTTGAAGATGTTAACTTTCTGATCCCCAAACGGACAATCTTGAAGAAGGTCGAGTCTACTGTCTCTTCTACATTTTCTACTGCATGTTAGAAGACTAAAGACGAGTTGCATTTGATTATCTAAAGACTTCTTCTTAATCTGGGCATTTATCAAACAGATTGTCGGTTTAGGGGAGAGCACTAATTGGGGGAGAGTGATATGTCAGATTTAATCCCTAATTAGATTTTCTCACAATGTACTTCAGCAAGTTGATTCTCACAAAGACTTCCAAGGTTCTTCTCAAATGATTTCGAGTATATGGGCTTACAATGTGTTGCTGATTCTGAAGTATCAAAACCAGCAAGGGGAAGGAGACACGTATCTAAACGCGAGTAAACTTGATGAACTTAATACTTCTAAGTGATTGAAGATATCCCGGGAAGACAAATATCATTACCGCAGAGAAACTCAAGGGTTGACTCATGGCGTTTAGTGTTCTTATTCCAACTATGTGGGGGAAGAGATGGAAGAGTTATTTTCTGAAGATAAAAGAGGTACACAACTGTGTGATGATTTCGATCTTATCGCAATCATCAGGGGAGAGAGATTGTGTACATTGGGGATGCTCAACTATTTCACTTGAGAGCTTAATCAGTGATTCAGAGATATAATCACTTATTCCGGAGTTGACATCCGCAGAGATAGTCATCCGCAGAGATAATCAGTGATTCGGCCTGCTTCTTCAATGTTATCAGTTATTCTCTCTTTGGGCATTCGGGTACTTCGGGTTCTTGAGCTTCGTGCACTTTCTTTAGGGGAGATAAAAGTATACATCGGGGTTATTCTTTGGCTATTGGACTTAATCTGCTACTTCGATAGTATAAGTTTCTCTGTCTTCGGGTATATGTGTATTCGGGTTCGTGAGCTCTAGTCTAAGAGACTGACTGCATCAATTCATCTACTTGGGGGAAAGTGGTCTCTTGACAAATTTTTTGGTATGGATCACTTTAGACTTCATTGGAATGAAAATTGAGAAGAGTTATTTATGTGTGGGATGATACGTTGCTGTTCTTTTGGATGATATAACCTCGAACGAAGAATCACAAAAATTATTCTTAAAAGGAGCAGCAAGATCGATGATAATGGTGTGCTTCTTTGTGCACCTGGCTAAGGGAAGCTTGAAAGAAAGCTTTGAATCTGCTCAGCTAAAGGATTTTCGGTTTGGGGGGAAGCTGCCAAAGTCTCGCATTCTTAAAGGCTCAATTCCTTCATTTCAAGAGCCTTGGAAGCTTTGGTGGTGGATGTTTAAGAGATGACGAGTTTTATCTTCTTCAACGAGGCTGTTTGATATCCTTATCTCGGTACTCGAATCATCATCTTCTTAAACTATATCATCTACTCTATCTTTGTAAATATTTATCAAAAACCAACAAAAAGAAAATAGAAAATTATAAAACCAACAAAAACCCATAAAAATCAGAAAATTTGAAAAAAGACAAAAAATATTGTTTTTCAAAGGCATGTCTTCTGGTATCGATAACATCTACGGTCTTAGAAAATGTCACAATTCTCAATTTCCGGTCATTTTGCAAACTTTAAAAAAATTTACTATTCATCTCGGGAATTTACTATTCATCGATTACTATTCATCATTTTACTATTCATCGTTTTTTATGTCGATTTGATATTTTGAAAGGTTATTTCAAAATTTTACTATTCACAAAACACTATTCATTCCTGGAGAAAAATTTATATTCATGATTTTTAATCATCATTTTTCGTAAACTAGGTTTACGAGTATCAAATTCGCGTAACCGTAAGGGTTTATCTGCGTATTCATGAAACATCATTGAGAACACTTCATATAGACTAGAGTTAGTCTACATATCATCAGTAACATCATTTTCATATTAGTTCATGCATGGGTTTGCATATTTCATTAACGTATACTTTCCTATTAAATAAACGCTATCGCACGATCATTTATTTTGAATAATTGATCCGACACTTCCAACAATTATCCTAATATATTTTTATACTCTTTTAAAGACTATAAAAAAATATATATAACTAGTTTACCTGATGTTCGAATTTGTTTTGGTATAAAAATTGTTATATATATATTTACGACGGTTTTCATAAATTCTAATCGATAAATATTTATTCACTCAATACTTGTGAGAAATGCATTTTTATAATTTTTATGACTTCAATATATTTTATTTTGTTCCACTAAAATCGATTTCTAGCTAACGCCACACTTAATAACTAATTATATGTACCAAATATACATTATACATAACTTAAAATGCATTTAATCATCCAAAATACGCCTCATCCCCCCCCCCTAATACCCTTGCCGACCACACTGTCTCCCTTTTTATTAAATATCTTGGTCATATCTACACATACTCATTTAATGAATAGATATTCGTATATTATACAAGAGTTTTACTAAACTAAAACACTTACAAACACATACTAAAAGGTGAAACAAACTAGAAACCCTCTCATGACTTGCTTGTGGTTCGTCCAACCTAAAATCAAGAAGAAGAAATCATAAATATTGCAAGATCAAGTATATTCAAGATCCATTTGAGTACAAGTTAAGGTTTAGGATTAAAACCTTGAAGTTTAATTAAGTTTTTCATCACCAATTTCTCATAATCACTCAAGCAAGTTTTTAAATATTTTTCATAATCTTACAATACCTATTATTGATCTATTTCATATTTCTAGTACTAATCATGCAAGTATTCTTATGTATTTATACCACTTATTACAAGTTTTGTTAAATTTCATGAACATAAATGTTATAATTAGTGTACTTATGAAACCTATCATTGTTGGTGAAATTTAGGAACCCATGACACCCTAAGAAGGTGTATGGTAGGTTTAGATTAGCTTTGGTGTTGATTGGAAGGGTTTAATACAAGTATTACACTAGAAAAATCGTTTTCGACAACACAAGATTGAGGTCTGTCCAAAATAGTAAAATCTGGAAATTTCGATAGGTCATGGATTATTTTGGTTTATATTTTCAGAAAATAGACTTTAAAACGAAACCGTGGACGCTTGAACGGGTTAAAACGGATTTATAACGAAGAAGTTACGCTATTTTCAAGTTTATCGACGAAAACTAATTTTCTGAATAATACAAGCTGTCAAGGGTTATTTAAGGGGCAAAAATGAGTTTTAAGCATTATCTAAATGAGTCAATTTATCAAAAATATATTAGTATACATTAACACGAAACTAAGGATATATAAAACGTAGAAAACCAAGTTTTAACGACTAAGTTACACGCGTTTTAAATATGGCTATCGTAACTATTGTACACAAGTAATAACACTTATATTTTCTATTAGACCAAAATAATTATCGCAAGTGACCATGTTTGGAGCCATTTTTCATATCGATAGAATACTTTTGAGAAAACGATGTCTACAAGTAAAAGTGAGTTCGCCTATCCTAGTTTCCAAAATGTTTAACCGTTCGTCAAACAAAGTTATAATGAATAATATACGATCATTCAAACTTTGCCGAAAATCTAGCCTTGAGCTATAATTTCTTGATAAATCACTAAGCAACCATTGTAGGATCTCGTTTCAACGTAAGTACTTGTAAACGTGTATTTCGACGATAAACTTCATTTTCAAAATGTACAAGTGGTATGGATATCATATGAGTTTGCATGCACGACATTATTTCATGACTTATATTAGAACATATCATTCATATTAGGTTGCAGATAGACATTGCACCTCATTTAAGTGTATCCCCACTTTTGTCATCATGATCATTGCATCAGGTGAGTTCGTAGCCCCACTTTTACTCGTTTAATTGTTTTATAAACTCTTTGGGGGAGATACATGCTCAATTACTTGCTTTTACTTTACACTTATATGAACTTAAATAACTTTTGTTTCACTACTTATGCTAGTAAGTAGATTATGCTCGAACTAAATTGATCACTATGTTATGAACACTATTATTTGAACCTTTCGACATATATATTTAAACTCTTTTAAATTGATTTGGACCTTTTAACATATATTTGAACACTTTGAACTTGATTTGAACCTTTTGACATATAGTTGAACTGTTTTAACTTGTAAAGGACCCTTTTGATATATTTTGAACTTGTTTGACTTGACTTGAACTCGTTGATTATTTTGAACCTTTTGACATGTTTTGAGCTCTTTGAATGTTTTAAACTTTTGAACTCGAATTAAACTCTTGAACTTAATTACGAACTTTTGAATGGAACCCTTGAACTTAAATACGAACTTATGACTTGTTTGAACTTATTGAACCGTATGTGCTATGACCTAAAAGTCTCCCTATGTGAACGGAGCAATACCAATTCTCGCCTTATTGGTGGAGTGTGCAAAGTCTCTCTATGTGAATGGAGCAATACCAATTCTCGCCTTATTGGTGGAGTGTGCAAAGTCTCCCTATGTGAACGGAGCAATACCAAGTCTCGCCTTATTGGTGGAGCGTGCAAATTATCCCATGTTCGGAGTGTTCTTAATTGTATATAATAGTTGTATGATGTACCGTTCGTACATTCGCATTGTTAGTCTCCTATCAGTAAGTAGTATGGATACCGCTATTAGAGGTCGGCCAACCTCTCGTTCACTATGTTACGGGATGCATATTATTTATTCTAGGGGCTTTGCCTGGCATACATTATTATATATGTGGTGCTATATTGTGAACTATTATGACAACGTATACTTGACTACTAGACATACTATTTTTGGCAGTGGGTTGTGAACACACAGGTTGCAAGTTTTGTATGGGCGGAACTTGGAACTGAGTGGATTTACAATGCCTTTGCTTTGTGGACTATTCTCAATGACCAAAAACTTTGCCTTTGCTGCATGAACGTTCTTTAAAGGCTTTTCATGATAAAACAAACTCTATGAACTCACTCAACCATTGTGTTGACACTTTTAGCATGTTTTATCTCTGGTATCTAAGGCATTCACTTCATGGCATGCATGTGGACTTATCATAGAGTCGCGGTGTCGACGCGTCTCACATATATTTTATGCACTTAACTATCGTTTGATTGTAACAAACTTATTTTAGTACATTGGAAATCTTTTGGGACCTATGATTTGTAAACTCTGATTATTTTACTTAATCAAATGGTATTTTTAAAACGACACTTTAGGTCGTTCGATATAACTGTAACTTTGATGCTATGACAGTCATCCCCGTGTATTCCACTCCGCTGCAAAACAGGTAATTTGGGGGTGTGACAGATTGGTATCAGAGCAACGGTTATAGAGAACTAGGTTGCATCATTGATCCTAGACTATAACTACATCATCATAGCATCCCATCATATCATTATAAGTGCATACTCATTATACATGCGGGTTTATACGCACATTATCAGTTGACTCAACACCAAACATCATATGAGTCGATTAGTCCAAGCATTGCATAGTTACTCCTAAATTATACATAGCCTGATCACCTATGTCTAATTCAGGAAGAATCATGCAATGAAGGGAGTATCAGTCTTATATGTGTAAGCAATTCCATAATTGAGCCAAATTTTCAAAATACTTTCCTCAAAACCACTTGTTTCCTAGCTTGATTCTAGTGACAGTTCTTGTCTGATGAGTTGCGAAAATCAAGATAAGAGTCAAGTTGTTACTCAAACCGATTTAGCCTAATCTCATGACAGTTCTTGTTTGATGAGTTGTGAGATTAAGTAAAAATCGGTTACCTAAAAGTCTTTTGATGGTTTTGCTCGAGAATGGGAAAGCTTGCCTCATCAAACCTAACCATAAGGGAGCATTTCTTTAGAATGGGATATAGTCACGATAGCACAAGAACGTACCTAGTAGGATGAGAAACCCATGTGCATGAGCATTGACATAATCATTTAGACTATACACACGAGCATAAACTTTTAGACCCTTGTCGAGAATCAGACCATAGTTATCAATAATTGAATCACGAGGACGTGATTCCTCTAACAGGGGAAGAATGTCACAATTCTCAATTTCTGGTCATTTTGTAAACTTTAAAAAAATTTACTATTCATCTCGGGAATTTACAATTCATCGGTTACTATTTATCATTTTACTATTCATCGTTTTTGAAATCGATTTGATATTTTGAAAGGTTATTTCAAAATTTTACTATTCACAAAACACTATTCATTCCCGGAGAAAAATTTATATTCATGATTTTTAATCATCATTTTTCGTAAACTAGGTTTACGAGTATCAAATTCGCGTAACCGTAAGGGTTTAGCTGCGTATTCATGAAACATCATTGAGAACACTTCATATAGACTAGAGTTAGTCTACATATCATCATAGAACATCATTTTCATATTAGTTCATGCATGGGTTTGCATATTTCATTAACGTATATTTTCCTATTAAATAAACGCTATCGCACGATTATTTATTTTGAATAATTGATCCGACACTTCCAACAATTATCCAAATATATTTTTATACTCATTTTAAGACTATTAAAAAAAACTATATTATTAGTTTACCTGATGTTTCGAATTTGTTTTGGTATAAAAATTGTTATATATATATTTACGACGGTTTTCGTAAATTCTAATCGATAAATATTTATTCACTCAATACTTGCGAGAAATGCAGTTTTATAGTTTTTATGACTTCAATATATTCTATTTTGTTCCACTAAAATCAATTTCTAGCTAACGCTACACTTAATAACTAATTATATGTATGATTCGCTCCAAACGGTCTATCTTTTATTAGTCAACCACTTGTGAATGGTCAACCATAAAAGTCAAACAGCTCAGAGCAAAATGCAATTAAGTCCAGGAGAGTTTAGTGTTTCCCCGGGTCGTTAAGTCCCAACGAGGTGTGTAAACTGTAATACAACGAATCTGTGTGTGCTGAAATGATATTGAATATACAAAACAGAATCGATTGACTAACACTAGGAATGTGAATAGTGATAGCTCTGTCACGCTATGTCGTTAAAAACGCAATCGTGAAACCTAAAAACGTAAAAGATAAACAAACGTACGTTTAACTTAAATTAAACGTAAACGTATAAAAACAAAACGATTATAACTATAGTAGGGATTTGCATGTCTTAGCGACTTAAATGCAAATTAAATATAATTAAAAGTTTTATTTATAATTTACAAATTTATATAAAAGTTAAGAAAACTAAAAAACTAAAACGTATATGTTTACGTAACAATTACGTAAACGTAACAAAATAAAGAGTGAATTCGGTCCAATACAACTCCCACAAATGTGAAAATCATATTTTTGGAATCCTAAAAAGATAAGAAAATTATTAGAAAATTAAAATAAATTTTTACACTATGTACTTAATTATTATAAATAAAAAATGAATTAAATGTATTTAAAAATGAATTAAATGATAAGAAAATCTAAAATTAACTTAAATAAATGAAATAAAGAATCTGAAAAATCTAAAATATTATAAAATAATTTTTGAAACTAAAAATGTATTTTATTACACAATTATTCTATTATTTATTAATTATTTACTATTATTAATTACTAAAAACTATTATTGATTTATTAAAAATAGTAAATGAATAAAGAAAATCTGAAACTTTTTACATAATTCTAAAATAAATATAAGAAGATGAGAAAAATCTAAAAACTATATGTCCTTAACAAAAATAAACTAATAAGCAATTAAGCTTCTAAATAGAAGCTATCACTTAGCTTTAAAGTGGAGCTTTTTGGTTTTTTTTTTTTTTTTTTTTTTTCTGAAACTCAATATGTACAGAATATGAACAAGTTTAATGAAAACAAAAACTTACAAACTAAGAAATAAGCAATTCATGGGCTTATGACTCCCACAGTTAAGCTTTTGGCTTCACAGTGGAGTTTAAGCTTAGAATAAGCTTGGAAAAAGCTTTATACAGGAAACAAAAGATAAAATAAGATATACACAAGTCCAATGGATCAATATAAACAAGAAAATTGGATCGAATGGTGCACAAGTGTGAGCTTATGGTTTAGACAGCTAAGCTTTTTGGGCTTAACTTGATGGAGTGAAGGCTTGAATAAGGCCGTATAAGCTCCACACTGGAAAGTAAAAGAAAAATAATAATATGTATACAAGTTATATGGACAAGTATAAACAAGCATGTGTACTGGATTTCATCAAATAAGCTTGTAATAAGCTAATAAGCCATTCAGCAGAATCCAGAATACTGTTGAACCAGTGAAGTGATGATAAGTATAAGCTACTTGCAGCCCTAGCAAATAGGCTGCTAGGGAAAACTTAAGCATAGGATCTTAAAGTTGGGTGGATGAGCTTCACAAAAAACTAAACCACACAAGCTTATGACCACAAATGAGCTTTTTAGAAACTGTTGGTAATGGTGTAAGTTCACTGAATTCTCAGTGAACTGTTGAGAATGGGCAAACAAAAAGCTCTAATTTAACTTATCAAATGAGCTCATGAGAGCTCAACAAACACTGAAACACTGAGTATGATAGATTAGCCTTACATAAGGCCAAAAATCACAAGCTCAAGCTCAATGAGGAACTTTTCATGAGCTTAGGAAAACAACTCCACTACACAGTTTGCTTCTGTGTAGTGAGTAAGATGGGACAAAAAAGGTAAAAGTGATTAAGCTATCTAATAAGCTACAAACTGAAAAACAAGCATACACATAATAAAAAGGTCATAAGGGGTACACAAAGAAGCCAAATGTACAAGCTAGGGCTAAGTCATAAAGCTTCTGCAAGCTTATGAACTTGACAGCTAGACTTGTGCACAGGGCAAAAACAAGCTATAAAAAGCTATAAAATAAGCAGTTAAACATGACATATAAAAATTAACAAAAATAGAATAAACAAGATTAGCAACAAAACATTAAAACTCTAAAAGCACTAAACATGAAACTAAGTAACAAAGACATAGGAAAATAAACAATTAAATCAAAAATAGGAAAACTAGAAATTTGACTTTTAACTAAAAACTAAAAAGTTGACTAAACTGAATTAAGAACTTAAACTACTGATTTAATATGTTATATTAAGCTATAAGAACATGAAATAAACAAAGATACACAAGAATTGAACAAGTATGCAAGATTCTAGGATCTAACAACCTCACAGTGCTCATAATGAGATTGTCAAGTGTCAAATTGACTTTCTACCATGCTACACCCTTTGGTTAGTATTCCACTGAGTTACTTAGGCCATATGAAGAGTACATCAAACAAGAGCAACCACAAACACAGCCTTAAACACAGTTTCATTATCAAATCCAAACAACCTTAAAATAGACTGTTATGAAGTTTTTCAAAGCAAAAGACTGCATAAACTTATTTCATCAAATCCAGAAATCATATTGTGTCAAAATAGACTTTTTTAAGCATAAACAAGTAGTCACTCAAGTCTAAACCTAGGTTTCTCAAAAACAAGCATAGTGACAGTCCAAATACCATTTCAAACTTCAATCAAATCCAAAACATACCAACCTAAGATTAAGCTATAATAACACTAAATAACAACAAAGAAACACAGAAACATGATAATTAAAGCATTTAAAACACTGAAACAAGAAATGCAAAAATGGTAAAAATGAGCTTACAAGTGAATCCAAGCTGAAAATGAGAACCATGGCCACAGAATACATCCTAAGGCTTTCCACAAAGCTTCTAAACCAAAGGCAATCCACAATTAACCTTGCTCCATGCAGTTTCACCAAGATCACTTCATTATTTTTGGTTTTTCATTGTTTTCTTGATTTTTAGTGTTTTCTGAATTTTAAAGACTAAACTTGTTTTAAGGTTTCTAAAAGCTTTAAAGCTTTGTCAGGAGCTTATGTGAGCTTAAAGAGTCCTTTAAACAACTAAATAACAAGAATTTAAAGAACATGAAATTTAAAGGTAATTTAAGGAAAAACTTAAAACTGAAAAGAAACTTAAAATTAAACTGGAAATAAAGGTTCATTACACTAATTTGATGAGAATACAACATTGAAAGCAATAAAATGACTTGAAATTAAAGAAAGTAGTAAACTTAATTAACTCACGTTGACCTAGGCTAATCCAAAGGTAATCTTCTCTCTTCCTTCTCTTCTGATCTTTATAGTCATTTGAGTTCCCACTAGCTTCCTTGTTAAATCCCACTTGCCATCTTGACCTTTGATTGCTCTGAATTCATCCTAGCCGTTTAAACTACTTTTGGCGCCAAAAGTGTTATAGGCTTCGCTAGCGCTTTTAGAGCAATTAATGCTTCTTGGTTGCTTGTGGAGGTGGAAGGGACATGGTTGGATAGGTTTAGAGGTCAAGTTGAAGAGTGGGTAACAAAACAGGGATTGTGAGGTGAGGTGAAGTTGATGGTGTGGGAATGCATTAAATGCATTATAGGCAGGTGTATAGGTGGAAGGAGGTGGTGGTGAGAGTTGTTAGGCATTTGTACCGGGGTGAGGTGGAAAGGTGGTGAATACCACTGGTTTTGGGATTGCAGGTGAGGGTGAGGGAGATAAACAGTGTAGGCGGGTTTACTTGGGTTTGACTGGGGGTTCAAAATGGGGGGTTCACAGGATATTGACAGGGGTCTTTTTGGTTTGGTCAGTTAATAATACACAAAAAGGGTCCGTTTGGTTTTGGATTATCACAAGGACCATATTTGTAATATTCTGAAAGTTGAGGGGCCTGATTTAACAAGTTTCCAAAGTATCTTCAAGGGACCAAACCTGCCAAATATACAATAACACAAGGACCAAAGTTGTATTTTTTAACATTTTAAAACTTTAAGGACCATTTGTGTCAATTTTGGATTTTGAAGGGGTGAAATTGTAAATTTCCCAAAAGTTATCAAAAGGTTCCAAATTATAAATTATGAATAGTACAAGGGTATTATTTGTTAAGTTTACATTTTTAAATACCTAGGGACTAATTTTGCCATTTTTGAAACTTGAGGGGTAAAAGTTGCCAATTTGTGAAAACTTTCATCCAGAGATTATTTGTGAACATGTTTGATTATCCAATGACTAAAGTTGACTTTTCATATATTTTAAACTTTCAGGGACTAGTTTTGTTAATTTGTGAAAACTCAGGGACCGAAAATGACAGCTTTGTGAACTTTGCATGCTTTTCACTTATTTTCAATCTTTTTGTACCTGAATCACATAAAACACATTTCAATGATATTTGTAACATTTATATGGTCATTTGTGTGTTTTTGGTCGTTTTTGTGGGTTTAAATAATATAAAATATATGTGTATTTAGACACATATCAAATCCCCCACACTAAACTATTGCTAGTCTCTAGCAATCTTTTATGAAAATTTAATGGATTTCATCTCTTTACCAAAAGCCATTACTTCTGGAGTAGCAAATTGTTTCAGTTCAAGTAAGAACCTTGGTACAATGATAACCAAATGATTTTGAGCAAATCACCAGCTTTCAACGGTTTTGATTTGTCTTTACCAGAAGCTGTTTGCTTCTGGACTAGCCAACTCTTAGATAAATTATCAATATTATCTTTGGTGAGTCGATTTACCAATTATGGTTTTGCAACTGCCTTTACCACAAGCCATAAACTTGCGGGCTAGCCAACTCTTCACTAATTAAAGATATGGTGAGCTGAACACCATACAATTTTGGGCAAATTGCAAGCCGTCAACGGATTTGAGATATCTTAACCAAGAGCCGTTTGCTCCTGGATTAGCCAATCCTTATGTGGGTTAGACATGGTGGACTGATTACCATTTGTTGTGTTTAGTACATAGTACTTCTACTAAAAAACTTTTTAAAATTTGGCCATTTTGAGGGAAAAAGGGACTAAAAGGGTACATTTATGATCAAATTCGCCAGAATTTCCCCACCACACTTAGAAATGAATATTGTCCTCAATATTCAAAGTCCCGCTATTATGCGAATCCTTGAACGTAAAAAGATAATATTACTAGCTAAGTGTAGAAACACAACAATTATTCTCTTTTTTAATATTTACAATTTTCATTCATTTTTTATATCTATATACAACATGTGGGGCATCTCCCCCACACTAAGGGGGTACACACGGGTTAAAACCCATGTTTAACTACTGTTTTTGATTACCGAGTCGCTAGCTTGACTCGACCTCAAATTAAATGGTTCATGAGGAAGCTCTTTTTTGATAACCGAGTCGCTAGCTTGACTCGGCCCCGAATTAAATGGTTCATGGGAAATGACTGGATGAGAAATTGGAGTGGGGTCACCACTCACAGAATTATGAATAGTAAGGTAAGGAGAATATTTTTGGTTTTTGATTTTATAATATAAACAGAAAAGGGAAAATGTTTTTGTATTTTTATCTTTTATATATATAGAAAGAAAAGAAAAATATTTTTGTGTTTTATATTGTTTTAGGAATTGAAAAAGATAATATATATAATATATATAAGGGATAGATATTTCAACAAAACACAAGTCGTATCTGCAAAGACACCTCCCCGGCCGTGCGCCTGATACAAAATTCGATTAAGCTCAAACGGTCTATCTTTTTTTAGTCAACCACTTGTGAATGGTCAACCATAAAAGTCAAACAGCTCAGAGCAAAATGCAATTAAGTCCAGGAGAGTTTAGTGTTTCCCCGGGTCGTTAAGTCCCAACGAGGTGTGTAAACTGTAATAAAACGAATCTGTGTGTGCTGAAATGATATTGAATATACAAAAACAGGAATATGATTGACTAACACTAAGAATGTGAATAGTGATAGCTCTGTCACAGCTATGTCGTTAAAAACGTGCAATCAGAAACCTAAAAACGTAAAAGATAAACAAACGTACGTTTAACTTAAATTAAACGTAAACGTATAAAAACAAAACGATTATAACTATAGTAGGGATTTGCATGTCTTAGCGACTTAAATGCAAATTAAATATAATTAAAAGTTTTATTTATAATTTACAAATTTATATAAAAGTTAAGAAAACTAAAAAACTAAAACGTATATGTTTACGTAACAATTACGTAAACGTAACAAAATAAAGAGTGAATTCGGTCCAATACAACTCCCACAAATGTGAAAATCATATTTTTGGAATCCTAAAAAGATAAGAAAATTATTAGAAAATTAAAATAAATTTTTACACTATGTACTTAATTATTATAAATAAAAAATGAATTAAATGTATTTAAAAATGAATTAAATGATAAGAAAATCTAAAATTAACTTAAATAAATGAAATAAAGAATCTGAAAAATCTAAAATATTATAAAATAATTTTTGAAACTAAAAATGTATTTTATTACACAATTATTCTATTATTTATTAATTATTTACTATTATTAATTACTAAAAACTATTATTGATTTATTAAAAATACTAAATGAATAAAGAAAATCTGAAACTTTTTACATAATTCTAAAATAAATATAAGAAGCTGAGAAAAATCTAAAAACTATATGTCCTTAACAAAAATAAACTAATAAGCAATTAAGCTTCTAAATAGAAGCTATCACTTAGCTTTAAAGTGGAGCTTCTTGGTTTTTTTTTTTTTTTTTTTCTTCTGAAACTCAATATGTACAGAATACGAACAAGTTTAATGAAAACAAAAACTTACAAACTAAGAAATAAGCAATTCATGGGCTTATGACTCCCACAGTTAAGCTTTTGGCTTCACAGTGGAGTTTAAGCTTAGAATAAGCTTGGAAAAAGCTTTATACAGGAAACAAAAGATAAAATAAGATATACACAAGTCCAATGGATCAATATAAACAAGAAAATGGACTGGAATGGTGCACAAGTGTGAGCTTATGGTTTAGACAGTTAAGCTTTTTGGGCTTAACTTGGATGGAGTGAAGGCTTGAATAAGGCTGGTATAAGCTCCACACTGGAAAGTAAAAGAAAAATAATAATATGTATACAAGTTATATGGACAAGTATAAACAAGCATGTGTACTGGATTTCATCAAATAAGCTTGTAATAAGCTAATAAGCCATTCGCGAGAATCCGAATCCACTTTGAACCAAAGAAGTGATGATAAGTATAAGTTACTTGCAGCCTCTAGCAAATAGGTTCGCTAGGGAAAAATTAAGCATAGGATCTTAAAGTTGGGTGGATGAGCTTCACAAAAACTAAACCACAAAGCTTATGACCACAAATGAGCTTTTAGGAGCTGTTGGTAATGGTGTAAGTTCAGAATTCTCGAAACTGCTGAGAATGGGCAAACAACAAGCTCTAATTTAACTTATCAAATGAGCTCATGAGAGCTCAACAAACACTGAAACACTGAGTATGATAGATTAGCCTTACATAAGGCCAAAAATCACAAGCTCAAGCTCAATGAGGAACTTTTCATGAGCTTAGGAAAACAACTCCACTACACACGCTTTGCTTCTGTGTAGTGAGTAAGATGGGACAAAAAAGGTAAAAGTGATTAAGCTATCTAATAAGCTACAAACTGAAAAACAAGCATACACATAATAAAAAGGTCATAAGGGGTACACAAAGAAGCCAAATGTACAAGCTAGGGCTAAGTCATAAAGCTTCTGCAAGCTTATGAACTTGACAGCTAGACTTGTGCACAGGGCAAAAACAAGCTATAAAAAGCTATAAAATAAGCAGTTAAACATGACATATAAAAATTAACAAAAATAGAATAAACAAGATTAGCAACAAAACATTAAAACTCTAAAAGCACTAAACATGAAACTAAGTAACAAAGACATAGGAAAATAAACAATTAAATCAAAAATAGGAAAACTAGAAATTTGACTTTTAACTAAAACTAAAAGTTGACTAAACTGAATTAAGAACTTAAACTACTGATTTAATATGTTATATTAAGCTATAAGAACATGAAATAAACAAAGATACACAAGAATTGAACAAGTATGCAAGATTCTAGGATCTAACAACCTCACAATGCTCATAATGAGATTGTCAAGTGTCAAATTGACTTTCTACCATGCTACACCCTTTGGTTAGTATTCCACTGAGTTACTTAGGCCATATGAAGAGTACATCAAACAAGAGCAACCACAAACACAGCCTTAAACACAGTTTCATTATCAAATCCAAACAACCTTAAAATAGACTGTTATGAAGTTTTTCAAAGCAAAAGACTGCATAAACTTATTTCATCAAATCCAGAAATCATATTGTGTCAAAATAGACTTTTTTAAGCATAAACAAGTAGTCACTCAAGTCTAAACCTAGGTTTCTCAAAAACAAGCATAGTGACAGTCCAAATACCATTTCAAACTTCAATCAAATCCAAAACATACCAACCTAAGATTAAGCTATAATAACACTAAATAACAACAAAGAAACACAGAAACATGATAATTAAAGCATTTAAAACACTGAAACAGTAAAATGCAAAAATGGTAAAAATGAGCTTACAAGTGAATCCAAGCTGAAAATGAGAACCATGGCCACAGAACACATCCTAAGGCTTTCCACAAAGCTTCTAAACCAAAGGCAATCCACAATTAACCTTGCTCCATGCAGCTTCACCAAGATCACTTCATTATTTTTGGTTTTTCATTGTTTTTCTTGATTTTTAGTGTTTTCTGAATTTTAAAGACTAAACTTGTTTTAAGGTTTCTAAAAGCTTTAAAGCTTTGTCAGGAGCTTATGTGAGCTTAAAGAGTCCTTTAAACAACTACATAACAAGAATTTAAAGAACATGAAATTTAAAGGTAATTTAAGGAAAAACTTAAAACTGAAAAGAAACTTAAAATTAAACTGGAAATAAAGGTTCATTACACTAATTTGATGAGAATACAACATTGAAAGCAATAAAATGACTTGAAATTAAAGAAAGTAGTAAACTTAATTAACTACGTGACCTAGGCTAATCCAAAGGTAATCTTCTCTCTTCCTTCTCTTCTGATCTTTATAGTCATTTGAGTTCCCACTAGCTTCCTTGTTAAATCCCACTTGCCATCTTGACCTTTGATTGCTCTGAATTCATCCTAGCCGTTTAAACTACTTTTGGCGCCAAAAGTGTTATAGGCTGCTTGGGGCAGTTTTAGAGCAATTAATGCTTCTTGGTTGCTTGTGTAGGTGGAAGGGACATGGTTGGATAGGTTTAGAGGTCAAGTTGAAGAGTGGGTAACAAAAACAGGGGATTGTGAGGTGAGGTGAAGTTGATGGTGTGGGAATGCATTAAATGCATTATAGGCAGGTGTATAGGTGGAAGGAGGTGGTGGTGAGAGTTGTTAGACATTTGGGGTGAGGTGGAAAGGTGGTGAATACCACCGGTTTTGGGATTGCAGGTGAGGGTGGGGAGATAAACGCAGTGTAGGCGGGTTTACTTGGGTTTGACTGGGGTTCAAAATGGGAGGTTCACAGGATATTGACAGGGGTCTTTTGGGTTTGGCTGGGGTTAATAATACACAAAAGGGTCCGTTTGGTTTTGGATTATCACAAGGACCATATTTGTAATATTCTGAAAGTTGAGGGGCCTGATTTAACAAGTTTCCAAAGTATCTTCAAGGGACCAAACCTGCCAAATATACAATAACACAAGGACCAAAGTTGTATTTTTTAACATTTTAAAACTTTAAGGACCATTTGTGTCAATTTTGGATTTTGAAGGGGTGAAATTGTAAATTTCCCAAAAGTTATTAAAAGGTTCCAAATTATAAATTATGAATAGTACAAGGGTATTATTTGTTAAGTTTACATTTTTAAATACCTAGGGACTAATTTTGCCATTTTTGAAACTTGAGGGGTAAAAGTTGCCAATTTGTGAAAACTTTCATCCAGAGATTATTTGTGAACATGTTTGATTATCCAATGACTAAAGTTGACTTTTCATATATTTTAAACTTTCAGGGACTAGTTTTGTTAATTTGTGAAACTCTGTGGACTGAAAATGACAGTATTGTGAACTTTGCATGCTTTTCACTTATTTTCAATCTTTTTGTACCTGAATCACATAAAACACATTTCAATGATATTTGTAACATTTATATAGTCATTTGTGTGTTTTGGTCGTTTTTGTGGGTTTAAATAATATAAAATATATGTGTATTTAGACACATATCAAATCCCCCACACTAAACTATTGCTAGTCTCTAGCAATCTTTTATGAAAATTTAATGGATTTCATCTCTTTACCAAAAGCCATTACTTCTGGAGTAGCAAATTGTTTCAGTTCAAGTAAGAACCTTGGTACAATGATAACCAAATGATTTTGAGCAAATCACCAGCTTTCAACGGTTTTGATTTGTCTTTACCGAAGCCGCTTTGTTGGACTAGCCAACTCATAGATAAATTATCAATATTATCTTTGGTGAGTCGATTACCAATTATGGTTTTGCAACTGCCTTTACCACAAGCCATAAACTTGCGGGCTAGCCAACTCTTCACTAATTAAAGATATGGTGAGCTGAACACCATACAATTTTGGGCAAATTGTCAGCCGTCAACGGATTTGAGATATCTTTACCAAGAGCCGTTTGCTCCTGGATTAGCCAATCCTTATGTGGGTTAGACATGGTGGACTGATTACCATTTGTTGTGTTTAGTACATAGTACTTCTACTAAAAATTTTAAAATTTGGCCATTTTTAGGGGAAAAAGGGACTAAAAGGGTACATTTATGATCAAATTCGCGATTTCCCCACACTTAGAAATGAATATTGTCCTCAATATTCAAAGTCCCGCTATTATGCGAATCCTTGAACGTGAAAAGATAACATTACTAGCTAAGTGTAGAAACACAACAATTATTCTCTTTTTAATATTTACAATTTTCATTCATTTTTAAGATCTATATACAACATGTGGGGCATCTCCCCACACTAAGGGGTACACACGGGTTAAAACCCATGTTTAACTACTTTTTTTTGATTACCGAGTCGCTAGCTTGACTCGACCTCGAATTAAATGGTTCATGAGGAAGCTACTGTTTTTGATAACCGAGTCGCTAGCTTGACTCGGCCCGATTAAATGGTTCATGGGGAAATGACTGGATGAGAAATTGGAGTGGGGTCACCACTCACGTAATTATGAATAGTAAGGTAAGGAGAATATTTTTGGTTTTCGATTTTATAATATAAACAGAAAAGGGAAAATATTTTTGTATTTTTATCTTTTATATATATAGAAAGAAAAGAAAAATATTTTTGTGTTTTATATTGTTTTAGGAATTGAAAAAGATAATATATATAATATATATAAGGGATAGATATTTCAACAAAACACAAGTACGTTATACGCAGCACACCTCCCCGGCAGCGGCGCCAAATTTCGATTCGCTCCAAACGGTCTATCTTTTATTAGTCAACCACTTGTGAATGGTCAACCATAAAAGTCAAACAGCTCAGAGCAAAATGCAATTAAGTCCGGAGGAGTTTAGTGTTTCCCCGGGTCGTTAAGTCCCAACGAGGTGTGTAAACTGTAATAAAACGAATCTGTGTGTGGCTTTGAAATGATATTGAATATACAAAAACAGGAATATGATTGACTAACACTAAGAATGTGAATAGTGATAGCTCTGTCACAGCTATGTCGTTAAAACGCAATCGAGAAACCTAAAAACGTAAAAGATAAACAAACGTACGCTTAACTTAAATTAAACGAAACGTATAAAACAAAACGATTTATAACTATAGTAGGGATTTGCATGTCTTAGCGACTTAAATGCAAATTAAATATAATTAAAAGTTTTATTTATAATTTACAAATTTATATAAAAGTTAAGAAAACTAAAAAACTAAAAGCATATATGTTTACGTAACAATTACGTAAACGTAACAAAAAAATAAAAGAGTGAATTCGGTCCAATACAACTCCCACAAATGTGAAAATCATATTTTGGAATCCTAAAAAGATAAGAAAATTATTAGAAAATTAAAATAAATTTTTACACTATGTACTTAATTATTATAAATAAAAAATGAATTAAATGTATTTAAAAATGAATTAAATGATAAGAAAATCTAAAATTAACTTAAATAAATGAAATAAAGAATCTGAAAAATCTAAAATATTATAAAATAATTTTTGAAACTAAAAATGTATTTTATTACACAATTATTCTATTATTTATTAATTATTTACTATTATTAATTACTAAAAACTATTATTGATTTATTAAAAATACTAAATGAATAAAGAAAATCAAACTTTTACATAATTCTAAAATAAATATAAGAAGCTGAGAAAAATCTAAAAACTATATGTCCTTAACAAAAATAAACTAATAAGCAATTAAGCTTCTAAATAGAAGCTATCACTTAGCTTTAAAGTGGAGCTTCTTGGTTTTTTTTCTTTTCCAAACTCAATATGTACAGAATACGAACAAGTTTAATGAAAACAAAAACTTACAAACTAAGAAATAAGCAATTCATGGGCTTATGACTCCCACAGTTAAGCTTTTGGCTTCACAAGGTGAGTTTAAGCTTAGAATAAGCTTGGAAAAAGCTTTATACAAGAAACAAAAGATAAAATAAGATATACACAAGTCCAATGGATCAATATAAACAAGAAAATGGACCTGAATGGTGCACAAGTGTGAGCTTATGGTTTAGACAGTTAAGCATTTTGGGCTTAACTTGGATGGAGTGAAGGCTTGAATAAGCGGTATAAGCTCCCACTAATCGGAAAGTAAAAGAAAAATAATATGTATACAAGTTATATGGACAAGTATAAACAAGCATGTGTACTGGATTTCATCAAATAAGCTTGTAATAAGCTAATAAGCCATTCAGCCAGAATCCAGAATACCGAACCAGTGAAAGTGATGATAAGTATAAGCTACTTGCATTCTAGCAAATAGGTCGCTAGGGAAAAAAATTAAGCATAGGATCTTAAAGTTGGGTGGATGAGCTTCACAAAAAACTAAACCACGCAAGCTTATGACCACAAATGAGCTTTTAGAGTTTGGTAATGGTGTAAGTTCACTGAATTCTCAGTGAACTGTTGAGAATGGGCAAAC
This sequence comes from Chrysanthemum makinoi, assembly GCA_910596185.1. Lineage (NCBI taxonomy): Eukaryota > Viridiplantae > Streptophyta > Magnoliopsida > Asterales > Asteraceae > Chrysanthemum > Chrysanthemum makinoi. The sequence goes on from OU343224.1 coordinate 60,749,289, forward strand.
AACAAGCTCTAATTTAACTTATCAAATGAGCTCATGAGAGCTCAACAAACACTGAAACACTGAGTATGATAGATTAGCCTTACATAAGGCCAAAAATCACAAGCTCAAGCTCAATGAGGAACTTTTCATGAGCTTAGGAAAACAACTCCACTACACTGTTTGCTTCTGTGTAGTGAGTAAGATGGGACAAAAAAGGTAAAAGTGATTAAGCTATCTAATAAGCTACAAACTGAAAAACAAGCATACACATAATAAAAAGGTCATAAGGGGTACAAAAGCCAAATGTACAAGCTAGGGCTAAGTCATAAAGCTTTCGCAAGCTTATGAACTTGATAGACTTGTGCAATGTGGCAAAACAAGCTATAAAAAAGCTATAAAATAAGCAGTTAAACATGACATATAAAAATTAACAAAAATAGAATAAACAAGATTAGCAACAAAACATTAAAACTCTAAAAGCACTAAACATGAAACTAAGTAACAAAGACATAGGAAAATAAACAATTAAATCAAAAATAGGAAAACTAGAAATTTGACTTTTAACTAAAAACTAAAAAATTGACTAAACTGAATTAAGAAATTAAACTACTGATTTAATATGTTATATTAAGCTATAAGAACATGAAATAAACAAAGATACACAATAATTGAACAAGTATGCAAGATTCTAGGATCTAACAACCTCACAGTGCTCATAATGAGATTGTCAAGTGTCAAATTGACTTTCTACCATGCTACACCCTTTGGTTAGTATTCCACTGAGTTACTTAGGCCATATGAAGAGTACATCAAACAAGAGCAACCACAAACACAGCCTTAAACACATTTCATTATCAAATCTAAACAACCTTAAAATAGACTGTTATGAAGTTTTTCAAAGCAAAAGACTGCATAAACTTATTTCATCAAATCCAGAAATCATATTGTGTCAAAATAGACTTTTTTAAGCATAAACAAGTAGTCACTCAAGTCTAAACCTAGGTTTCTCAAAAACAAGCATAGTGACAGTCCAAATACCATTTCAAACTTCAATCAAATCCAAAACATACCAACCTAAGATTAAGCTATAATAACACTAAATAACAACAAAGAAACACAGAAACATGATAATTAAAGCATTTAAAACACTGAAACAATAAATGCAAAAAATGGTAAAAATGAGCTTACAAGTGAATCCAAGCTGAAAATGAGAACCATGGCCACAGAATACATCCTAAGGCTTTGCACAAAGCTTCTAAACCAAAGGCAATCCACAATTAACCTTGCTCCATGCAGTTTCACCAAGATCACTTCATTATTTTTGGTTTTTCATTGTTTTTCTTGATTTTTAGTGTTTTTCTGAATTTTAAAGACTAAACTTGTTTTAAGGTTTCTAAAAGCTTTAAAGCTTTGTCGTGGAGCTTATGTGAGCTTAAAGAGTCCTTTAAACAACTACATAACAAGAATTTAAAGAACATGAAATTTAAAGGTAATTTAAGGAAAAACTTAAAACTGAAAAGAAACTTAAAATTAAACTGGAAATAAAGGTTCATTACACTAATTTGATGAGAATACAACATTGAAAGCAATAAAATGACTTGAAATTAAAGAAAGTAGTAAACTTAATTAACTACGTGACCTAGGCTAATCCAAAGGTAATCTTCTCTCTTCCTTCTCTTCTGATCTTTATAGTCATTTGAGTTCCCACTAGCTTCCTTGTTAAATCCCACTTGCCATCTTGACCTTTGATTGCTCTGAATTCATCCTAGCCGTTTAAACTACTTTTGGCGCAAAAAGTGTTATCGACTGCTTGGGGCAGTTTCAGAGCAATTAGTGCTTCTTGGTTGCTTGTGGAGGTGGAAGGGACATGGTTGGATAGGTTTAGAGGTCAAGTTGAAGAGTGGGTAACAAAAACAGGGGATTGTGAGGTGAGGTGAAGTTGATGGTGTGGGAATGCATTAAATGCATTATAGGCAGGTGTATAGGTGGAAGGAGGTGGTGGTGAGAGTTGTTAGACAGCTGGGGGTGAGGTGGAAAGGAGGTGAATACCACTGTTTTGGGATTGCGGTGAGGGTGAGGAGATAAACAAAGTGTAGGCGGGTTTACTTGGGTTTGACTGGGGTTCAAAATGGGGGTTCACAGGATATTGACAGGGGTCTTTTGGTTTGGTAGGGGTTAATAATACACAAAAAGGGTCCGTTTGGTTTTGGATTATCACAAGGACCATATTTGTAATATTCTGAAAGTTGAGGGGCCTGATTTAACAAGTTTCCAAAGTATCTTCAAGGGACCAAACCTGCCAAATATACAATAACACAAGGACCAAAGTTGTATTTTTTAACATTTTAAAACTTTAAGGACCATTTGTGTCAATTTTGGATTTTGAAGGGGTGAAATTGTAAATTTCCCAAAAGTTATCAAAAGGTTCCAAATTATAAATTATGAATAGTACAAGGGTATTATTTGTTAAGTTTACATTTTTAAATACCTAGGGACTAATTTTGCCATTTTTGAAACTTGAGGGGTAAAAGTTGCCAATTTGTGAAAACTTTCATCCAGAGATTATTTGTGAACATGTTTGATTATCCAATGACTAAAGTTGACTTTTCATATATTTTAAACTTTCAGGGACTAGTTTTGTTAATTTGTGAAACTCCAGGGACTGAAAATGACAGTTTTGTGAACTTTGCATGCTTTTCACTTATTTTCAATCTTTTTGTACCTGAATCACATAAAAACACATTTCAATGATATTTGTAACATTTATATGGTCATTTGTGTGTTTTTGGTCGTTTTTGTGGGTTTAAATAATATAAAATATATGTGTATTTAGACACATATCAAATCCCCCACACTAAACTATTGCTAGTCTCTAGCAATCTTTTATGAAAATTTAATGGATTTCATCTCTTTACCAAAAGCCATTACTCGAGTAGCAAATTGTTTCAGCTCAAGTAAGAACCTTGGTACAATGATAACCAAATGATTTTGAGCAAATCACCACCTTTCAACGGTTTTGATTTGTCTTTACCGAAGTCGCTTTGCTTCGGACTAGCCAACTCTTAGATATATTATCAATATTATCTTTGGTGAGTCGATTTACCAATTATGGTTTTAACTTGCCTTTACCACAAACGATAAACTTGCGGGCTAGCCAACTCTTCACTAATTAAAGATATGGTGAGCTGAACACCATACAATTTTGGGCAAATTGCAAGCCGTCAACGGATTTGAGATATCTTAACCAAGAGCCGTTTGCTCCTGGATTAGCCAATCCTTATGTGGGTTAGACATGGTGGACTGATTACCATTTGTTGTGTTTAGTACATAGTACTTCTACTAAAAAACTTTTTAAAATTTGGCCATTTTGAGGGAAAAAGGGACTAAAAGGGTACATTTATGATCAAATTCGCCAGAATTTCCCCACTTAGAAATGAATATTGTCCTCAATATTCAAAGTCCCGCTATTATGCTGAATCCTGAACGTAAAAAGATAACACTACTAGCTAAGTGTAGAAACACAACAATTATTCTCTTTTTAATATTTACAATTTTCATTCATTTTTAAGATCTATATACAACATGTGGGGCATCTCCCCACACTAAGGAGTACACACGGGTTAAAACCCATGTTTAACTCTCGTTTTTTGATTACCGAAGCTAGCTTGACTCGACCTCGAATTAAATGGTTCATGAGGAAGCTCTGTTTGATAACCGAAGTCGCTAGCTTGACTCGGCCCCATTAAATGGTTCATGGGGAAATGACCGATGAGAAATTGGAGTGGGGTCACCACTCATGAATTATGAATAGTAAGGTAAGGAGAATATTTTGGTTTTGATTTTATAATATAAACAGAAAAGGGAAAATGTTTTTGTGATTTTTATCTTTTATATATATAGAAAGAAAAGAAAAATATTTTTGTGTTTTATATTGTTTTAGGAATTGAAAAAGATAATATATATAATATATATAAGGGATAGATATTTCAACAAAACACAAGTCACGTTATAATGCAAAGACACCTCGGCGCCAATTCGATTCGCTCCAAACGGTATATCTTTTATTAGTCAACCACTTGTGAATGGTCAACCATAAAAGTCAAACAGCTCAGAGCAAAATGCAATTAAGTCCAGGAGAGTTTAGTGTTTCCCCGGGTCGTTAAGTCCCAACGAGGTGTGTAAACTGTAATAAAACGAACTGTGTGTCTTTGAAATGATATTGAATATACAAAAACAGGAATATGATTGACTAACACTAAGAATGTGAATAGTGATAGCTCTGTACGCCTATGTCGTTAAAAACGTGCAATCGAAACCTAAAACGAAAAGATAAACAAACGCACGCTTTAACTTAAATTAAATGTAAACGTATAAAAACAAAACGATTATAACTATAGTAGGGATTTGCATGTCTTAGCGACTTAAATGCAAATTAAATATAATTAAAAGTTTTATTTATAATTTACAAATTTATATAAAAGTTAAGAAAACTAAAAAACTAAAACGTATATGTTTACGTAACAATTACGTAAACGTAACAAAATAAAGAGTGAATTCGGTCCAATACAACTCCCACAAATGTGAAAATCATATTTTTGGAATCCTAAAAAGATAAGAAAATTATTAGAAAATTAAAATAAATTTTACACCTATGTAATTAATTATTATAAATAAAAATGAATTAAATGTATTTAAAATGAATTAAATGATAAGAAAATCTAAAATTAACTTAAATAAATGAAATAAAGAATCTGAAAAATCTAAAATATTATAAAATAATTTTTGAAACTAAAAATGTATTTTATTACACAATTATTCTATTATTTATTAATTATTTACTATTATTAATTACTAAAAACTATTATTGATTTATTAAAAATAGTAAATGAATAAAGAAAATCTGAAACTTTTTACATAATTCTAAAATAAATATAAGAAGCTGAGAAAAATCTAAAAACTATATGTCCTTAACAAAAATAAACTAATAAGCAATTAAGCTTCTAAATAGAAGCTATCACTTAGCTTTAAAGTGGAGCTTCTTGGTTTTTTTTTTTTTCTTCCAAACTCAATATGTACGAATCTAACAAGTTTAATGAAAACAAAAACTTACAAACTAAGAAATAAGCAATTCATGGGCTTATGACTCCCAGCTTAAGCTTTTGGCTTCACAGTGGAGTTTAAGCTTAGAATAAGCTTGGAAAAAGCTTTATACAGGAAACAAAAGATAAAATAAGATATACACAAGTCCAATGGATCAATATAAACAAGAAAATGGACTGGAATGGTGCACAAGTGTGAGCTTATGGTTTAGACGTTAAGCTTTTGGGCTTAACTTGGATGGAGTGAAGGCTTGAATAAGGCTGGTATAAGCTCCACACTGGAAAGTAAAAGAAAAATAATAATATGTATACAAGTTATATGGACAAGTATAAACAAGCATGTGTACTGGATTTCATCAAATAAGCTTGTAATAAGCTAATAAGCCATTCAGCCGAGAATCCGAATATCTTCTTTGAACGTGAAGATGATGATAAGTATAAGCTACTTGCCCTAGCAAATAGGTCGCTAGGGAAAAATTAAGCATAGGATCTTAAATTTGGGTGGATGAGCTTCACAAAAAACTAAACCACACAAGCTTATGACCACAAATGAGCTTTTTAGGAGCTGTTGGTAATGGTGTAAGTTCACTGAATTCTCAGTGAACTGTTGAGAATGGGCAAACAACAAGCTCTAATTTAACTTATCAAATGAGCTCATGAGAGCTCAACAAACACTGAAACACTGAGTATGATAGATTAGCCTTACATAAGGCCAAAAATCACAAGCTCAAGCTCAATGAGGAACTTTTCATGAGCTTAGGAAAACAACTCCACTACACTGTTTGCTTCTGTGTAGTGAGTAAGATGGGACAAAAAAGGTAAAAGTGATTAAGCTATCTAATAAGCTACAAACTGAAAAACAAGCATACACATAATAAAAAGGTCATAAGGGGTACACAAAGAAGCCAAATGTACAAGCTAGGGCTAAGTCATAAAGCTTCTGCAAGCTTATGAACTTGACAACTAGACTTGTGCAATGGCAAAACAAGCTATAAAAAGCTATAAAATAAGCGCTTAAACATGACATATAAAAATTAACAAAAATAGAATAAACAAGATTAGCAACAAAACATTAAAACTCTAAAAGCACTAAACATGAAACTAAGTAACAAAGACACAGGAAAATAAACAATTAAATCAAAAACAGGAAAACTAAAAATTTAACTTTTGACTAAAAACTAAAAAGTTGACTAAACTGAATTTAGAACTTAAACTACTGATTTAATATGTTATATTAAGCTATAAGAACATGAAATAAACAAAGATACACAAGAATTGAACAAGTATGCAAGATTCTAGGATCTAACAACCTCACAAAGGCTCATAATGAGATTGCCAAGTGTCAAATTGACTTTCTACCATGCTACACCCTTTGGTTAGTATTCCACTGAGTTACTTAGGCCATATGAAGAGTACATCAAACAAGAGCAACCACAAACACAACCTTTAAACACATTATCAAATCCAAACAACCTTAAAATAGACTGTTATGAAGTTTTTCAAAGCAAAGACCGCATAAACTTATTTCATCAAATCCTAGAAATCATATTGTGTCAAAATAGATCTTTTTAAGCATAAACAAGTAGTCACTCAAGTCTAAACCTAGGTTTCTCAAAAACAAGCATAGTGACAGTCAAATACCATTTCAAACTTCAATCAAATCCAAAACATACCAACCTAAGATTAAGCTATAATAACACTAAATAACAACAAAGAAACACAGAAACATGATAATTAAAGCATTTAAAACACTGAAACAGTAAAATGCAAAAAATGGTAAAAATGAGCTTACAAGTGAATCCAAGCTGAAAATGAGAACCATGGCCACAGAATACATCCTAAGGCTTTCCACAAAGCTTCTAAACCAAAGGCAATCCACAATTAACCTTGCTCCATGCAGTTTCACCAAGATCACTTCATTATTTTTTGGTTTTTCATTGTTTTTCTTGATTTTAGTGTTTTCAATTTTAAAGACTAAACTTGTTTTAAGGTTTCTAAAAGCTTTAAAGCTTTGTCAGGAGCTTATGTGAGCTTAAAGAGTCCTTTAAACAACTACATAACAAGAATTTAAAGAACATGAAATTTAAAGGTAATTTAAGGAAAAACTTAAAACTGAAAAGAAACTTAAAATTAAACTGGAAATAAAGGTTCATTACACTAATTTGATGAGAATACAACATTGAAAGCAATAAAATGACTTGAAATTAAAGAAAGTAGTAAACTTAATTAACTACGTGACCTAGGCTAATCCAAAGGTAATCTTCTCTTCCTTCTCTTCTGATCTTTATAGTCATTTGAGTTCCCACTAGCTTCCTTGTTAAATCCCACTTGCCATCTTGACCTTTGATTGCTCTGAATTCATCCTAGCCGCTTTAAACTACTTTGGCCAAAAGTGTTATATATCGCTTGGGGCGATTTTAGAGCAATTAATGCTTCTTGGTTGCTTGTGGAGGTGGAAGGGACATGGTTGGATAGGTTTAGAGGTCAAGTTGAAGAGTGGGTAACAAAACAGGGGATTGTGAGGTGAGGTGAAGTTGATGGTGTGGAATGCATTAAATGCATTATGGTGAGGTGTATAGGTGGAAGGAGGTGGTGGTGAGAGTTGTTAGACAATTTGGGGTGAGGTGGAAAGGTGGTGAATACCACTGGTTTTGGGATTGCAGTGGGGTGAGGAGATAAACAAGAAGGTTTACTTGGGTTTGGGGGTTCAAAATGGGGGTTCACAGGATATTGACAGGGTCTTTTGGGTTTGGTTAGTTAATAATACACAAAAAGGGTCCGTTTGGTTTTGGATTATCACAAGGACCATATTTGTAATATTCTGAAAGTTGAGGGGCCTGATTTAACAAGTTTCCAAAGTATCTTCAAAGGGACCAAACCCGCCAAATATACAATAACACAAGGACCAAAGTTGTAATTTTAACATTTTAAAACTTTAAGGACCATTTGTGTCAATTTTGGATTTTGAAGGGGTGAAATTGTAAATTTCCCAAAAGTTATCAAAAGGTTCCAAATTATAAATTATGAATAGTACAAGGGTATTATTTGTTAAGTTTACATTTTTAAATACTTAGGGACTAATTTTGCCATTTTGAAACTTGAGGGGTAAAAGTTGCCAATTTGTGAAAACTTTCATCCAGAGATTATTTGTGAACATGTTTGATTATCCAATGACTAAAGTTGACTTTTCATATATTTTAAACTTTCAGGGACTAGTTTTGTTAATTTGTGAAACTCGGGGACCGAAAATGACAGTTTTGTGAACTTTGCATGCTTTTCACTTGTTTTCAATCTTTTGTACCTGAATCACATAAAAACACATTTCAATGATATTTGTAACATTTATATGGTCATTTGTGTGTTTTTGGTCGATTTTGTGGGTTTAAATAATATAAAATATATGTGTATTTAGACACATATCAAATCCCCACACTAAACTATTGCTAGTCTCTAGCAATCTTTTATGAAAATTTAATGGATTTCATCTCTTTACCAAAAGCCATTACTTCTGGAGTAGCAAATTGTTTCAGCTCAAGTAAGAACCTTGGTACAATGATAACCAAATGATTTTGAGCAAATCAACAGCTTTCAACGGTTTTGATTTGTCTTTACCAAGCTTTGTTTATACGACTAGCCAAACTCTTAGATAAATTATCAATATTATCTTTGGTGAGTCGATTTACCAATTATGGTTTTGCAAGCGCCTTTACCACAAGCCATAAACTTGCGGGCGGGCTAGCCAACTCTTCACTAATTAAAGATATGGTGAGGTGAACACCATACAATTTTGGGCAAATTGCAAGCCGTCAACGGATTTGAGATATCTTAACCAAGAGCCGTTTGCTCCTGGATTAGCCAATCCTTATGTGGGTTAGACATGGTGGACTGATTACCATTTGTTGTGTTTAGTACATAGTACTTCTACTAAAAAACTTTTTAAAATTTGGCCATTTTGAGGGAAAAAGGGACTAAAAGGGTACATTTATGATCAAATTAAGCGCTGAATTTCCACACTTAGAAATGAATATTGTCCTCAATATTCAAAGTCCCGCTATTATGCGAATCCTTGAACGTGAAAAGATAACATTACTAGCTAAGTGTAGAAACACAACAATTATTCTCTTTTTAATATTTACAATTTTCATTCATTTTTAAGATCTATATACAACATGTGGGGCATCTCCCCACACTAAGGGGTACACACGGGTTAAAACCCATGTTTAACCTCTTTATTTTTTTTTGATTACCGAGTCGCTAGCTTGACTCGACCTCGAATTAAATGGTTCATGAGGAAGCTATCGTTTTGATAACCGAGTCGCTAGCTTGACTCCGCCCTAATTAAATGGTTCATGGGGAAATGACTGATGAGAAATTGGAGTGGGGTCACCAACGAATTATGAATAGTAAGGTAAGGAGAATATTTTTGGATTTTGATTTTATAATATAAACAGAAAAGTGAAAATGTTTTTGTATTTTTATCTTTTATATATATAGAAAGAAAAGAAAAATATTTTTGTGTTTTATATTGTTTTAGGAATTGAAAAAGATAATATATATAATATATATAAGGGATAGATATTTCAACAAAACACAAGTCACGTTATCACATGACACACCTCCGCGGCGCCAAAAATTCGATTCGCTCCAAACGGTATATCTTTTATTAGTCAACCACTTGTGAATGGTCAACCATAAAAGTCAAACAGCTCGAGCAAAATGCAATTAAGTCCAGGAGAGTTTAGTGTTTCCCCGGGTCGTTAAGTCCCAACGAGGTGTGTAAACTGTAATAAAACGAATCTGTGTCTTGAAATGATATTGAATATACAAAACAGGAATCGATTGACTAACACTAAGAATGTGAATAGTGATAGCTCTGTTACAGCTATATGTCGTTAAAAACGCGTGCAATCAGAAACCTAAAAACGTAAAAGATAAACAAACGCGTCGTTTAACTTAAATTAAACGTAAACGTATAAAAAACAAAACGATTATAACTATAGTAGGGATTTGCATGTCTTTTATTTAACTTAAATGCAAATTAAATATAATTAAAAGTTTTATTTATAATTTACAAATTTATATAAAAGTTAAGAAAACTAAAAAACTAAAACGTATATGTTTACGTAACAATTACGTAAACGTAACAAAATAAAGAGTGAATTCGGTCCAATACAACTCCCACAAATGTGAAAATCATATTTTTGGAATCCTAAAAAGATAAGAAAATTATTAGAAAATTAAAATAAATTTTACACTATGTACTTAATTATTATAAATAAAAAATGAATTAAATGTATTTAAAAATGAATTAAATGATAAGAAAATCTAAAATTAACTTAAATAAATGAAATAAAGAATCTGAAAAATCTAAAATATTATAAAATAATTTTTGAAACTAAAAATGTATTTTATTACTGTCACAATTCTCAAATTCCGGTCATTTCTCATACTCCATATTTATCATTTCATAATGATTCGTGCATGGTTTTGCCTTTTTCATTAAACGTTATTTTCTTATTAAATAAACGTTATCGCGTAAACATTATTTTTGAACATTTGACCCGATACTTCCAAAAATTATTCCAATATATTGTAACACTCATATTAAGATTTTAAAAATGTTATTATTAGTTTACCCAGTGTTTTAAATCTATTTAGATATAAATTGTTATATTTATATAAATTACGACGGTTTTCTTAAATTCAACCCGATAAATAATTATTCACTCAAATCTTTCAAGAAATGTATTTTTATAACTTTTATGACCTCAATATATTTTATCTTGAACCGTGAAAATTTATTTTATCTAACGCTACCTTAAATATTCAAATGTGTATACAACTTACTAATATTACTCAACAATGCTACAAGCTACTACTTATCCTCAAATAACTTTACTTCTACTATATTTATACTTGTACATATTAATAATAATTATATGTATATGTATCATTTATTACAAGATTTTTTACAAGATATGCAAGATCTTACTTATATAGTCTTTCACTCAAAGACTTTTTCACTCATTCAACACATTATTGCAAGTCAAGATCAAAAACTTTTCTCTCCTCTCCTTCTTCACCAAAATCCGCCACCATAGGAGCTCAAGAAGTGATCATCAAACTTTTCTAATCAAGTTCTTCACAATCTAGATACACTCTTTGTTTAGGTTTTGAAATAAAAACCTAGGGTGTTTAGGATAATCCTTGGTTCACTAAACCTCATCAAGCAATTTGTAAGCATAAAACTTCATCTATTACTTTTCATATATATTTTTCATACATTTCATGAAGTCCATATGATCATATTTGCTCAAGTTGTAGTTTTATTCATGTTTATCAAATGTTATCACCCATATGTGTCCTATTAATTTTTATAACAAGTATGTACTAGTTAGAAGTTTATAAAAATGATAAGTTTGAAAAATGGATCATCAAAGTCTAGTTGTGATTTTTGGAGGAAATGATTACATAAATTTTATACATGTTTATTTAAGTTTGTATATATATTTTTAGCCTTATAATGAATATTTATTTTGGTTATGATCAAAGGAAGTTGTTTTACTAGTAGGATTGGTGATGAGTAGATTAAGGGATTTATGTGGTGAAGTTGTGGTTGAACAAGTAGAAAAATGGTAATTTTAAAATAAGCGAAAGCTGTCGAAATTTATAATTTTCCCAAAAGTTAGTCATTTTATAAGTTTTATTAAAGTTTTAGAAAATAGATTTTTAGTTATGAACGGCCTTTTGAACGGACTAAAACGAGTTATAACGAAAAATATCGTGGTTTCCAAGTTACGATTTAAAACTACCCTTTTCCTAGAAAATATTCATGCAGTCCGCATTTTAACTGACCCAAACAGTGGCCTTAAAATTTCTGTGAAGTCTCCGAAGCTTAAAAATATATTAGTACTCTTCATTACCTTCGCGTGGATATAAAGAACTTGAAAAACGGACTTAAAACGAGTGATTTATGGTTAACCGAACTTTGAGTCAAAAACGTGCTGAAAACACTATTCACAGCTTTAGTAAGCTGTCAGGATTTTAATCAAGGTTTTTGAGGGCCTAAACGGACGTTTCGGGGGAAATGGACGTTAAAAACGAGTTAGTTTTCCTATGTATATTTTACGTCAAGTCCGATGTAAACTGATTTTTCAATTACTAAAACCGTTACGTAGTTTTAACTACATTTTCACCATTAGCTCAAGAGTATTTATTTTCGACATGAAACCGTCACACATTCAAGTAACAATATTTTTATATAACTAGTTTTCAAGTAGCATATTGGGTGATACGTTTTCAAAAATCATGCATTCACGACAACATATCATAACTCAAGTCATAACATTCATTTTAGGTCGCGGATAGTTTCGGGCCTCACTTTCGTGCATTTCATTTTGTTAGCATATCAATCACACAAGGTGAGTTCGTAACCCCTACTTTTACTTGCTTTCATAACATGTTTTGGGGGAGATACATGCTCAAACTATTTTCATTTACTTTCGCAAGTACTTTAAACATTGACATACTACTGTGAGTTTTCATAGCCCCACTTTCTATTAATTGTATACAAACTTTTGGGGGATATACATGCTCAAACTATTTTCATTCACTATTACAAGTACTCTAAACTTTTACATACTATTGTGAGTTTCATAACCCCTACTTTATACATTTCAATTACTTTTGGGGGAGATACATGCTCAAACTATTTTCATTCACTTTCACAAGTACTCTAAACTTTTACATACTATTGTGAGTTTCATAACCCCTACTTTTATACATTTCAATTACTTTTGGGGGAGGTACATGCTCAAACTATTTTCATTTACTTTCACAAATATTCTAAACTTTGACATACTACTTTGAGTTCATACCCCGCTTTTACTCGTTTAAATTCTACAAACTATTTGGGACGAGATATATGCTTATTTATCCAAACATTTAAACTCTTTTGCCAAACAACTTTACCTATACTTTAGACTTCAATTGCTTTTTATACTTGATTGGATTATACTTGTTTCACTCTTGCGAATACTCAAACCATTTATACAATTGTGTTACACTTTACTCTTATACATTTGGACATTGTGTGTTTATTGCGATATGTGCCTTAACGTGCTAAACAAGTATTCAATTATGCATCAACATACAAACTTTAGCAATCGGTTAACTCAAGGAGCCTATGGAGAGGTATTGATAGTACTATCTGCTGACGCCCCACCCTTGTGTCCTTGATGATCAGACCTTGGGTGAATATAATCTGTTATTCAAGTGATTCAATGTAACTCAACAAACAAGTTAGACTTCGTCTGGGTTCAAGTATGATTCTTTGCATTAAGGTTATGTATATATCGTATGCACCTATGTCCTACTTACAAACAAGATTGACAATTACATATTTTGGCAATGGATTGTAAACACCGTGTTGCAAGTTTTGTATGGGCGGAACTTGAACCGGAGGGATTTGCTTCGGCCGCGATCAACATTTCTTATAGACTTTTTCAAATCATTTTCAACAAACTCTACTTAACTCACCAACCTTTGTGTTGACACTTTTAGCATGTTTTATCTCGTGTTTTAAGGTGATAGCATTTCATGGAGTTGGGTCGCATGGCATGCATTGGAGCTCTTGGTTTTAACAGTTACCATTCGACATGTTTTGTAAACTCTTTGTGTATTATCAAACTTTATGATTTCTTGTTGTGTAAACTTTGACATTTGAAATTGAATGGTAAACTTTTCAAAACGCTCATTATAGAGTAATGCTTTCAGATCCATACTTTGTGCTATGACGTTATACCCCAATGACACTATCGTTCATGATATTTTGGGGTGTGATGAATCAGAGGCTGGTTATAGAGAACTAGGTTGCGTCATCGACCCTAGACTATAACCACATCATCATAGCATCTCATCATATCATTATAAGTGCATATTCTTTATACATGCGAACTTATGACTCAACACCAAACATCATATGAGTCGATTAGTCCAAGCATTGCATAGTTACTCCTAAATTATACATAGCTTGATCACCTATGTCTAATTCGTGAAGAATCATGCAATGACGGGAGTAGTAGTCTCATATGAGTAAGCAATTCCGTAATCGAGCCAAATTTTCAAAAGATTTTCTTCAAACCACTTGTTTCCAGTTTGATCCGCCGCATGTTCTTGTTTGATGAGATGCAAAGATCGAGCTAGAAACAAGTTGTTACCTAAACCGATTTAGCCTAATCGTATGACAGTTCTTGTTTGATGAGTTGTGGGATTAAGCAAAAATCGGTTACCTAAAAGTCTTTTGGAAATTTTGCTCGAGAATGGGAAAGTCACCTCATCGAGCCTAATCAGAAGGGAGCATGTCTTTAGAATGGGATATAGTCACGACATATGCATGAGCATTGGCATAATCATTTAAATCATACATGAGCATAAACTTTTAGAACCCTTGTCGCATTTTGGGCCATAGTATCATCGATTGAATTTGCGAGGACGCGATTCCTCTATCGTGGGAAGAATGTCACAATTCTCAAATTCCGGTCATTTCTCATACTCCATATTTATCATTTCATAATGATTCGTGCATGGTTTTGCCTTTTTCATTAAACGTTATTTTCTTATTAAATAAACGTTATCGCGTAAACATTATTTTTGAACATTTGACCCGATACTTCCAAAAATTATTCCAATATATTGTAACACTCATATTAAGATTTTAAAAATGTTATTATTAGTTTACCCAGTGTTTTAAATCTATTTCGTATATAAATTGTTATATTTATATAAATTACGACGGTTTTCTTAAATTCAACCCGATAAATAATTATTCACTCAAATCTTTCAAGAAATGTATTTTTATAACTTTTATGACCTCAATATATTTTATCTTGAACCGTGAAAATTTATTTTATCTAACGCTACCTTAAATATTCAAATGTGTATACAACTTACTAATATTACTCAACAATGCTACAAGTTACTACTTATCCTCAAATAACTTTACTTCTACTATATTTATACTTGTACATATTAATAATAATTATATGTATATGTATCATTTATTACAAGATTTTTTACAAGATATGCAAGATCTTACTTATATAGTCTTTCACTCAAAGACTTTTTCACTCATTCAACACATTATTGCAAGTCAAGATCAAAAACTTTTCTCTCCTCTCCTTCTTCACCAAAATCCGGCCACTCCATAGGAGCTCAAGAAGTGATCATCAAACTTTTCTAATCAAGTTCTTCACAATCTAGATACACTCTTTGTTTAGGTTTTGAAATAAAAACCTAGGGTGTTTAGGATAACCCTTGGTTCACTAAACCTCATCAAGCAATTTGTAAGCATAAAACTTCATCTATTACTTTTCATATATATTTTTCATACATTTCATGAAGTCCATATGATCATATTTGCTCAAGTTGTAGTTTTATTCATGTTTATCAAATGTTATCACCCATATGTGTCCTATTAATTTTTATAACAAGTATGTACTAGTTAGAAGTTTATAAAAATGATAAGTTTGAAAAATGGATCATCAAAGTCTAGTTGTGATTTTTGGAGGAAATGATTACATAAATTTTATACATGTTTATTTAAGTTTGTATATATATTTTTAGCCTTATAATGAATATTTATTTTGGTTATGATCAAAGGAAGTTGTTTTACTAGTAGGATTGGTGATGAGTAGATTAAGGGATTTATGTGGTGAAGTTGTGGTTGAACAAGTAGAAAAATGGTAATTTTAAAATAAGCCGCTGAAGCGCCGTCGAATTTATAATTTTTCCGAAAAGTTAGTCATTTTATAAGTTTTATTAAAGTTTTAGAAAATAGATTTTTAGTTATGAACGTGTCCTTTTGAACGGACTAAAACGGAGTTATAACGAAAATATACGTGGTTTCCAAGTTACGATTTAAAAACTACCCTTTTCCGGAAAATATTCATGCAGTCCGAATTTTAACTGACCCAAACAGTGGCCTTAAAATTTCTGTGAAGTCTCCGGCTTAAAATATATTAGTACGCTTCATTACCTTCGAGTGGATATAAAGAACTTGAAAAACGGACTTAAAACGAGTGATTTATGGTTAACTGAACTTTGAGTCAAAAACGCGTTTGAAAACACTATTCACAGCTTTAGTAAGCTGTCGGATTTTAATCAAGGTTTTGAGGGCCTAAACGGACGTTCGGGAAATGGACGTTAAAAACGAAGTTAGTTTTCCTATGTATATTTTACGTCAAGTCCGATGTAAACTGATTTTTCAATTACTAAAACCGTTACGTAGTTTTAACTACATTTTCACCATTAGCTCAAGAGTATTTATTTTCGACATGAAACCGTCACACATTCAAGTAACAATATTTTTATATAACTAGTTTTCAAGTAGCATATTGGGTGATACGTTTTCAAAAATCATGCATTCACGACAACATATCATAACTCAAGTCATAACATTCATTTTAGGTCGCGGATAGTTTCGGCCTCACTTTCGTGCATTTCATTTTGTTAGCATATCAATCACACCAGGTGAGTTCAGAACCCCTACTTTTACTTGCTTTCATAACATGTTTTGGGGGAGATACATGCTCAAACTATTTTCATTTACTTTCGCAAGTACTTTAAACATTGACATACTACTGTGAGTTTTCATAGCCCCACTTTCTATTAATTGTATACAAACTTTTGGGGATATACATGCTCAAACTATTTTCATTCACTATTACAAGTACTCTAAACTTTTACATACTATTGTGAGTTTCATAACCCCTACTTTTATACATTTTCAATTACTTTTGGGGGAGATACATGCTCAAACTATTTTCATTCACTTTCACAAGTACTCTAAACTTTTACATACTATTGTGAGTTTCATAACCCCTACTTTTATACATTTTCAATTACTTTTGGGGGAGGTACATGCTCAAACTATTTTCATTTACTTTCACAAATATTCTAAACTTTGACATACTACTGTGAGTTCATACCCCGCTTTTACTCGTTTAAATTCTACAAACTATTTGGGGCGAGATATATGCTTATTTATCCAAACATTTAAACTCTTTTGCCAAACAACTTTACCTATACTTTAGACTTGATTCGTTTTTATACTTGATTTTATACTTGTTTCACTCTTGCGAATACTCAAACCATTTATACAATTGTGTTACACTTTACTTCTTATACACTTTGGACATTGTGTGTTTATTACGATATGTGCCTTAACGTGCTAAACAAGTATTCAATTATGCATCAACATACAAACTTTAGCAATCGGTTAACTCTGCTGGACGGCAGAGAGGTATTGATAGTACTATCGGTGACGCCCCACATTGTGTCCTTGATGACGAGCCTTGGGTGAATATAATCTGTTATTCAAGTGATTCAATGTAACTCAACAAACAAGTTAGACTTCGTCGTGAGGTTCAGTTGGCTGTGATTCTTTGCATTAAGTTTATGTATATATCGTATGCACCTATGTCCTACTTACAAACAAGATTGACAATTACATATTTTGGCAATGGATTGTAAACACACAGTGTGCAAGTTTTGTATGGGCTGAACTTGGGAACTGAGTGGATTTGCACTGCCTTTGCGATCAACATTTCTTATAGACCTTTTTTTCAAATCATTTTCAACAAACTCTACGAACTCACCAACCTTTGTGTTGACACTTTTTAGCATGTTTTATCTCAGGTTTTAAGGTGATAGCATTTCATGGAGCTTTTGGGTCGCATGGCATGCATTGGAGTCTTGTGTTTTTAACAGTTACCATTCGACATGTTTTGTAAACTCTTTGTGTATTATCAAACTTTATGATTTCTTGTTGTGTAAACTTTGACATTTGAAATTGAATGGTAAACTTTTCAAAACGTCTCATTATAGAGGTCGTTTTCTGTATCCATACTTTGTGCTATGACGTTATACCCCAATGACACTATCGTTCCGCTGCGATATTTTGGGGGTGTGACAATTACACAATTATTCTATTATTTATTAATTATTTACTATTATTAATTACTAAAAACTATTATTGATTTATTAAAAATAGTAAATGAATAAAGAAAATCTGAAACTTTTTACATAATTCTAAAATAAATATAAGAAGCTGAGAAAAATCTAAAAACTATATGTCCTTAACAAAAATAAACTAATAAGCAATTAAGCTTCTAAATAGAAGCTATCACTTAGCTTTAAAGTGGAGCTTCTTGGTTTTTTTTTTTTTTTTTTTCTTCTGAAACTCAATATGTACAGAATACGAACAAGTTTAATGAAAACAAAAACTTACAAACTAAGAAATAAGCAATTCATGGGCTTATGACTCCCACAGTTAAGCTTTTGGCTTCACAGTGGAGTTTAAGCTTAGAATAAGCTTGGAAAAAGCTTTATACAGGAAACAAAAGATAAAATAAGATATACACAAGTCCAATGGATCAATATAAACAAGAAAATGGACTGGAATGGTGCACAAGTGTGAGCTTATGGTTTAGACAGTTAAGCTTTTTGGGCTTAACTTGGATGGAGTGAAGGCTTGAATAAGCCTGGTATAAGCTCCACACTGGAAAGTAAAAGAAAAATAATAATATGTATACAAGTTATATGGACAAGTATAAACAAGCATGTGTACTGGATTTCATCAAATAAGCTTGTAATAAGCTAATAAGCCATTCACAGAATCCGAATCAGTCAGCCAACCGTGAAGTGATGATAAGTATAAGCTACTTGCAGCCTAGCAAATAGGTGCTAGGGAAAAATTAAGCATAGGATCTTAAAGTTGGGTGGATGAGCTTCACAAAAAACTAAACCACACAAGCTTATGACCACAAATGAGCTTTTTAGGAGCTGTTGGTAATGGTGTAAGTTCACTGAATTCTCAGTGAACTGTTGAGAATGGGCAAACAACAAGCTCTAATTTAACTTATCAAATGAGCTCATGAGAGCTCAACAAACACCTGAAACACCGAGTATGATAGATTAGCCTTACATAAGGCCAAAAATCACAAGCTCAAGCTCAATGAGGAACTTTTCATGAGCTTAGGAAACAACTCACTACTACGTTTGCTTCGTGTAGTGAAAAGATGGGACAAAAAAAAGGTAAAAGTGATTAAGCTATCTAATAAGCTACAAACTGAAAAACAAGCATACACATAATAAAAAGGTCATAAGGGGTACACAAAGAAGCCAAATGTACAAGCTAGGGCTAAGTCATAAAGCTTCTGCAAGCTTATGAACTTGACAGCTAGACTTGTGCACAGGGCAAAAACAAGCTATAAAAAGCTATAAAATAAGCAGTTAAACATGACATATAAAAATTAACAAAAATAGAATAAACAAGATTAGCAACAAAACATTAAAACTCTAAAAGCACTAAACATGAAACTAAGTAACAAAGACATAGGAAAATAAACAATTAAATCAAAAATAGGAAAACTAGAAATTTGACTTTTAACTAAAAACTAAAAAGTTGACTAAACTGAATTAAGAACTTAAACTACTGATTTAATATGTTATATTAAGCTATAAGAACATGAAATAAACAAAGATACACAAGAATTGAACAAGTATGCAAGATTCTAGGATCTAACAACCTCACAGTGCTCATAATGAGATTGTCAAGTGTCAAATTGACTTTCTACCATGCTACACCCTTTGGTTAGTATTCCACTGAGTTACTTAGGCCATATGAAGAGTACATCAAACAAGAGCAACCACAAACACAGACCTTAAACACGTTTCATTATCAAATCTAAACAACCTTAAAATAGACTGTTATGAAGTTTTTCAAAGCAAAAGACTGCATAAACTTATTTCATCAAATCCAGAAATCATATTGTGTCAAAATAGACTTTTTTAAGCATAAACAAGTAGTCACTCAAGTCTAAACCTAGGTTTCTCAAAACAAGCATAGTGACGGTCAAATACCATTTCAAACCTCAATCAAATCCAAAACATACCAACCTAAGATTAAGCTATAATAACACTAAATAACAACAAAGAAACACAGAAACATGATAATTAAAGCATTTAAAACACTGAAACAGTAAAATGCAAAAAATGGTAAAAATGAGCTTACAAGTGAATCCAAGCTGAAAATGAGAACCATGGCCACAGAATACATCCTAAGGCTTTGCACAAAGCTTCTAAACCAAAGGCAATCCACAATTAACCTTGCTCCATGCAGTTTCACCAAGATCACTTCATTATTTTTGGTTTTTCATTGTTTTTCTTGATTTTTAGTGTTTTCTGAATTTTAAAGACTAAACTTGTTTTAAGGTTTCTAAAAGCTTTAAAGCTTTGTCAGGAGCTTATGTGAGCTTAAAGAGTCCTTTAAACAACTACATAACAAGAATTTAAAGAACATGAAATTTAAAGGTAATTTAAGGAAAAACTTAAAACTGAAAAGAAACTTAAAATTAAACTGGAAATAAAGGTTCATTACACTAATTTGATGAGAATACAACATTGAAAGCAATAAAATGACTTGAAATTAAAGAAAGTAGTAAACTTAATTAACTACGTGACCTAGGCTAATCCAAAGGTAATCTTCTCTCTTCTTCCTCGATCTTTATAGTCATTTGAGTTCCCACTAGCTTCCTTGTTAAATCCCACTTGCCATCTTGACCTTTGATTGCTCTGAATTCATCCTAGCCGTTTAACCTACTTTTGGCGCCAAAGTGTTATAGGTAGCTTGGGCGCTTTTAGAGCAATTAATGCTTCTTGGTTGCTTGTGGAGGTGGAAGGGACATGGTTGGATAGGTTTAGAGGTCAAGTTGAAGAGGGTAACAAAACAGGGATTGTGAGGTGAGGTGAAGTCGATGGTGGGAATGCATTAAATGCATTGTGGCGGTGTATAGGTGGAAGGAGGTGGTGGTGAGTTGTTAGACACTGGGGTGAGGTGGAAAGGTGGTGAATACCACGGTTTTGGGATTGCAGGTGAGGGTGAGGAGATAAACAGGTAGGCGGGTTTACTTGGGTTTGACTAGGGGTTCAAAATGGGGTTCAGGATATTGACAGGGTCTTTCGGTTTGGCTGGGGTTAATAATACACAAAAGGGTCCGTTTGGTTTTGGATTATCACAAGGACCATATTTGTAATATTCGAAAGTTGAGGGGGATTTAACAAGTTTCTAAAGTATCTTCAAGGGACCAAACCTGCCAAATATACAATAACACAAGGACCAAAGTTGTATTTTTTAACATTTTAAAACTTTAAGGACCATTTGTGTCAATTTTGGATTTTGAAGGGGTGAAATTATAAATTTCCCAAAAGTTATCAAAAGGTTCCAAATTATAAATTATGAATAGTACAAGGGTATTATTTGTTAAGTTTACATTTTTAAATACCCAGGGACTAATTTTGCCATTTTTGAAACTTGAGGGGTAAAAGTTGCCAATTTGTGAAAACTTTCATCCAGAGATTATTTGTGAACATGTTTGATTATCCAAGGACTAAAGTTGACTTTTCATATATTTTAAACTTTCAGGGACTAGTTTTGTTAATTTGTGAAACTCCAAGGACTGAAAATGACAGTTTTGTGAACTTTGCTTGCTTTTCACTTATTTTCAATCTTTTTGTACCTGAATCACATAAAAACACATTTCAATGATATTTGTAACATTTATATGGTCATTTGTGTGTTTTTGGTCGTTTTTGTGGGTTTAAATAATATAAAATATATGTGTATTTAGACACATATCAATGTACCAAATATACATTATACATAACTTAAAATGCATTTAGTCATCCAAAATACACCTCATCCCCCCCCCCCTAATACCCTTTCCGACCACACTCCCCCCTTGTCATCCTTTTTATTAAATATCTTGGTCATATGTACACATACTCATTTAATGAATAGATATGTGTATATTATACAAGAGTTTTACTAAACTAAAACACTTACAAACACATACTAAAAGGTGAAACAAACTAGAAACCCTCTCATGTCTTCCTTGTGGTTCGTCCAACCTAAAATCAAGAAGAATAAATCATAAATTTTGCAAGATCAAGTATATTCAAGATCCATTTGAGTACTAGTTAAGGTTTAGGATTAAAACCTTGAAGTTTAATTAAGTTTATCATCACCAATTTCTCAAGTAAGTTTCTAAACATTTTTCATAATCTTACAATACCTATTATTGATCTATTTCATATTTCTAGTACTAATCATGCAAGTATTCTTATGTATTTATACCACTTATTACAAGTTTTCTTAAATTTCATGAACATAAATGTTATAATTAGTGTACTTATGAAACCTATCATTTTTTATGAAGTTTAGGAACCCATGACACCCTAAGAAGGTGTATGGTAGGTTTAGATTAGCTTTGGTGTTGATTGGAAGGGTTTAGTACAAGTATTACACTAGAAAAATCGTTTTCGACAACACAAGATTGAGGTCTGTCCAAAATTGTAAAATCTGGAAATTTCGATAGGTCATGGATTATTTTGGTTTATATTTTCAGAAAATAGACTATAAAATGAAACCGGGGTCGCTTAAACGGGTTAAAACGGATTTATAACGAAGAAGTTACGCTATTTTCAAGTTTAACGACGAAAACTAATTTTCTGAAAAATACAAGCTGTCAAGGGTTATTTAAGGGGCAAAAATGAGTTTTAAGCATTATCTAAATGAGTCGATTTATCAAAAATATATTAGTATACATTAACACGAAACTAAGGATATATAAAACGTAGAAAACCAAGCTTCAACGACTAAGTTACACTCGTTTTAAATATGGCTATCGTAACTATTGTACACAAGTAATAACACTTATATTTTCTATTAGACCAAAATGGTTATCGCAAGTGACCATGTTTGGAGTGATTTTTCATATCGATAGAATACTTTTGAGAAAACGATGTCTACAAGTAAAAGTGAGTTCGCCTATCCTAGTTTCCAAAATATTTAACCGTTCGTCAAACATAGTTATAATGAATAATATACGATCACTCAAACTTTGCCGAAAATCTATCCTTGAGCTGTAATTTCTTGATAAATCACTAAGCAACTATTGTAGGATGTCGTTTCGACGTAAATACTTGTAAAGTATTTTATAACATGACGAGATGTCATAAACGTGTATTTCGACGATAAACTTCATTTTCAAAATGTACAAGTGGTATGGATATCATATGAGTTTGCATGCACGACATTATTTCATGACTTATATTAGAACATATCATTCATATTAGGTTGCAGATAGAGATTGCACCTCATTTAAGTGTATCCCCACTTTTGTCATCATAATCATTGCATCAGGTGAATTCGTAGCCCCACTTTTACACATTTAATTGTTTTATAAACTCTTTGGGGGAGATACATGCTCAACTACTTGCTTTTACTTTACACTTATATGAACTCAAATAACTTTTGTTTCACTACTTATGCTAGTAAGTAGATTATGCCCGAACTAAATTGATCACTATGTTATGAACACTATTATTTGAAGCTTTCGACATATATATTTGAACTCTTTTAAATTGATTTGGACCTTTTAACATATATTTGAACACTTTGAACTTGATTTGAACCTTTTGACATAGAGTTGAACTCTTTTAACTTGTAAAGGACCCTTTTGATATATTTTGAACTTGTTTGACTTGATTTGAATCCGTTGACTATTTTGAACCTTTTGACATGTTTTGAGCTCTTTGACTGTTTTGAACTTTTGAACTCGACTTAAACTCTTGAACTTAATTACGAACTTTTGAATGGAACCCTTGAACTTAAATCCGAACTTATGACTTGTTTGAACTTATTGAACCGTATGTGCTATGACCTAAAGTCTCCCTATGTGAACGGAGCAATACCAATTCTCGCCTTATTGGTGGAGTGTGCAAAGTCTCCCTATGTGAACGGAGCAATACCAATTCTCGCCTTATTGGTGGAGTGTGCAAAGTCTCCCTATGTGAACGGAGCAATACCAAGTCTCGCCTTATTGGTGGAGCGTGCAAATTCTCCCATGTTCGGAGTGTTCTTAATTGTATATAATAGTTGTATGATGTACTGTTCGTACATTCGCATTGTTAGTTTCCTATCAGTAAGTAGTATGGATAGCGCTGTTAGAGGTCGGCCAACCTCTCGTTCACTATGTTACGGGACGCATATTATTTATTCTAGGGGCTTTGCCTAGCATACATTATTATATACGTGGTACTATATTGTGAAATATTATGACAACGTATACTTGACTACTAGACATACTACTTTTGGCAGTGGGTTGTGAACACACAGGTTGCAAGTTTTGTATGGACGGAACTTGGAACTGAGTGGATTTACAATGCCTTTTCTTTGTGGACTATTCTCAATGACCAAAAACTTTGCCTTTGCTGCATGAACATTCTTTAAAGGCTTTTCATGATAAAACAAACTCTATGAACTCACTCAACCATTGTGTTGACACTTTTAGCATGTTTTATCTCAAGTATCTAAGGCATTCACTTCATGGCATGCATGTGGACTTATCATAGAGCCGCGGTGTCGACGCGTCTCACATATATTTTATGCACTTAACTATCGTTTGATTGTAACAAACTCATTTTAGTACATTGGAAATCTTTTGGGACCTATGCTTTGTAAACTCTGATTATTTTACTTTATCAAACGGTATTTTCAAAACGACACTTTAGGTCATTCGATATAACTATAACTTTGATGCTATGACAGTCATCCCCCAGGTATTCCATTCAGCTGCAAAACAGGTAATTTGGGGGTGTGACAGAAATGTCATTCAATAATGGCACGGGACCATAGATGAAGTACGACCAGAAGGTGTAAATATTTCTTTTCAAAACATGTCACAAACTATGGCTTATAGTTATTTCAGACTGTAACCCGCGCTTAAAAAAAATGGCTTGCAGTTACTTCAGACTGTAACCCATGCTTAAACCATGGCTTGCTATTATTTCCGATAGAAACCCGCTCTTCAAGGAAGGAAAGTGCTGCGCTAAACCAATTTTCTAAAATTTCGTGCACTTATCCTAAAACAAATTGAGGAAAGTATGTCGAAGGACTGCTGTTCCTACTCAAATATTTTTCCTTCTAAAATTCTTCAGAAAAATATTTGTTTTAACAAAATTGGTGGAAAATGAGTTGCTTGAAAAACAATCAGTATCAGAATGTTCATAAAATTGAAAACTCAATCAATGACTTCAGCGCTTTTAAACTTTTCAGAAAATAAGTCATTGATTGAGGGGGAGAATGTTTTGAAATCTATATCATCTAACGAGCTTATCTAATTATCCTATTTACTTAAATGTAAAACATGTTAACCTACGTTGAAGGACTAGGTGCCTAGGATATGATTGTTAGGATTAGATGATTAGAGTTTGATAAACACATTATTCCCATGCTTTATATGAACTGATTGATATGTTGAATTGACTTTTATTAGTCGATTGTTGTTTGGGTTTTGTCGACCACCATATATCTGTTTGTGTTGACTAACGTATGCAGATAAGATGGTTATAAGAATGTTCCCGATCCGGATCCCACAATAGAAGATGATTGGATGCCGAAACGAAAGGGTAACTATATCTTGGGTTGACAAATTAAGAAACATAGCTTAATTTGACCTATATGGAGAGTTGGCATGAAAAAATGCAACGTAAGAGGTCTTACTGCATCAGCAGATAGTTTTCTTCCAAACCTCCAGCAACAACAACAAAAGCAGCTCAACCACCTAACGTATCTTTGTGCAGGACAAGTAGTGGATGATAACATTTTTTTACTATTTTGAAAATGGAAAAATATTGGTTTTGAAAATAAATTGGACTTAATTTTGGAAATCACCGGACTTCACTTTATCAAAACTTAAGTCACTCAATCAACGACTACGGTCATCGATTGAGGGGGAGAGTGATTTAAAATAAAATATTTTCAAACAATATTCGTCTATCAAGTCTGTTTGTACAAAATAAGTGGTGATCTAAAGATTTAATGTTATGCCATGGTATGATTTTCTTTAAAACTCAAAGATCTTACAAAATAAAAAAATTCCTGTTCTTGTTTGATTGTGAAATTGTTTTATTTTTTCTTAAAGGTCTCTTAAAAACTAGCATACCTGACACTAAGAATATTTAATGTCTATAATTGGTCCTCATTAGTCAATTTCAAAAATTAAATCTTGCCACGTCTTTCCCCAAAATTTTCTAAATGATTTAAATCAATTGGGATCACAAATCTCAATTGGTTTGAAATTTTTGATCGGGGGAGAGATCGTGATTTAAATCTCAAATCGGTTTTAAAAAGGGTGATTGTTTCAAAAGCACTCCTTCCTTCATGTACCAAACGATTTCAAAAACATAATGCACATGATTGAGGAGGAGCATTTATCCATAAACTAGAAGAGAATTTAAACCAGGCATATTTTCTCCCATGTTTTCTAAACCTATTTAAATCACTTGGGATCCAAAATCTCAAAGGATTTGATATTTTTGATCGGGGGAAAAAATGTGATTTAAATATGAAATCTGATAACAAGTGATCGTTTTGACTCAAAAAGTGCAGGCTGCTCTCCCATATGTGCTAAACGCTTTCGAATCTCGAAGCACATATTAAGGGGGAGCATTTCTAAAAGAATTTAAACTATCAAGGTACAAAGGTTTCAACGTTTTATCATATGTACCTTGATTGAGTTTGAAATGGTTTTCTCTATGGCAAATGTGGTCGTGAAAGTACTTCAAAATAACTCTTTCTTCTATGTGATAAAATGATTTCAAATATCCTACACACACATTGAGGGGGAGAATTTACCAAAGAAATTCAAATGGCTTTTCCTACGGAAATTGTGATTAAGAAATTGTTTCAAAGAACTCTTGCCTCCATTTGCTAAACAATTTCAAAATCATGTGCACATGTTAAGGGGGAGCATTTCTAAATGATCAAAAACAATTAAGGTACAAAATGCTTTGATATTATATCACAAGTACCTTGATTGATTTTCCAAATGATTTTTCAATTGGTTTCAAAAAGGAAAGAACAATACCAAAAGACCGACCAATTTACTTTATGCATGATGTTATAAGGATGGTTAGGTTAGGTATTCGTTCCCACGATCCCGCCAGAGCCAGAGGGATCTACCAAGGGACAATCTACTAGATACTGTAGAGTCCTTAGGTATGATGAAAAAAGGAGAAAAATGAGAATACGGGAAGAGTGCGGACTGAGACAGAGCTAGTACTGGAATAAACCCAACAAGGTTCTAGTTATGAAGTCTCGGTAAGCACTGAAGGGGTTGAAGAATGAAAAAGAATTGAATGTGAAAAGGGTGAAAAGAAATAGCCCTCTAATAATTCAACCTTAGGGCAGAAACCGGATTCAATTCATATGCTACTGGTTGTTACTAAAGTAACACTGGTATTGAAGACAAGACGTCATGGACCCAGTGACACACTGCACCTAGCTTCCCAAGCTACTCAAGTTCCTCTTAAAAGGACTTGTTTCATTCTCACAGGGAACCTACATAATCTATCGACTTTCTCTTAGAGATTGTTGATATTGAAGAAGGAGGCCCTCTCCCTAGTCTCCGGCATAGGAACCAAACATGCACAATTGAGTCTAGAGCCAAGAGATCATCCACAAAATCTCATTAGGACACAAAATTAATGAAGACTTGCTGTTTCACACAATGTGGAAAGTAAGTATATATTGAGAGTCCTACGCATTATCCTTGTGGTATTGCCAGAACATCTGAGTGATATGTAAACGTATTCACGATGAAGATGGAAATCCTTCTAGAGCCAACATCAAACAAGCTCTTGGCGGGTGACATGTGAGATCTTGCAAAAGATCAAGCTTGTGACAATTGGACAGAAATGATGGGGCGATTCATTCTTGAATCAACCTTGGTCCAGGAAATGAATTGATGAATACTTTTGGAAAAACCGTTCGATGTGCAAATCTTCTTTTCTCTAGCACATCGAATGTGTATTCATTTTCAAATTCAAAAAGTATCTCTGGTTGAAAAAATACTTTTGGAAAAACCGTTCGATGTGCGAATCTCTTCTTTTCTCTAGCACATTGAATGTGTACTCTTTTCAAATACAAAAAGTATTTCTGATTGAAAATTGATCTTTCTCATAAAACCTTCGTTGTACTGCAAAACTCTTTCTTCTAAGCAATACGCGATTGTTTTCAAATCAATTTTTCATCAATCAGTGAATCTCAATTCGCTGGTTCACTCACTCCGTGTTGTCTTCTTTGACACGCTCCGATTTGAGAACGGCTAAGCATTTGCGAAACCTCAGGAGATTCTTCAGAATAATACCTGATCACAGGCAGTACTTGTACTGATCAACGGGGAACCATGGGCCGTGTACCTCAATTCAACGAAAGTGATCAAAGACATTTTCATTTGTTTTATTGCTAACTGTTGTTTGTAGGTACATTTGGACGGTTGCAGCTGATCAAAATTGAGGAGTCAATCCAAAGCCACATGCTCACGGCATCCACACTTAACATCACATAAAGGCTAGCTCTGATATTTTTATACTATGCTTCTGCTACGCTGCTGCAAATATCATGAACCAGTAAAGCTTCCGCTACTCTGATGGAAAGATGTCATGATTCAAAAGTGTGAGCATGTCGTTCCAAAAGTCACAACATCACATAAAGGCAACACAACAAAGGGTGATCCAGAGATTTACTGTGGCTGATTATCTCAAAGAAAGCTCAAATATCATCAAGATGTGGATCAGTTCAAAGACCTCCACTTAAAGTACAAAGCAGTCGGACTTTGACGAATCACTGCTCAAGCACAAAGAATGCGAAAAAATTGAAGAATTGAAGTCTACGAGCTCAAGACTGAAGATTAAATAGAATGCTAGGATTCAAAATGTAAATCATGGGGTGACCTCCCTTAGGGGGAGATGGTTAGGAATTTGAAATTCCATAATGAAGTGTCAGTCACCCCAAATATAATCTAGCATAAGTTAGCTCGTAGACATATCGTTAATTATGTCATTCAGTAGTTAATTAGTTAGTTATTAGCGTAGTTTAGTTTAGTGTAACACCGTGGAGGAAGGACGGGTCTTTACCAACTGTATGCCTGATCCACAGCCCGACAAGAGGGCGTTTAGCTTGTAACTGTAAATACCCTTCCCACTAAGGGAAGGGTGGTGCTTCTCATTAATCTAACCTTGCATTTGTTGATTATTTCTCTCTCTAGAAACACCCTCTCTCCTCTCTTCATCTCTCTAAAATGGCATTCTTGTTTAATCATCTCCCTAGACCACCCGAATCATCTAAACAACATAATATACGATCCTACACAACTAGGCTATCGTTGTGTTTAAATGCTTGAGTAATATTTGTGAACAATAGTTTATGAATCACTTAGCGGATTTCATAGTCTAAAAATCCAAAGATAACCTTAAAGTTAGTTTATGATTAATCTAGCGGATTTCGTAAGCAATAACCTAAAGGTATTCTCAAAGAGTTAGGGCATAGGCACACCCACGACCTTAGAAAACACAACGCGTTAAGAATAAGGACGTGACAATTCAACCAACAATAAAAGATAAATAGGGAGTAATAGTATCTAGGTAAACACATTTTTAATCATCATACGAGCACACAATCAAATAGTCATAACTACCAGTAGAATTAGATAATTATAATAGTAGAAGTAATCGGTAGAAGTACCACCCCCAAATCAATTGCTCCGAGATTTTACTCTTAGCTTTCTAAAAAATATATAAAAGATAAAAAAAAGAATCATCCTCAACCCCACCTTAGAGTAGAACACTTCTTGCTAGCATTCCTATTCCCCTAGAGAACGATATTAATACCAGATGATTACCCAATACTACACCACAACGATTAGGTTCACTACCTAGAGTGTTGAAAAACTTGTTCGACGAAAAGGAAGTTCCATTTACCCCGAACGCGCTTTGTACGCGCATCACCCCCCCAATAATGAAATATCCTTCATTGGAGAAGTAGGAAGCACAACTGTAGGAGATCCTAGTGAGAACAGGCATGACACACCTAAGGTAGAGAAACAGTCATCTGATGCCCCAATTATTGAAGATTGGACATCAGATAATGATGAGGAAAAGTTTGAGTCAACACCTAAGCCTGTTAAGGTAGAAAGACCTAAAACTATTAAACATGTTAGGTTTGTGAAACCTGAGTTTGGTAAACAAATCTCTAGGAAGATAGTTGAATATAATGAGGAACCTAGAGAGATGCATATAAGACATAAAAATTGGCCAAGAGGTAACCAAAGAAACTAGAACAACCTAATAACTAAAAAATTAAGTAATTATTAGAGATTGGTTAATAAGGCTTGTTATAATTGTGGTAGTTTTGAGCATTTACAGGAAAGTGGTTTTACTACAAGAAAACTACAAGTAATCATAACAGCAGGGTGAATCATAAAAAGTTTTCTAAACAAACTCACCCTCATGATAACAGGAAAATGGTTCCAAGGACAGTATTGACGAGATCTGGTGCTACTAGATCCATTACTACTGTTCTTCCAAATCAGCAAAGGACTTTTCAAAAACATACAGATGTTTGTACTGCTAAGGCAAAAGTAGTTTCTACTGCTGAGGCCAAAGTGATAACAGACACTGTAAGGGGCAATAATTTTTATGCTGTAAAGGCCTCAGCTTGCTAGGTCTGGAAACCAAAAATAAAAGTTTTAGATCATGTTTCCAGAAACAGCAGTGCATCAATGGACTTAAAAAGATTTAACTATGTTGATGCACAAGACAGAACCAAGTCAACAATGGCTTGGGTCCCCAAGAGAAAATGATTTTCTTCTTTTACGGGCAGGGCAACTTACAAGTGGAGCTAAAGGATAAAGCAATTTTTGACAGCGGTTGCTCTGGACATATGACTGGTGACATGTCCAATCTGGAGGATTTTGAAGCTATGGTTGGTAGATATGTTGCTTTTGGGAATGACCCCAAAGGAGGGAAGATTGTTGGCAGAGGTACAATTAAAACAGGAAAATTGGATTTTGAAAAAGTGTATCGCGTAAATGGACTTAAGTTCAACCTCTTTAGTCTCTCACAAATGTGTGACAAAAAGAATTATGTTCTTTTTATCAACACTGAATGTCTTGTCCTTTCACCTGATTTTAAGATGCCTGATGATAAATCTGTGCTTCTTAGAATCCGTAGAACAAACAACATATATAGTGTTGACATAAAGGACATAATTCCCAAAAGGGCTTTAACTTGTCTATTTGCAAAAGCCACTGTTGATGAATCCAAGCTTTGGCATAGGAGACTTGGTCACCAAAATTTCAAAACAATAAATAAATTGGTAAAAGGAAACCTTGTTAGAGGTTTACCATCAAAAGTTTTTGAAAATCCTGAAACATGTGTTGCATGTCAAATGGGGAAACAAAACAGAGCTTCTTGTAAGACCAAAGTTGTTAATACTATTTTTGAGCCCCTTTATATGTTTCATATGGATCTTTCTGGGCCAATATTTGTGAGAAGTTTGAATAAGAAGATGTACTGCTTAGTTTTCACTGATGATTACACTAGGTTCACTTAGGTTTTCTTACTAGGAACTAAGGATGAAACATCAGCAATCCTTAAGGCTTTTAGAGTAAGGATAGAAAACTTAGTAAATCACAAAGTAAAGATAATCAGATGTGACAATGGAACTGAATTTAAGAATAGTGTGATGAATCAGTTCTATGTGGAAAAAGGTATTGTAAGACAGTTTAGTGTAGCTAGAACTCCTCAACAAAATAGTGTGGCTGAGAGGAGGAATAGGACATTAATTGAGGCTTCAAGGACTATGTTATCTGAATCTAAATTACCTACTACTTTTTGGGCTGAAGCAGTTAGTACTGCTTACTTTGTGCAAAATAAGAGTAAAGTAGTTAAGCCTCATAACAAGACCTCTTATGAACTGTTGCATGGTAGAAAGCCCACGATAGATTTCTTAAAACCATTTGGGTGTCCTGTTACTATCTTGAATACCATAGATCACCTAGGTAAATTTGATGAGAAGGCAGACAAAGGGTTCGTTGTTGGGTACTCTACTAATAGCAAGGCCTTTAGGGTACTCAACAGTATAACTAGACATGTGGAAGAGAACTTGCATGTTAGGTTTAGTTAGAGTTCACCTAATATTGCACGCAGTGGACCAGACTTGTTATTTGACATTGATTCTCTAACCAGAACTATGAACTATGAGCCAGTGTTTACAGGTACAACTAATAAGTCTGCAGGTACAAAAGGAAATTCAAATGCAAGTACACAAGCTAAGAAGGATGGATCTACAGAGGAATTTGTGCTGATTGAAAAGTGGAAGTTGGACAAGCTTTTCATGCCCAAAGATTTGGAGAAAAAGAGCCCAGAAGATGATCCTCTAGAAAGTGTGGCAAAAGATGATGCAGAAGGTGGGGCTAAACCTTCTGATGTGCATAAAGTGGTTACTGAAGGACCACAATTTGATGATGAAGTTCAAGATAATACATCAGCAAATTCTGCTAAGGGAGGAAGAGAAACTGGAACTAGCCCACCAGTTCCTACTGATACGTTTGTCATTAGCTCACCAGTTGCTACTGACACGCCTATCTATAGGCCATCAGTTTCTACTGCTAAGCCTAGCAGTTCTCCATATCCAAGGTTTCCCACAGTGGACAAAGATGGGAAGTCCTATGCTGATGCTGATTATCCAAATGATCCTAATATGCCTGGTTTGGAGCATATTTATGAAGAAAATTATGATGAGGTTTTGGATGGTTTTAGTACAGAGACTGATCTGCATAATATGGATTCTTCTTATGCTACCAGTCCCACACACACCACAAGAATCCATAAAGATCATCCAAAAGATAAAATTCTATGAGATTCTTAGTCTGCTGTTCAAACAAGAAATAAACTTAAAGGATTGAAGAATGAAGAGTTATTTGCTGAAACCCTTCATCAGAGAAATAGCCACAAAGATCTTCAAAATTTCATGTTTGCTTGTTTTCTATCATAGATGGAACCCAAGAATGATTATAAGGCATTACAAGATTCAAACTGGGTGGAAGCTATGTAGAAGGAGTTGCTGCAATTCAAGCTTCAGGAAGTTTGGACCTAGGTGGATTTGCCAAATGGGAAGAAGGCAATAGGGACAAAATGGGTTTTCAGATGCACGGGGGATGAAAGAGGCATTGTTGTCAGAAACAAGGCAAGGTTAGTGGCTCAGGGATACACTCAAGAAAAAGGCATAGATTATGATGAAGTATTTGCACCAGTGGCAAGAATAGAGGCTATCAGACTGTTCTTGGCTTATGCTTCATACAAGAACTTCACAGCATATCAGATGGATGTGAAAAGTGCTTTCCTATATAGGATAATTGAAGAAGAGGTATATGTCTCCCAACCACCTGGTTTTGAAGATCCTAAATTTTCAGATAAAGTTTACAAGGTGGAGAAGGCATTATGAGGATTACATCAGGCTCCTAGAGCTTGGTATGACACCTTATCCAAGTATTTGTTGACCAATGGGTTTGTTAGAGGCACAATTGACAAAACTTTGTTCATAAAAAGGACTAAAGTGACATCTTACTCGTTCAATTTTATGTTGATGACATTATTTTTGGTTCAACAAATAAGGTGTTATGTGATAAGTTTGAGAAGCTAATGCACAACTGGTTCCAAATGAGTTCCATGGGTGAACTGACTTTCTTCTTAGGTCTTCAAGTCAATCAGAGACATGAAGCCATTTTCATCAGTCATGAGAAGTATGTGACTGATATCTTGAAGAAGTTTGGGTTTAATGATGTGAAGCCTGCTAAGACTAATATGGATCCAAACAAGCCTTTGGTTAAAGATGAAGATGGTGAAGAGGTTGATATACATCTCTACAGGTCCATGATTGGGTCTTTGATGTATTTAACTGCTTCAAGACCAGACATTATGTTTACTATGTGTGCCTATGCTAGATTTCAAATGTCTCTCAAGATGTCTCACTTGAATGTTGTCAAGAGGATTTTTAGGTACTTAAGGATTCAACCTAGGTTGGGCCTTTGGTAGCCTAAAGATTCACCCTTTGATCTGGTGGCATACTTAGATAGTGATTATGCTGGAGCATGTTTGGATAGGAAATCAACTACAGGAGGATGTCAGTATCTTGGACATAGGTTGATTTCATGGTAGTGAAAGAAACAGACAGTGGTGGCAAATTCTACTACTAAAGCAGAGTACATTTCTGCTTCAATTTGATGTGGTCAAGTGCTATGGATACAAAATCAATAACTGGACTAACGGGTACAATTTTATGAACACCAAAGTTTATATTGACAATAGCAATACAATGTGCGTAATTAAAAATCCATTTTTTTTCATTCAAAAACAAAACATATTGAGATAAGACACCATTTTATAAGAGATTGTTAAGAAAAGAAACTTATTCAAATTGTTAAAATTCATACTGAGAACAATGTTGCAGATTTGCTTACAAAAGGCTTTGATGTGGGTAGATTTCAGTTTTTAATTGCAAGTATTGGTATGATGAATCTCTAATCAAAAATCTTATCTCTTTGTGTTTTTGTAAAGTTTTGTAAAGGATTTGTACTATTATTGAGGTCAAAATCTGTTTCTATAACCTGATAAAAGTTTTCTGATAAAAGCAGTTTGTACTGTCAGTGTGAAATTATGGATATTGCTTTTATAACCTGATAAGTTCATAAGTGTGCACATCTTGGATTGTATTTTTCTTGGTGTCTACTAACATTTGTAGGTTAGGAAAACTTCTTTTGCAAGCAAGTTCTTCCATCTTCTAAAGAATTCATCTTTGGAATGGATTTGTGCACTAGAGGGTGCAATGGTAATCAGTTCACCATAAATAAAAGAACTGGCTAGTCCAAAAGCAAACGGCTCTTGGTAAAGACTTCTCAAATCTATTCATGGTTGATATTTTACCAAAAACTATATAGTTTTTAACTCGCCATACTTCACAGTGAAGAGTTAATTAGTCCAAAGCAAACAGCTATTGGTAAAGACATCTCAAATCCGTTGATAGCTGGTAGTTTGCTAAAAACTATGATACGTGTTCTTAATTTGCACTTAGTTTTCTTAATATGTGGTGGACAGTATGTTTTTCAAAGATAACACGTTGGTACTGTCAGATAAAATTTTTGTCAAAAAGTTTGTACTGCTAGTGTAAAGTTTGTATTGCTAGCGTAAAATTTTTGTACTGCTGAGTAGCCATTGGTACTGTGCAGTTAAAACCATTTTTGCTAGCCGTTAGGGTTTTTTTATCTGTTTCAGTCATATTTATAGGGTTGTTACTTGTGATAATTATTCACTTTCCATATTTTTATCTGATTACATTTTAAGAAAGAATTATCACATACGCGACTCTCTCAAACCCTAAGAAAATCTCACTTGTCAGTACCAACTGTTAATAAAACCTATTCTGATCATAACCCGACAGTATAACAAAACTATTATCATGGATAATTTGGAATTGGTCAAATCTCACAATCAAGTCGCATTCTTGGAAAATCCTGAAGGTAGTGAACAATTTCATCAGATAGTGGATTTTCTAAACCAATCATACATCAGGTATGCTCTTATCATAAATCCCACTATCTATGTATCCCATATTCAACAGTTTTGGCAGACTGCTACTGTCAAGACATTGGAACAGGGGGACAAACAAATAAAAGCTAAGGTAGATGGTATGAAGATTAGGATATCTGAATCTTCCTTGAGGAGACATATCCATTTGGAAGATGACGATGGAATTTTTTACTTACCAAATACTAAAATTTTTCAACACCTATCCAGAATGGGATATGATACAGCTAATCAAAAACTGACTTTTCAAAAAGGCTATTTCTCCCCACAATGGAGGTTTTTAATACACACACTTCTTCAGTGTATGAGTCCAAAGAAAACCTCTTGAGAGAAATTCAGTAGCAATATTGCTATTGCTCTCATATGTTTATCAACTGGCCGGACTTACAATTTTTCTAAACTAATTTTTGAAAATATGGTGAAGAATGTGGATTCCAAAATGACATTTCTTATGTGCCCAAGATTTATTGCAATGATCTTGAAGAAAAGCAAGCTACTCACCCATGAAAAAAAATTTCCACACCTAGTTTGCAACAAAAACTTTTTGCAAATATGTCTATGGCATCAAGGTTGTTTAATGGGGTGGTAGTTCCTTTACCTCCTAACATGATTGTGCGGGTACAGGGTGAGGGATTAGTAAGGATTTAAAAGGTACACTTTTGAGGGGTCATTTAAGCCCTTAATTGATCACTTTTGTATCCGTTACTACTTAATTTCGTTCCTTTTCACTTTTTAGGTCTCTTGAAGGAAAATTGCTGGAATGACACTTATTCGGACGAAAAGGCGCGAATATAGGAAGAAAATGGCCAAAGTCAAGAATCGAGAAACTCAAGCTGCTAGAATTGAAGGGGACGGCGTCACGGCTTAATTGCGACGCCGTCGCGACACACCTTGAGACGACTCAGAGAGCAAATTGCTATTTTACAAGTGACGGCATCAGGTTTAAAAAAGTAGGGCGTCGCAACTCAGACAGCCTAGATTTGGATCCCGACGGCGTCAGAGGTTGAAGCCGACGGCGTCACAAGCATAAGGTGACGCCGTCACAGAGTTGACGTGGCCAAGATGAAATCCTAATGGCGGTGACCCGACGACGTCACAATTAAAGAGTGACATCATCGCATATTGTAACTCTATATATAGAATTCGAATTTTCTGTATTTTAGAGAGGTAGTTTTATGGAGTAAAACCTAAACCGAACATAGGATTTCTTGGGCAGTATCTTAGGGTTCCATACCCTATTTTGCAACAAGATAAGTGATTTACTTCATTAATTCAATTATGTCTTCAATTGTTTGTGTGTAT
Source organism: Chrysanthemum makinoi (assembly GCA_910596185.1). Taxonomy (NCBI): domain Eukaryota; kingdom Viridiplantae; phylum Streptophyta; class Magnoliopsida; order Asterales; family Asteraceae; genus Chrysanthemum; species Chrysanthemum makinoi. The sequence continues at coordinate 60,786,215 of OU343224.1, forward strand.
GCTTGCATGTTTTCCACGTCCGGCTAATTTACTTGTGTGTTTGCTTAGATCTATGAAACCTAGGTATTGAATATTGATTGGTTGTCTCTTATCTTAATTGTGATTGACCTAGTATTGCGATAGGTCATCCGTTGTGTTTTTAATGCTTAAGTAATCTTTGTGAACATTAGTTTATAAGCTTAGAGTTAGTTTATTAATCCTAGAGATTTCGTAGGCAATAACGTTAAGGTAGAATTAAAGAGTTAGGGATAAACGCATACCCTACGACCTTAGAAGACACAACGCGTTAAGAATAAGGACGTGACAATTCAACCATTAATAGGAGATAACTAGGGAGTAATAGCATTTAAGTAAACACATTTTTAATCATCATAAGAGCACACAACAATAGACATAGACTACACTCACCTTAGTTTAGATAATTAAATAATTAGATAGTTAGATAAGTAGAGTAATCGGTAGAAATACCAACCCCCCAAATCCAATACCCCGAGATTCGTACCTTTTCATTTTCTAAAAAAACATAAAAAAGATAAAAAAAATAATCTTCCTCAACCGCAACCTTAGCGTAGTAATTTGTCACTAGCATTCCTATTCCCCTAGAGAACGATATAAATTCCCGAGGCTTACCCTAATACTACACTACAACTATTAGGTTCACTGCCTAGGGTGTTGAAAAACTTGCTCGACGAAAAGGAAGTTCCTTTGACCCCGAACGCGCGTTGTATTCGTATCAAGTTTTTGGTGCCGCTGCCGGGGAATATAATAGCTAGTTAGATTTTCACCTCGTTTAGGTTTCCTTGCTTGATTCCTATCAAGTAAGCGTTTTTCCCATTTTTAGCTTCCTTGTAGTCTATCCCCCTTCTTCGTGGCCTTTGTTAGTAACCCCATCACTTTTCATCATGGAAGGTGATAATAAACCACCACTCATCAACCCACCACCAAATGACCCGCCAAGAGGCCGTACTCTTGGTGAATACTCAAGACCAAGCCACCGAGACTATAGAAACACCATTGAGCTTCCCGACCAAACCCAAACTATGGCCCTTCGATTCGACACCATCCGGTTGGTGCAAAACAGATGTGCATTCCATGGACTTCGTTCCAAAGATCCTAACCAGCATCTTAAGGATTTCCTTAAAATCGTCAATTCCATCGACCTCGATGCTACTACTCGAGAGACCACGCGCTTGCGTCTCTTCCAATTCTCTCTACGGGACTAAGCTAGTAATTGGCTTGAGCGACTTCTCGCCGGATCCATCTCAAGTTGGGATTATCTCACCTCTCGTTTCCTTGCTCAATTTTTCCCACCGGGGAGAACTACTAAGCTTAGGAATGAAATCTTGATGTTCCAACAACGTCAAGGTGAATATCTCTACGAATCATAGACTCGATTCAAGGACTTACTCCATAGAGTCCCTCATCACGGCATTGATCTTTGGCTTCAAGTTCAACTCTTCTATGATCATGTCAACTTCCCTACTAAGCGATCCATTGACCAAGCGGCCGGAGGAAAACTTAGTGATCTCACCGCAGAAAAATCGTGGGGTATAATAGAGGACCTTGCTCTCTATGAAAACGAAAGTTGGAATGACCCCCGTGAGTTGCCCAAAACTATAAAGGCAATCTCCTTGCCTCCCATTGACTCACAATCTTCCGACCGTAGGATGCTCGAGCTTGAAGATCAAATTAAATTCCTAATGAGCTCCTACGAAAATCCTAAGTCTTCACGCCAAGTGAACAAAGTTTCTTCCTTGTGTGAGCCATGTAGTGGTCCTCATAACACTCGCACTTGCACAAGACTCCCCGAACAAGCTTTCGTTGACTACGCATCGTCGCGTACCAATGGAACAGGAGGAAGATTCCCTACAACACCCGGACCTAGGACTTTTAATGACGCCCGAGAAGCATGGAAGGGCAAGCCCGACTTTTATTGGGGACAAACCAAATAATTCACATCTAATGATTTCTCATGGCCCCCATCTCACAGCCCTAACCAACAAAACATAGAAGGGATGTTGCAACACCTAGTCACATCCAAAGAAGCTCAAATAGCTAAGCTCTAGGACCGTTTTAACCAAAAACAAGCCGAGATGGATAGGAAGATAGATAACCTCTTGAAAGCCATGACCAATAGTGACAGGAAGTTTAACGCTATCTCAACTCCTGAAGCTTCCAGTTTAGAGATTAAGGACCCAAGTAAGCTAGCTAAGCACGTTTAGTTTGTCAATACAATCATGTAGGACCTTATACTTTTACACCAACCTTACGCGTAACACACCTTATCACAAGATGAACACGTTAAACCACAAACACTTATGCGTATACAAAGATGAAATAAAGAAAGGAAAGATGGTGACTTGATGTTCTACAAACCGTGTATGTGAAGATAAGATGAAAACAAGAGGGATGTTTATATCAAAGGAAAACACACACACACACACATTCAAGCACACCCCTTAAATGAGACTTTGAGGGGTTTATATAGTACAAGTAACATGATGCCCTAAAAGGCTTTCTATGGGCTTCGTGGGTTGGACATGGGTTGGATTGGATAAAAGGTAAGCTTAACATAACTAGTACCTATTTAGCTTAGTCTAATCCACGAGCCCGTTGACTATTCTATCACGATATCTAACACACGATATAAAGTTCCTAAATGTGAATGACCATCACTTCTAATAAAAACTATTAAGGCTAACAATCTCCCCCTAAGGGGTAGTCATTCAAAAGATGCTCCACTTGATTAGGTCTTTACTTTTCTCGATCTTGAACTTTGTGTGTAGATATAGAATAGTCTTGAATCTTTGTTCCTTCATGCTTTGTGATCAATTAATGTGGTTGTCTGCCGTTGTCAACTTCGTTGGTTAGGTATCTCCACGTCTTTCTCCACCATGCTCACACTTTTATTTGTCTTTTGGTTACCAATGATGTAGTTCTCGAGTCTTTAAACTTTGTAGATTCTTTGACATTGACGAAGAATCATCGTTAACTTTGAGTACCCTTTGATTTTGATGAGAACTTTCATGTGTTGTTGGTATGAGTATGTGGAGAATCTGCATGATCAATCAGCTCCGGAGCTTCCATAAGAAAAAAACATAAAAACAGGTTAGTAATAAGCGGATTCTGACACTTACAAGTTTGAATTTCGAGGGTGTTAACAGCATAGTGTGAAAACACGTCTCTAATTCTCACAAGGGCCGTTCCTGAACTGGAGTCCCACAAGTGAGATAACACGATATACCGAAGTATACCTACAGTTCAGATGAGTCGCTGAGGTACACCGAAGCATCACCCCACGATTGTAGACCGTTTGAGACACACTAAGCGTAATCCACGGGGAGTTACCGAAGTGACCTGCTGTCAGGGCTGCTTGATGTTGACCCTGGCAGGAGTTCCCATTCGATCACTGAATATCACAGATGTGAAACTTCTCATAAATGTTCTGGCAGATTGCTAAGATCTGCGTAGGACTCTAGAATATATCACTTGTGTCCTTATTGATGAACAACGAGCGATGTCATGTCAAGTGTTCCTATGAGATCTTTTGATGAATCTCGTGGCTCTAGACTCAATAGTGCATTTTGGTTTTCCTGAGCGGAGACTAGGGAGAGGGTCTCCTTCTTCAATACCAACGATCTCTAAGAGAAAGTCGATAGATTATGTAGGGTTCCCAGTGAGAATGAAACAAATCCCTTTTGAGAGGAATTGAGTGGCTAGAGGGTTTAGTGCAGTGCGTCACTGGGTCCATGACGTCTTTGTCTTCAATACCAGTGTCAACTTAGTGACAACCAGATGATGAATTGAACCCGGTGTCTGCCCTAAGGTTGAATATGGAGGGCTATTTCTTTTCACCCCTTTTCATTACATTTCTTTTTAATTCTTCAACCCCTTCTTTCTCCTTTCTCACATTACTCCTTTTTTCAATCATTCCTAAGGACTTCTAATACTAACTAATTGTGATGTCCTTGGGTAGATCCCTCCGGCTCTGGCGGATCATAGGACGAATTTCCTATCCTTAGTCACCTTATAACTCCATGACTGTCCCATATTGCCATAAAACCATTTTTCTTGAAAATCTCACAGAGTGTTTATGATAGAAAACATGTTTGAAACACTCCGAGAGTTTTATATTTTCAGAAACACTCCCCCTTCATATGTGCTTATATGTTTTGACAGAAATCTGCACATATAGGGTAGAGTTCGCACTTTTTGAATTGATCGGCTCATAATAGACAATTCCCCACGAGACACTGTTACGTTGCCTAGTTAAAGAGTTCCATTGTCAGTTTTTAGGTGACAACTAGCTCTAATAACTAACTTGATCACAAGTTTCTCGAGATGGTACATTTACTGACTTTGATTCCCGTCAATTCGTTGGTTCCGTCAGAGTCGAGCTCATTGTGAGATTCAAACACCGATCATAAACATTTTTGATCACATTTTAATCACGTCTCCTCCCCCTCAAAAATAGCATAATCGTGATATTTTTTATATCAACGGATTAAAAATCATTTTTAGAATCTTTTAGGGAGACAAACGGATATGATTTAAGCATGAATTTGGAACAAGTTGTTTTATACTCCCCCTTTAATAAAGCATAATCAATTAAAGGGTTTTAGAGGGAGTTATCTTGAGCACAAAATATTTTGAAAGATTTTGAAAAATCTTTTTGAACAATCTTGAAAAGGTGCTCAAGATGATGACGATTTCTCACCAGTTTTAAATGTAGTGCACTGAAGCGTACACTTGATTTTTTCTATAAAAGCACGAGTTTTGATTTGAAAAAATAATCAAAAGTCATCATTTTAGTCCGGGTTTCGTACTGAAGTATACGAAAGCCATTTTATGAAGAAATTTTGAGAAACGGCATGTTTTAGAAAACATATTAAAGAACTCTCGCTCAAGCATATGTACATACCCGTATCATTGTTGAATGACATTTCTAGAAACGTACAGAATATCGATTATACGAGAGGCATGTCGTGAGAAGAATATTTTTGGATTTTTGATTTTATATTGTTTTTATTTTTGAACGTTTTATATTTTTATATTTTGCTTTTGTTGGTTTTTCAAATTTTGTATTTTGTTTTTCAAAAATATTTACAGTGAAGCTTTTGGAAAATTATTTTCAAGAAGATTCGAGAGACGTTCTAACTCCTCAGGGGTTAGGCTTGGCATTCCAATTCGTCGAACTAAATCGTCAAACCTTTCTTTTGGAAGGGATTTAGTAAATAGATCGGCGAGTTGGTAATCAGTCTTCACGAAGAATAATTCAACAGTACCATTTTCGACGTACTCTTTGATGAAGTGATAGCGGACTCGAATATGCTTAGTCTTTGAGTGATGAACAGGATTGCATGATATGGCTATGGCACTTTTCGAGTCACAATACATAGGTATTTTATCGAAAGTAAAGCCATAATCTGTGAGTTGTGTTCTCATCCATAGAACTTGAGCACAACACGCAGATAGAGACACATACGCAGCTTCAGCGGTTGAAAGTGTAGTGCAATCTTGTTTCTTTGAAGACCAGCTTACTAACTTTTCACCCAAAATTGTGCTCCTCCGGATGTACTTTTTGCTGTAACTTGATCACCTGCGTGGTCCGCATCTGAAAAGGCAATTAGATCAAATCCGGATACCTTCGGATACCAAAGTCCCATGTGAATGGATGTCTTCAGGTACCGAAAGATCCTTTTAACCTCTTTGAGGTGCAGTTCGGTAGGCTTTGCCTGAAACCGTGCTAATAAGCAAACAGCAAAATGAATATCGGGTCGACTAGCAGTAAGGTACATGAGAGAACCAATCATGCTCCGATATTTCTTCAGATCAATAGGTTTCCCAAACAAATCAGCTCCAATTTTTGGTGAAGTTACCATTGGTGTTCCGACTGAATCACAATTATCCATACCATGATTTTTCAAGATCTCAGTTGTGTATTTAGCTTGATTTATAAAAATTCCACGAGGGGATTGATGTATTTGTAAACCAAGAAATAATTTTAGTTCCCCCATCATGGACATTTCAAATTTGCTTTTCATGAGATTTTCTAAATGTTTTGAAAGATTCGGATTAGTGGACCCAAAGATGATGTCGTCCACATAAATCTGAACAATCAAAATGTCGTTTTTGCATTTTTGTGTAAACAAGGTAGGATCAACTGTTCCTTTGGTGAAATTGTTTTGGATAAGGAAAGAGGACAGTTCATCATACCACGCTCTCGGAGCTTGTTTCAATCCATAGATTGCCTTTTTGAGTTTGTAGACGTAGTCGGATATTCCAAGTCGATGAAGCCTTCGGTGACTCACGTACACTTCTTCTTCGAGTTCCATTCAAGAATGCGGTCTTAATGTCCATCTGATAAACCGTGATGTTTTTGTGAGCTGCATAGGCTAAGAATATCCTGACTACTTCTACTCTAGCTACCGGCGTGAATGACTCCTCGAAATCTATCCCTTCCTCTTGTCTGTATCCTTTGGCCACAAGACGAGCTATATTGCGAATTACAGTCATCTCTTCATCCCGTTTGTTCTTCCATAACCATTTGAGATCAATTACTCGAATGTCAATTGGTCTTGGAACCATTTCCTCTTGCATTGCTTCTATCCATGAGGGTTCTGCCATTGCCTCACGAATGTTCTTTGGCTCGATATTGCTAATTGAGCAAAGGTAAATGCACAAGTCACAATCGGTGGCAAGTTGGCGTCTCGTCTGAATTGGCCGTGAAGGTTCACCAATAACTTGTTCAATTGGGTGGTCTTTAGTCCACTTCAGAGTAGAAGGATACCGTTGGTTATACGTATGCGAGTTAGATGGTTCTCGTAAGCTATAAGATGATTCAGCTGATTCCGTAGCAAACGGGTTTTCAAATAAGTCTTCATCTAACGTTGCATCGTTCTGGTTTTGGTTTTGCTCATCAACTGCTGGTAGAACAGGTGCAAGATCTGGAGTAGATGTAGATGATGTTGATGGAGTTCGTGTATTGGTTTCTATTGTTGTAGATGCATCTTCTGTTGGTGCTGGTGGAAGATTTTGAGCGGGTGCAGCGTAATGATGGTTTGATGCATTTGTCAAAGTTCCACCATAGTATTCATCAAACATTAACTCGAAGAAATTCTCCCATTCTTGTTCTTTAGGATTGTCAAACGAAGTTGATTGAGCTCTTTGAGGTACGAGTCCTGAACTGATATGTTCAGAAGTCTGCGGGTTTAGTGCGGGTTCTAGAGCAAGTCTCTCAGAAGCCATTCGTGAAAGTTCATCAAATTTCACATTCATCGTCTCCATGATCCTCCTAGTTCTTCTGTTATACACCCTGAATGCCCTCGAGTTATCTGAATATCCAATGAAGATTCCAATATCACCTTTAGCTTTCAATTTACCTAGATCTTCTCTGTCGTTCGTCGGATAGCACAAAGCGCCAAACACGTGAAAGTAAGAGATATCAGGTTTTCTGTTGTTCACAAGCTCATACGGGGTTTATTGAATCTAGGATGGATTAGGGATCGGTTCTGAGTGAAACAAGCGTGGAACAGCATCGACCCATAGAAATAACGGTGCACTAGAATAGATTAGCATTGTGCGCAGCAGCCACAAGAGTTCTATTTCTTCTTTCAACTACCCCATTCTGCTGTGGAGTTCTAACAACGATGTCGATGTGTAATTACAACATCTTCAAAATAAGATCTTAACTCCTGATTTGTGAATTCAGGTCGTTGTCGGTTCTTACAACCCTTACTGGAGTTTGAAGAAGTACTTGAATTCGTTTCAGAAAGGTGATGATGATGCATGGTGCTTCGTCTTTTGATCTCAGAAACCTAACCCATGTATATCTCGAATAATCATCGACGATAACAAGAATATAATTTTTCCCATTAATGCTTTCAACTCTCATTGGGCCACATAAGTCCATGTGCAACATAAGCAACTTTGCTTCCGAACTAGGTACGGATTTGGGTTTATATGATGCTCTTTGCTTTTTCCTTGTTCGCATGATGGACATAAGTGATCCTTGGTGTATTTGAACTTTGGAAGTCCGTTGACGATGTTGTCTTTGGCAAGATTGTTGATGGTGTCAAAATTGAGATGGGATAACCTTCCATGCCACAACCAGGACTGTGTTCCAGATGCTCGTGTCATAAGACATATTGGTGATGAAGAGGCCATTTGATTGATGTCGATAGCATACAAGTTTGTATCACGATTCCCGTTAAAGAGATCAGTGCCATCCAAGTTTCTAACGAAGCAAGCATTTTCCTAAAAGCAACCTCTAAATCTGCATCACAGAACTGCCCGACTGAAAAAAAATTGTGTCCCAACCCTTCGACATAGTAAACCCGAGTGATCAAATAATTTCCAAAAGGTAGATCTCCATAACCCATGATAGCTGCTACATGATCATTTCCAAAACGTACGGTTCCCATGAATTTCCAGACGAAATTGATCAGCAGCTTCAGATTCTCGGTCATGTGCTTGGAGCAACCCGAGTCGACGATCCAAAGACAAATTTCGATAACCTGCCAGTAACATAAAAAGAATATTTTGGAAACCGTTGTGATTTTGGTTCCTTTGGGTTAGAGGTAAAATCCTGATCACACTCAAAGAGGTTTGCTACAGGGAGTTCTGGTTTATCACTCATTATACCATTCTGGAGTGTGAAAGTTCTACCTGTGGGTTTCCAAATATCATCCCTAAAGTAAACACTATGGTTCTTGTCAATAGTGAAAAGCCTAAGTTTTGCAACTAGTCTTCCTACTTGTTTAGCGTAAGATCTTTTTGGAATGTTCTTCTTAACAGGCTTATCATTCACATTCTTAGAAACACAATCATCTTGATCATTAATTAAAGATTTCTTGCAAGTTAAACAAAGAAATTCAACACATGCATTAGACTTAGCAAGTTTCATAGGTTCAGTACATTCAGATGAAATGTCTTTCTTATTCAAAAGCGGTAAATTCCTAGGGTGTTCTTCTACTTTCTTCTCTTTATTCAAGCTACTACTCTTAGAGGCAGTCGAGACTCTATTGTTCCTTGTATTGATCTTAGGCTTTAGTCTGCTGCTCCTAGAGGTGCTTTCTAGTCCTGTAGAAGGTAAGGCACACGCATTAGGATTCACATTTTTATGAAGGAGGTGGTTTCAGCTTTCCTAGTCTCTTTAGAGTGCTTTTCTAAACTTATGTCGTTTGTTCCATATGTTTTAGATGTGGAGGCGGACGCATTAGTGGTACTCATCTTAAAAGGCAGTGCTAAAACTTTTGGTTTCTCGATAACCGCTTTTCCTTTATCAACATTTTGTTTAGGTAAGGCATGTAGAGTGACTGGTTTTGATGAAACATTTTTCTCATTGACTTTTGGAGGAGGCATAGAAAAGACATTTTTGGTTTGGAAACTGGTTTGGGAACATTTGCTCTCTCCTCAGTCAATGGTTTTGTAATCACAATATCCACTGCCTTTCCTTTTTGACTTTCCAGCTGAGCCCTCAAAAGATCATTTTTCGCTTTCATGTCATTGTAGGCACGCTCATACGACAATTTGTCATATTTGCATTCCTCGGTTTTTCGATCAAGTTGTTTAAAATATGAGACATTTTCTTTTTCAAGTTTTTCAAGAGCCTTTTCATATTTTGAAACAATTTCGGAGGTCTCAGACTGGAGTCTTTCATGATCTTCAACAAAATATGTTTGCAGAATGATGGACATAATATCAGTAGTCAGAACATCTTCGAAGAGAGAATCATTTAAATTTTCCAAAACTTTGATGTGTTCAACACTTTCATTAGCTTGCTTTACCGGGGATTTATGGTCCTTGACAAAGTCAATTGTTTCTTTCAAAAAGGCTTGTTCAAAATGAATTACCCTTGAGTTGATGTTATTCAGGTGAGGGCAATTTGATTTCAAAAACTTTTCTGTTCATTATCAAACCTATTGAACCAGATGTTTGTTGTAATATTTGTTTTAGTTTTAACAGTCTCTGAAGATCGCAATTCTAGTTTTCTTATTTTCTAAAATACTTCGCGCATCACTTGTGTTAAAAGGATTGCTTGAAGACATTTGTTCAATGTTCGAAAGAGATTTGGAGACAACAACTGGTTTTGAAACTGATTTTATGTGGTGTTGACACTTTGTTTGAAACACTTTGTGTGGAAAACGTTGATTGTTCTTTATGAGAAACAAACGAAATACCATTAATTTTGTTCCATTTGTTATAATCAATTGGTTTGATTTTCGGATGTTTTTGTTTCATTTTTTATCTACTCTCCTCAGATAGTTCCAACGTTTCAAGAGAATCATGTACAATTATGGGTGCATGCAAAGGTGTTTCATTGTTCAACACATTCCGTTTTTTCTTAGCTTTCTTGAGGAAACAAGGAGGTGAGTTACCAAGAGCCATTTTATGCACAGTATGAAAAATTGAATTTACTTGATTAGAAAGCATCTTGTTTGTTTTAGCGGAATGACCCGTTGTAAGAAGCAAATTATCCAATTTTTTGATAGTTTCATTTTTATCAAGAATTTCATCAAGAAGAGAATCTTCTCGTTTTGAAAAATCAGCAATCAACTGTTTCTTCTCTTTTTCAAGATCAGAGAACAATGCTTTTTGTTTAAAAAGTTTGTCATTTAGATCAGAAATTACATTGTTTAAAGATTTTATTTTCAAGTTCAAATTCACATCAAGTGTGTCATACTTGAGTTGCAATTGTTGTTCTCTTAAAACAGAATCTCGATAACCAATTTCAAATTCTGATACTTTGTTTGTATGAAATTCAAAGGCTCTGGCGTTCTCCTTGTAACTCTCAAGCTCAGCGGTCAATTTAGCATTCGCGGCCTTAACTTCGCGATTGACCTTTCTAACTTTCTCAATTTCAGTGCCACAGTTATTGATTAATGATTCAAAGTAAGCACGTGTTTCCTCATCAGTCTCAGTATTTTGTGCCACACAGCCTCCACTAGGATCCACATCTGGAGTTTTAGAGTTAGTATTGCTACAACTCGGATTGTCCAGGTATGTATCATAAGTAGGTGCTGGCGTCACAGAATGTTGGTCGTCATGAGTAAACACATCAAATATGACATTGTTATAACATGGATCAATGAGTGGTACCTCAAATACTGCGTTGGAGTCATAGACAGGAGGTGCGTCAGAGTCAGTGTCGTACTTAGACTCCTGAAGATTTTCCATGAAGATGCAGTTCGCATTGATTTCCTCGAGGTCTTCCAAATCATCCATAATAGCCATAAAGTCATGTTCCTCAACACTCAACTGAAGGCCTGCGTTTTCCTTTTGTACCAACAAGATAGCTTTCTGAAGATACGCAAGATCCTTCTTTTTCGGCTTAGTAGGACAATTCCTTGCCATGTGACCCACTCCTTGACAGTTATAACACTTAACCTGATTACCCTGATTCACATTTCCATAATTCCCAACGACGGGCTGCAACATTCCTATTCGATTACCCACTGCTCTATTCCCAACATTCTCGTCCCATCGATTTCCAACATTCTGACCTAAATGATTACCGATACGAAAACCGCCTGATTACCCATGCGAAATCCAGTAGCATATCTCTGCTGATTCCCAGTAACTCCAACCATTTTTCCTTGATTACCCATATTCACACCCGGTTGTGCAATTTTCCTGTTGCGAGTGTTTGATGAAATCCTTTGGTTGTTGTTAGTAGATGTGGAATAGCGACTGCTGAATGCTTTTCCCAATAAAGAAAATACCTGTAGCAAAGCTGCTTCTTGTTCAGTTTCAGGATCAGTGATTCCTTGTTCATGGTGTTGTGGATAATGTTGTTGTTGAAGGACTTGTTGTTCTGGTGGATAGAATTGTTGTTGAGGGATAACAGCTTGTGGTTGTGGAATGTATTGCTGCAAGGTGTTGTTGGTGGAAGAGGATGAAGCTTGTTGTTGTGTATTCACTGAAGTTTGAGTCTTTGCAATGAGTGCCAATGGATCATGATTCTTTGCCAATCTTTCTTTCCTGACTTCATTCACTTCAGCTTGGTTTTGTTTCAGAAAATCGTTTAGTTGATCAAAGTGCACCTGATGTAAGTCTTTTGTTTGGTTGACAATAGTGACATATCGTCCCCATTCTTCTGGAAGATTGTTCAGGAACTTGATGTTTTGAACGATAGTTCTGGGTGCCAACTTGTTTCTGATAAGCTCATTCATCAAAGTACAAAACCTTCCATAGTAGGATTCAATGGATTCTCCTGGAGTTGAAGTGAACTTTTCCCATTCAGTTAGCAGCTTGTTCTCCATGTCTTGTTGAGCAATTTATGTTCCATGACAAAGCCGTCTAACACGTTCCCACACATCGAAAGCAGTTTCACAACTGTCTACAGCAGCAAAGATGTCTCTTGGTAAACCCAGTTGGACAATATGAATTGCCATGTCATCTGCATCGACTTGTTTCTGATCCTCTTCAGTGTATTCTGATTCTTTTTGAACACGAGAAGATGGTGGGATGGGAGGTGTTGCATCAGCATTTCCAGGGATTTGGACTTGTCGAGGCTTGAAGGGTCCATTCTGAATGGATTGAATCATCAGTTTTCCATTAGGTTTGGTCTTGATGTAACGAAGCATACGACTTGTCCATTGAAGATAACCACCTTTTTCCAACATAGGAGGACGGTTTTCTGCACCGGCTGCATGAATATCTTGTTGAGTTGCCATTGATGAAGGTATGAAGGTATGATATGATAAAGTTGATGTAGGGCCGATTCAACGATAAAGGAGTTGTGATTGATGACAATTAAGCTTGGTTGTTGTAGTGAAAATTTAGTCGAAAAACTTAAAAACCTCAATAACTTCTGTTCGGAGCGTTTTTAGGACTACAAGGTTGACCCGAATCAACTTTAGTTTATTCGGCATGTCATTCTCCTTGATCTCACGGTCGTTTTGATTGGTAGAACGCTGAAAACGGAGTTACGGTTCAAAAGTTATAGCCGTTTGAAGTTTTGCTCAAAATCTTACTCGTAAACCAGTTCTTATGCGTAGAAATGAATGCTTATGCGTAGGATTGCTTATGCGTAGGAGTCCTTATGCGTAAAGAGCTTAGGCATAGGATTATTATGCGTAAACCTAAGGTTAAACGTAAGTCTTATGCGTAAACTTTAAGCGTAGAAGTAAAGTACCTTACGCGTAAGAGTTAACTTATGCGTAGAGTGCTTACTCGTAAGCTTTCTGCTTATGCGTAAGAGTTGGTTTAAAACCAAAAATCCTTTACACTATCAAAGCGTAAAAGATATCCGAAAGTTGAAGTGTTCCACACACTTATCCAAGTTAGGGAAGCACTGACTCACTTGTTTTGCACGAAGATTTTTCACCAAAAAGTTATGCGTAGAGAACTAGGGTTTTGACTTTCTTACGCGTAAAAATAGGGTTTTGACCTACGCGTAAGAAATTTCCAGTGATTCAAACGATTTCTGATGCACAAACAGCTTCCAAAACACGCAAATAACAAGAAAGTTTTGACCAAAAACACCCAAAATGCCTTTTATGCTTATGCGTAGAAATGAACTACGAACCAAAAACGAGTTTAAAACAGAACCAAAACACATAAAGCTTCGAACTTTTTCTAAAAACTAGACTCTTTAACACTATAAGAACCTCAAACCATAAGAATCTTGAAGATTTTAGTGCAAAAAAGTAAAGTTTTAAGCAAGACAATATTGAGAACGAAAGCTTACGCGTATCACTACACACAAAAAACTTCAACCAAAACACTCCTAAACCATTGTTTGGCGATTGATACCAATTGTAGGACCTTATACTTTTACACCAACCTTACGCGTAACACACCTTATCACAAGATGAACACGTTAAACCACGAACACTTATGCGTATACAAAGATGAAATAAAGAAAGGAAAGATGGCGACTTGATGTTCTACAAACCGTGTATGTGAAGATAAGATGAAAACAAGAGGGATGTTTATATCAAAGGAAAACACACACACACACACATTCAAGCACACCCCTCAAATGAGACTTTGAGGGGTTTATATAGTACAAGTAACATGATGCCCTAAAAGGCTTTCTATGGGCTTCGTGGGTTGGACATGGGTTGGATTGGATAAAAGGCAAGATTAACATAACTAGTACCCATTTAGCTTAGTCCAATCCACGAGCCCGTTGACTATTCTATCAAGATATCTAACACACGATATAAAGTTCCTAAATGTGAATGACCATCACTTCTAATAAAAACTATTAAGGCTAACATATCACCTTAGCGAAACCTAATAGAACAAATGATGAAGCGAACCATGAGACGGTGCTTGAGGTTAGTGAAACTCCTAGGAATGAAACAACCGAGGAATTAGATGAAGTAGGCAATGACTATTTCAATAAGTTTCCTACGGTAGAAGAACTCTCTCGCCACCCACACTTAGTACGAGACCTCCGTCACATGTATGCTAGGAGAAGCCCTAGGATCAAGTTTGGGAACCCTTGGAATCTTAACATACCATGTTGCATAGGACACCTTTTTGTGGCAAAAGCCTACATTGATCGCAAGTCCCCGATAAATATCATGACTAGCACCTACTATAATTGGGTAATGAAGAAGCCTATTCCAACTAGGCAAGATCCCAATAATCCTAGGGTTAGTTGCAATTTTCTTGGTAGAGTTAAGGGATTGCCCGTCTATGTAGGAAGTTTCACTTTTCCTACGGATTTCATAGTCGTGAATGATATGTACGTCCATAGATCCTAGCTTGTCCCACGTTATTCTAGGAAAGCCTTTCATAGAAAACACCGGGATGACTTATGATCCGTCGTTAGGAATAGTGAGATTCAAGGATGAGATCGATGATGTAGCCTACCAAATGCCCTTTAAGATTGAGAAATTTTCATCACTATCCAATGATGAAAAACAACTTAAGCTATCGGTCTACTATAGGAATGAGGAAGATAAGGAGAAAGGAGTTGATTATGTGATGAACAAGATTTTCGGGTTCTATAAGGATTGCCTGAAACTAGGACCGAAATATAGAACGGATTAGGGAGAAGACGAATTCTTAGAAAGAAGCATAATAGGGCATTACTATAACATGGAAAACCCCAATAGAAACCGTCATGAGGAAGAAGGTGACAGTAGTGAAGTCACGTAGGGGCATGACTTCGAGTCTAGCTACAAGACTCATAAGTAAAGAAAAGCGCTTCGTGGGAGGCAACCCTTGCTTAATTGTTTGCTTGTTTGTGTGTCGTAGATCTTTTATTGATTGTTTATTCTCATGTTTGAATTTGTAAAAATGATTTATTTTGTCTTTAACATCGTCTTAATTACATATAAAGGTATTTTACAAAACGGATAAGTGTAGGGAGGATTACACACGTTTTTAAAAAGAACGTGAACATGAAAACTACGATTAATAAAAATATATACATATGTGTTTGTTCGAGTCAAATGCTTGTATCGAGTCATAATGGATGTTTTGCAGGAAATTTTTCCAGATTCTAAAGATATAAATTTTCGTAATTTTTTCATAAATCATGACCAGTTTCGGGGACAACTGATGGCGTCAGGGTCGTAACTGACGGCGGTCCGGAGGAGTATAAACACTTACTACCTTTTCGTTTTACGAGCTACTTATAAATTTTTGGAATTTTCCAGGTCTTAATTTTTCAGAAATTCTGTAAACATCCATTCCACAAGCATTATATCCTAGTTTAGTAGAGTCATATGTATATTGTTACCACCGATTTTACACGAAGGTTTCATTTGTTTTCTTCAAGTGTGCAGGTTTTGTTTATCAAGAAGAAGATACATAAGATTGGAAGGAGTTTTTCACGCATTCATTCTTCTTGAAGAAAGATTTAACCACTACTTCACACGGATCCTACCGAGCTAATCAGGGGAGTACTAGTTTCTTTTCGTTTTAATTACCTTCCATTATCATAACTTTGATACTTTTCGGGAACATTGGGGACAATGTTCAGGTTTAGTGTAGGGAGGGAAAATAAAGCGGGAACTTTGAAACTATGCTTATCCTTGACTATTTGCCTTGTCCAATTTTATTTGTGTAATAAACCATGAGAAATATCGGTTAGGGTAATTTTGGCACCAAATTTAAAATTTTAAATGACATGTAGTAGTGGGCCATTAGTCTTAATAAAGCGCTCATGGATAGGAAGTTGTATGACTAGCACAAAAACCCTTTACCACTTAAATTCCACCCAAAATGTGAGCATCACCCTTAGATTTGTAGGAATTAAAGCATTCCACTTTAATGCTTCGAGTGTGTACCGGTAGTATAATAGATTCTAGAAATTGTTTTGTGATGCATTCCGAGATCGCTAGTGAGACTACACTTGTGTAGTTAGGAATAACTAAATGATAAGAGGCATTAGGATAACCCTTGTTTGATACCTGTATTACTATTACTTCTTCCACATCGGTTGAGTAATTCCCCACACCCTTGCGTTGTACTCATCTTTAGTACATGATACCCTAGTTAACCCCTCGAGCCTAACCTTTCGCGGTTCTCGTGATGTTTCGGTTTTCCGGAATATCAATGAAGAGCATTATTTACAATCTACCCCCAAATGTACACCCAAATCGCCTTAGCCTACCTTGTATGCACTCACTTTTAGTGCATTATTGTTATCATACTAAACCCTTAGTTCAATTATCTAGTTGTTTGCATAAGTTGCTAAGTCGAGTCATATCCTTTGTACACAGTTTTGGGACGATTGGGACTCATGGGAAAAGTTAAATTTTATGAAATGACGAGAAGGAACGTTAAATTCAAATTCCCTTTATTTGCGTAATAATGTACTCAAAGTGTTTTGATCTTTTTAATTCGGGTCAAATTAGTGTTAGTGTAATAAAAACTCAAGTGTAGGGATGTGCCTATAAATCCCTATTATTTTGATGTTATCGTAGAGCATGGTAGAGTAAAAGTGTATTAAAAAAATAATAATAATAATAAATAAATAAAAAATAGAAAAAAATAGAGTGTTCAAAAAAAATGAAAAAAAACATACGGGCTACCATCCTACATCTATCTTTAAATTTATGTTCATTTGTTTCAATTTAATTAGAGTTTAGAGTGTCGAGTCTTGGCTTAGCAACGCCATTCTTCTCATGCTTGTAACATAAAGATTTTTTACTTGCCACCACTAAATCGCCTATCCTACCAAACCCTTTGTTTCCCTACCGTAAGCCTAACGTTACAACCATTTAAAAGACCTCTTGGATAGTTTTTCCTAGGTGCTTACGCCAAAGGGATGGAGGTTTGATCTAGTCTCAAGCCTATGGTAATCTATGTACTAGGACCGGTTAATGAGTGTTTATCTTCCATTTCTAACTTGATATATTTCATATACACCCGAGAGATGAGAGTATCTAAACACCACTTGTGAGGTGCTAGTATGTAATTTCCGTGCTTGTTATGACTTTTGTGGAGTTTATATGTGTTGTGAATTGTTCTAAACTAATGCTTCATGACCCCTAACTTATAAATTAGTTGGCTAAAAACACATTTGCTTGAGGACAAGCAAATATCAAGTGTAGGGATATTTGATAAGGATTTAAAAGGTACACTTTTGAGGGGTCATTTAAGCCCTTAATTGATCACTTTTGTATCTGTTACTACTTAATTTCATTCTTTTTCACTTTTTAGGTCTCTTGAAGGCAAATTGCTGGAATGACACTTATTCGGACGAAAAGGCGCGAATATCTGAAGAAAATGCCAAAGTCAGAATCAAGACACTCAAATTCTGGAATTGAAGGGGCACGGCGTCGGGTTAATGCGGCGCCATCGCGACACCTTGAGGCGACTTCGAGAGAAAATTGCTATTTTACAAGTGGCGACATCAGGTTTAAAATGCGGCGTCGCAACTTTCAGGGCGGCCTAGATTTGGATCAGAGGCGTCGAGGAGGTTGAAGCCGACGGTGTCACAAGCATAAGGTGACACCGTCACATAGTTGACGTGGCCAAGACGAAACCCTAGTGGCGGCGACCCGATGGCGTCACAATTAAAGAGTGACGCAGTCGCATATTGTAACTCTATTTTAGTATTTTAGAGAGGTAGTTTTGTGGAATAAAACCTAAATCGAACATAGGCTCTCTTGGGCAGTATCTTAGGGTTCTATACCCTATTTTACAACAAGATAAGTGATTTACTTCACTAATTCAATTATGTCTTCAATTGTTTGTGTGTATGCTTGCATGTTTTCCATGTCCGGCTAATTTACTTGTGTGTTTGCTTAGATCTATGAAACCTAGGTATTGAATATTGATTGGTTGTCTATTATCTTAATTGTGATTGACTTAGTATTGCGATAGGTCATCCGTTGTGTTTTTAATGCTTAAGTAATCTTTGTGAACATTAGTTTATAATCACCTAGAGTTATTGTAGTCTAAACATCCAAAGGAAGCCTTAGAGTTAGTTTATTAATCCTAGAGATTTCGTAGGCAATAACCTTAAGGTAGACTTAAAGAGTTAGGGATAAACGCATACCCTACGACCTTAGAAGACACAAAGCGTTAAGAAAAAGGACGTGACAATTCAACCATCAATAGGAGATAACTAGGGAGTAATAGCATCTAAGTAAACACATTTTTAATCATCATAAGAGCACACAACAATAGACATAGACTACACTCACCTTAGTTTAGATAATTAGATAATTAGATAAGTAGAGTAATCGGTAGAAATACCAACCCCCAAATCCAATACCCAGAGATTAGTACCTTTTCATTTTCTAAAAAACATAAAAGATAAAAATAATCTTCCTCAACCCCAACCTTAGCGTAGTAATTTCTCACTAGCATTCCTATTTCTCTAGAGAACGATATCAATTCCCGAGGCTTACCCTAATACTAAACTACAACGATTAGGTTCACTGCCTAGGGTGTTGAAAAACTTGCTCGACGAAAAGGAAGTTCCTTTGACCCCGAACGCGCGTTGTACGCGTATCAGGGATCAGCAATCCCAGCTGAGTCCCAACACACACCCATTGTTATTCCAAATGTAAGCTATACACCACCTATAACACACACCTAATATTCCTACTCAGACCCCAGGAATAAATGAGATTGTCTTTGGCAGAGTGGAAGGGGCTACCACTAATGTGTCTAGCTTAGATGCAACACAGGGCAGTGGTAACATCAATAAGACCCCAACCATGGCAACAGTGGATGTTTCTAGTCCTAACAGATTGGATACAACTGCTAGAATCCCAAGCCAACTGGATACTATAGGTGGCTTTAGTGATCCTCCTAGTCCAACTAGAGAGAAAACCGAGTCTTTGCCTCATGATGCACCTCTCCCAGAAGGTAAAACATCTGGAAGTGCTGAGGGCAGCCAATCACTTAAATAATTGACGGCATTGTGTACCCAGTTGACAACCAATGTAGAGGTTTTGGAGAAAGATTTGAAAGAAATAAAGAAATTATATGCCATAGTCTACTCTAACTTGGTCAAGAAGGTGAAAAGGTTGAAGCTGAAGGTTAAAGCTCTGCAAGCTCCCAGAAAGGCCAACATTGTGGATTCTACCCGTTCAAGTGATCCAGAAGATATTGGAGAATTTTACAAGCGAGGGTGGAAAAGCAGTCTGAGAAACTTCAGGGGAGGACTTTAAGTTTTGAAAGTGGGGATCAAGATCAAGATATGGGATATTATGTACAAAAGCAGAACTAGTAGAACTGAAAGAAGTTGATCTTGAAGCTCAACAGAGGTTATTGAAGAACAAAGAGGATGTCGTTTCTGCTACCGGTGCAAAGCGTGGAAGCGCAGTTCGAGAAAAAGTGCTGCTAAGATTGATAAAGGCAAAGGGAATTCGGTTGAAGATGAACTGTTGAGAAGAAGAAAAAGATTCTTGCACAAATGGTTTTGATGAAGAAAAAAGCTAAAGAGGTGCAAAACGGGGAGGTGGTAAGATTTCTTGAAGAACAAAAGTTGAAGAAGAATCTTGAAACTATCGTTGAAGAGTCGGATAGATTACTTGCTCAAATGTTGCAAGAAGAAGCAGCTGCAGCAGTTCCTGAGGAAAACAAAGAAAATGCTATCCAAGACTTACTCAATTAGATGAGAGAAAAGCATAGAACTAAGAAAAGAGTCAAACCTCCAACAAAAGGACAATTGATGAGGAACATGAAGATCTATCTGAAACATCAAGATTACAAGAAAGATTTTCAACTGAAGGGGAAGACTTTTGATGAAATACAAGAGATATATGTCAGAGCTTATAGAAGAACTCAAGACTTTAGACTAGTAGGAACAGAAGAACCAACTGTTAGAACAAAGAGAGCATGTCTGATATTGGAATCTGAAACATCTAAAAAGTAGAAGATAGAAGAAAGTTCATTTGCAACAGATATAGATTTGGAGGATGAAGCATTGAAAGATTTAATGATTATACAACCTGATGAAGGTCTACATGTAGAAGCTTTACAGACCAAGTATCCAATAATTGATTGGGAGATTTATAGTGACAAATTTGGAAAAGCTTGGAGGATCATTAGAGTTGGTGACATAGTAGAGATGTACAAGAAATTTGTAGATATGTGCAAATCTTTTGATAGAGATGATCTGGTGAGACTATGGGAACTAGTACAACAGAAGCTTAAAATAAAGAAGATCCTGATGAAAAGGAGCAGGAATTTGGGTAGAGTTGGAAAAGATTGTTTGAGCACGATCCTTTTAAGACTTTGGGACAAGATGCTGTGATTCGGAAACAACTTGGATTTTGTATGGGTCATCTGTTGTACATCATGTCTACACAAGTATCCATGATTGGTTTATCTTTGGTGGAGAAAAAGTATCCGCTTTGATTGAAGACAATGATTGCAATGTTATCTTCAAGATTGAAGACTAAGGAAGATAATGAAATCGCAAGAAACTTAGTGAACAAGATCTTCATTCAAGCTCAAAGACCAAGCAAGCCAACCAAGGAGGTGTTTGCAAAATTCCCCAACAGTATGAAGAACAAGACATATGCAAGAAACTTGCTGATTTGCAAATGAAATTACAAGTTTAGGGGAGGATTGTTGAGAATTTAGTAAAGGCGGTTTATCTTTAAGGTTAAGTGTTAGTCTTTATTGTATAGCCTTAGCGTGAATTTTAGAGAAAATATACTAGAAGTACAAAGCCGATTACAAATTGTTAGTCTGCTTATTAGATTTTGTATAAGTCGGTTAGATAATTATAGAAAAGATTTTATAATATGTATCTTGTGTAGAAAGTTATTGTAAACCTAATAGGACTCCTTAGCCTATAAAAGGAGGTCCTAGGTTACATTTAGAGTACGGGTTATTCAAAGAGTCGATCACTTCAAGGTTTTGTAACCCTAATACTTTTGAGTATTCGTATAAATATATTGAAGTGTTTTGTGAGTAACAAACTTTGTTTAGTATTCTCTTTGTCATTAAACATTAGATTCCGCATATCGTTTAAGCTTTTTTACAAGAAAGCTTGTTATACTTTGTTTGTGTTAGATTTATCTAGCTCAATCAATTTGATCAATTGCTCAACTGGGATCAACAGAGAATTTTAAAAGAATCTCTTACATTTGAAATGTAAGGATGTGGAAATTCCAAGATTCGAATAAGTGAAACGGAAAGCTTTTAAGAGATTTATGTCATTGGAGTCTACTTCGTTTAACACATCAGAGTCAGCAGAGGGTAGTTTTAATCGTAGTCAAATAGCTAGAGACGAAGAGGAATAGGAGGTGCAGGAAGTTCGACCAATGCGTACGGACAGAGCGAAGAAGAAAGTGTCGGCATCATCAACAACGGGCAATGATGAAGTGTTGGCTAAGTTGTTGGTCAACGAATTTACAAGTCAAACATCGCCGTTTATGACAATGAAAAAAAACTTATCGCAACACCTTTTGGAGATCAAGAGGCAGATATAGAAATTAATAAAAGAAGTTCGAACTACAATAACAAGTGTTCGTCTTGCAACAAAAAAAGCCCTTTGACCAAGCAGTTTAACACTTAATAAGGGTCCACTTTCATAATGCACAAAGTTTTTATTTGAATAAATCAAAGAATTACAAAGTATTATATGGAGTTTTAGGAAATCCCACTTTCATAATGCACACAGTGTTATACGGAATTTAGGAAATCCTACTTTCATAATGCAATAAAAACTTATTAAGTGTCCACTTTCATAATGCACAATATTTTTATTGATAAAATGTTTAACACTTGAGTATCCATTTCAAGTCCACTTCATATGATTGAAATGTTTGACTTTCATTCATAAATTTTTTATTGGAATATATCAACGAATTACAAAGTGTTATACAAAGTTAACACTTACTTGAGTGACAATAGTATAGCTCTCTGATCAAGCAAACTTAAACAAGGACTAAGTTTGCAAGTAAACTATTAGGTCGCTAATGGGTTAAAGGACCAAGATGAGTTCAAGAAGAATAAATGCACTTTTTAAATGTTTACAATAAGTATGGAAGTGTTAAGCATTTACTCACATCAATATTCTTTCTATATAGGTGAGTACGATGATGTCACATGTGAGGTTGTTCATACATGTTACGCATTTAATGGAGAAGTACAACTTCCATAGAAACTTAAGAATCTTGCTTTAGTGAACAATTATGCCAATTGTTCACCACCTTCTCACCAACTCGTGCTTGATTTGACTTTTTCTAAAATGTACTTTATCTCGTTTTGCTATATTGAAAAGTCTCGCCTAAATATCTTAAAAGATATTTCAAGCTTTGCTCTGATGGAAGAATCATAAAGCTGATAGTTTCATCAGGATATTGTCAACCTTGATGAACCTTTGTCCTTTAGCTTCAGTTCTATATATATACTAGCTGACTCCGTATCAGCTTGCGAGTTTGTCTTAAAGTTATCTTCAACTTTTTGACGATGTCTCTTACTTGAACTTCACTGAGGTTGAGTATTCTTTTATTTAATCTAACTTATGTTTAAATCTAGTTAAAAATGCTATGACACACAGACATGATGCTTTATTACGGGTCCCCTAAATAATGGTATATTTCTTTTTTATTTTCTTCAATAATTTAACAAGACGTTGAACAAACCTACCTCATTAGAGTTTTCATTTATATTTTAAAATACAGATCTAATAAATGTAAAATAGGCAAATGGTCTAAAAAATAAACAAATTTACAATCTTTTTCTGCTGTAAGCAATAAACTTTTAATTTTTTATTAAAATATTAAACTTTCTTAATTATCTTATTGTAAACATCAATATCATTAATCAAGAATAAATTACATAAATCGTCATCGTTGCTCAAAAAATTTACACCAGTCGTCTTCATTATTATTTAATAAAGAATAAATTGCATAAATTGTCCTTGTGGCTCAAAATTTTTACACCGGTCGTCCTCAATATTATTTAATCAAAAATAAATTACATAAATCATCCTTTGGCTCTGAAAATTTATATCGGTCGTCCGTATACGAATAAGTTGCATAAATCATCCTTGCTTCCATTTTATACGTTTTTTTTCTTCCATACCACTCGATCAATTTTTTTACTTCATTTTTTATATGTTTTTTTCTTCGAGAACCTTTCGATCAATTTTTTTTGCTTCCATTTTTATCATTTTTCTACCATTTTTTATACTGCTTTTTCTTCCATTTTTTATACGTTTTTTTCTTCGATGCCACTCGATCAAATTTTTTTCTTCCTTTTTTCTATGTTTTATTCTTCGATACCACTAGATCATTTTTTTTGCTTCCGTTTTTTATACGCGGTCAATTTTTGTATACGTGATCGATCACATATATATTTTTTTGCTTCTATTTTTTATACGTGATTGATAAAAAATTCATCGAATAAAAAACATGATCGATCAAAATTTCCAAATCTTTATACTTTCGAGTGGCATAGAATAAAAAAAACGTATAAACAATAGAAGAAAAAACTGTATAAAAAATGAAAGAAAAAGCTTTCATATGGACAAAAATTGATCAGTGGTATCGAACGATATAAAGAAGTAAAATAGAAGAAAAAACAAATGATCGGTATCCATAAAAATTTCATCGCATAGACAATTTCTCTATTTGGAAAAAAATCTTTCGACCACTAGATCACATATACATTTTTCTGTATACTTATGAAGTCTTTTTTTTCGACTTTTTTTTTGTATGTATTGAAATTTACGTCCGAAAAATCACGTGTGATTTATAATTTTAAAATTATATATCATTTTATGAAATCACATGTGATTTATAGAATCACACATGATTCCTAACATATAATTAAATGTGATTTGTGAAATCACACGTAAAATCTAACATACAAATCACATGCTATTTTTTCAGACGCAGATTTTAAAAAAAACAAAACTCGAAAAAAAGTCACCGAAAGTATATCGAAGCGCCTGTCTACTGAAAAATAAAAAATATGCTCGTCGCGATAGTGTATTTTCTGTCGCTTAATGATTTAGGGTTTGTAAAATATTTTATTTAAAAAAAGAAGAAGATGAAAAGTGTTTTTTTTTTTTAATTTTGATGAAAATAAATAACTGATTGGATTTATAAAGAATTTAGGGTCCATTTTGAACATATGACTTTTTCTAGTTAATTTAATAAAAGCGAGGTGAATTGGGTTCGCGTTGAGGCGGCGAATTTTTTTAGTAGGGTGATTGTGCATAATAAATAGTAATATAATATATAATTTTTTTTTTTTTCGGGCAGAATTATTTGCCGAGGTGATTGTGCACTAATAAATAGTAATATAATCTTTTTTTTTTTTGGCGAATTTTTGCGGTGATTGTGAATTAATAAAAGTAATATAATATATAATCCTTTTTCGAGGCCGAATTTTAGCTGAGGTGATTGTGCACTAATAAATAGTAATATATTTTTTTAGCGAGTGATTGTGCATTAATAAATAGTAATATAATATATAATCTTTTTTTTTTTTGGTGAATTTTTTGAGGTGATTGTGCATTAATAAATAGTAATATAATATATAATCTTTTTTTTTTTAGTGAGGTATTTGCGAGGTGATTGTGCACTAATAAATAGTAATATAATCTTTTTTTGAAGAATTTTTTAGCGAGGTGATTGTGAATTAATAAAAGTAATATAATATATAATATTTTGGTGGTAGAATTTTTTAGCCGAGGTGATTGTGCACTAATAAATAGTAATATATATTTTTCTTTATGTGAACCGGGTTTTTTTGTAGCAGCCAGTAACCGGCCGTCGTAGCTCGTAGCTGCGCATAGCCTGAGGGTCCAAAAAGCGTGACGTTTTTTCTTTGTGATTTAATATATACTTATAATGTTACCACCGCCTAAAATTTAGATTCGGAGTTTTGGGCCCCAAAGACAAAGCAGCCCAATTTTAAAGCCCAGCTATCTATGGGTCCTAACTCTTTTCCATTTTAGCCTTTTGCAAGTAAGATTCACCACACTATCTCACACTCCAGGGTGTTCGAGGCTGCGTTTTGAAGCTGATTATCTTATTATTGAGATATGTCATCATAATAAAATTCAAACACTATGTTTCAAAAACCTGTTTGATAACAGCTGATTATCTGATTATACGTTTTCAAAATGCTATGGTATTAGGAAGGTATGTTGTTCAAGTATGGGCATTACTATTCTTAATTCGAAGATATCGGGCTTTACCTCTTTGTACTGAATGTGAAACGGGTTATTGGAGAAATTTGACTGGTGTTTAACCTTAATGTGAACAAGCACATTGTGTTAAAAGGCCAACGGGCTGATACTATTTTCCTTTTGTTTAGTATATCTGCGTGACATTTAAATATATTATTTTTCGTCCCAAAATATTATTTTCTTAAAAACATATGGTAACGGATCTTATTTTGCAATTACGCTATTTAAAGTAGTCTCACAAATATAAAAGAAGACATTCAAAATTGGCCAAACGATACAAATAATTTCGTTCTAACTAAAAATATCATGGCGAAGTTTTTACTTTTTGTTTAATGCATCAGAGTGGCGTTTCATAAGTGTTCCACCTTCAGAAAATGGATTCCACAATTTAGGCATTTGGATTCAAATAAAAATTAAACTTCATACTTCTGAACGATTTATACCACAAACACTTATAAAGTAGTAACAACCAAACCCGAATTATTATCACAAACACTTCTGAACGATTTATATCACAAACACTTATAAAGTATCGCAATGCTAAGATCATACAATACGCATGTTCACAAGCACAGCCATATCGGCCACATTTTTATTTCTTACACGTACTTCAGGCTTTTATCAGCTAAACATACAAATGCATACAGACACATTCCTTCGTTGTCATAATAGAGCTTGGAGATCTATTTGCCGCTTGCATGGCAATCCATGTCTACGAGAAGACCGCAAAGATAATCCATCAAAGAAGTTGGATATGGAACACTTAGATTTGGCCTCTCAAACTCCATGGTCCAAAATCCCATTTGTTTACCATCCTTTGTTTCACAATGAAAAGTCACTGTAAGGGCCTTGTATATCTCTTCAACAACCTCGCCTCCAATTACCTTCAACACGATTTTGTGGTTTGTTTCGTCGATTTCTTGAATTATCTCTTTTGCAGTTTGCTTTTTTCCATCTTTATCCATCCAGAAAACGTTTAGAAAAAGAATGATCAATTCGATTTTGGTAAGCAATTATATTGGTTTATTCAGAATGATTACTAATCTGATTCCACAAGAACATTGTCTTTGTGTGATATCAAATGTGGAACAAAAAGCTACACATGCACACAAAACTGTCACTTTTTCTAATGAAAAAGGTGACAGTAGTGTCACAGTGGTAAAGTACTGGTAATCGATTCAGTGAAGACCTCATTGAGTAATACAAAAAGAGTGTGAGAATAGATTTGTACCTTTTTGTGATGTAATTTTCTTAGAAAGACGAATAAAACGGGAAACTAATCTTTCTACCAGCTGTTCTTTCAAAGATGTACTGGCTAAAATGCAAGACTTTTGCTACTGTATTAGAAAATATGGTCAATAAAATTATGGGAGAGGTTATTAAAACCCCTTTTTACAAAGAGGACCTCTTTGGTTTTTGTGTTTTTTTTTTTTTATTTTTTTATTTATTTTTTATTTTTATAATTTTGTTTATATAAAAAAATATAAACGTGACAGTATGGAAATAAAATATAAAGTTTAATAAGTCAAACGCTTAAAACTGTCAAAAATGAAACAGAAACTGACAAAAAACTGTGTTGACTGACAATAAAAATGGGACAAACACAATCTTTTGACCCCCTTATGTCATATCATAGGGGAGGTTCCTATAATATAACCCTTAAAGTATGCCTAAAGGGAACTATAAGGAAGCCCTATAGGTCAACCGTACAAACCGCGAAGCATATAATACAACACCACGATGCACACAGTACAACCTTTCAATGCGTGCAATGATTGAAAACCCCTATAGGGGGTCTATGTAAACTGCCCCATGCCTAAAGGGTTAGGGATATGTTATAGGAACCCCTTATGGGTCAACCATGCAAACCGCAAAGCACATAATACAACACCGTAATGCGCACTGTACAATCCTCCGAGGCGTGCAATGATTGAAACCCTCCCCCCTCCCCCTATAAGGGTTCATATAAATTGCCCCAAAGGGTTTTGATGTCCTCACCCCTGATGTGACATAAGGACGGTTATGTTATCCTCACCTCCCTATGTAAAATATGGTCAAAGATTTCTTTTGTTTTCCCAGTTGACAGGATAATTCAATTTTTTTTTTTTTTTTTTATCAAGTTTATGTTATGTGTTTTCTTTCAGTTTAAAATTTTGACTTATTAAACTTTATATTTTATATTCTATGCTTTTATGTTTATATTATTTTTATATAAACAAAATTTTAAAAATAAAAAAAATAAAAAATAAATAAAATCGAAAAAAAAAGAAGGTCATTTGTTAAAAAAAAAATGTCCCATGTCTGTAAGGACACTTGTCTTGTAGCGTCTTTATGGATTCAAGTGATTTTCAATCTTAAATGTGTAATATAAACATCGCATAACCTAGATTTATATGGTATATATCGCTCATGCCGATTCAATGTGAGAAATACAGGATATATGTCGTGAAAAAAATTACAGGAGACATAAGATGTTCAAATATTAATTGAACAACTAATGCAAAATGATACATAACGTATTAGACAATAATATGTATATAGGGTTTATATTTACCATGAGTAAAGTGCCACACGATGGTGGATCCAACTGCCCCTCGACGACCACTTAGCAGATCACAAGCATGGACCTTACCAGGGGAAATGGTAGATATGTCATTTGGTTTGTGCCTCAATAGATCATGTAACACTTTCCCACCTGAACTGATCTCTACGCACCCAACTACTTTTCCTATTAGAGCCATCTCTTATCAGGTATACCAGAGAAAGAGATCGCTTGTTTGTTACAGAGAGTTGAATGGAGAACATATAATCCATAAACCTTTTTATAGTAGTCCTACGATGAAACTTGAAGTTGGTAGTCATGTTACTAAAATTAAGAAACTATTATTATGATTGACACTTGATTTACACATGTTTTTATTATTCATAATTTAATTATCGGATAATGTCAGATTATCAGATGATGAGAATTTAGCATAAGATTCTGGTCAAGAAATTAATATTTTCTCTAGATTTGTTGCTTAGATTAAAATTTCAAGATTTGATAACAGTAAATAAGGTTATCAATCTATAGGAAGATTTGTTGATACTTTTGGTTTCTTTGCATATGAGCGAGTGAAGTTTTTTAACACTGTTTAACGAGTTATGCATTGTAATGTTATGACACCTAAATTCACAGATGCAGTTTTCAAAAAAGTTAGTTTTATAATTCAAAAAAAGCTAACGACATAGCTTATTGCCCGTTTGACTTTCACCTCTTTGTAAATGTCATAAATTGATCATATATAAAATGAAATTGCGTATTGCGTTTGCGTATCACCTGATTCATGTATTATTGAGTTTAATGCACCCATTATGCACTACAAGGAAACTAACGTTTATAAGGTTACTTTTAGTGCTACTAAAATGTCAATTATGACAGGTGTAAAATGTGTGGATAATTTTTTTTAAGGTTTAATGATACTTTCTTCGTTGAGTTTTTTTTTTTTTTTTTTTTTTTTTTCATCATCATCATCATCATTCACTAAAACGTGAATTATATTATTTATTCTAAACATTTACACCATGAGTGTTAATACAAATAAACCATAAAAACGTTTATTAATATTTAGCGATCTTTTTGTGTTTTGTTGATAACAAATATAATGTTATCATAAGTAAAATTATAAGGATACATGTTATTTTTGTAAAGCATTTACATATAGTCATTTAATACAAATTATTGTAATAAATCATTTGTTGTAATAGTTTATTAGGATGGGTAAAAACATCAACCCATGGAGCATATCCATAACCCATGGTATTGACCCATATCCATTTGACTAGATGCATTGCATCTATTAGATACATTGTATCTAATGAAATACTTATGGACCAACCCATAACCCATAACCCATGACCCATAACCAAAAAACTCATGGGCAAAGAGGAGCGTCTCACGGATCCCTGAGGTTACACTAGACGGATCCCTTAAGGGAGGGATCCGTGGGATCCGTGGAACAGTGGCAAGATTTTGCCTATAAATAGAGAGTCATTTCTTCATTTCTCTTCACCCCTTTTTTTACTAACTCTCTCATATATTCTTACACTCTTCTAACAAAATATCACTTGATCTAGAGAGTTGTTCTTCTTTCTTCTATTTGTGATTCTCATATAGGTCCTTCTCTAAGGCGAGATCACGAGCTTTCTACAAGTCATCCAAGCAAGGGGTCCTTGATTGATTTGTTCCTCCAAAAGATTCCTGTAGCAAAGATCTTGTACTTGATATTTCACATAATTGTTGTGTAATAGTCGTGTTGGTTTGGTCCTCCGTATTATGGACTCGGTATTTTGCTTTGTACCGGAAAAAGGTGTAAGCAACGTTGTGAAGGCTTCTCCGCCAAGTTGAAGGAGTTTGTTGACATAGTGCTTGAACTCTCGAGTAGGTGACTCGGGGAGTGGAGTATGGCAAGGAAGGTGTCCTTGTAGCCGAACCACTATAAATCGGTTGTGTCATTTCTATCCTTTACTTTACTTGCATTACTCTTAGATCTATACTTTATCTTCATCCATACGATTTCACATAACATCGAATCTAAAGTTTTTAGAAACTAACTTAAAATCGGCAAAACTATTCAACCCCCCTTCTAGTTTTCCACAATTGGCATCAAGAGCTAAGTTTATAAAAGTTTTAAAGTAAACCGTATTTTAAAAACTTTTCGATCACTATGGGTTCTGAAAATTACAAGGAAGGGCAATCCATGCAACGACCTCCACTACTTGAAAGTAATGGTTTTATATATTGGAAAAATAGATTCGAAACGTATGTGAATTCTAAAGATATTGATCTTTGGTACATCATTGTTGAAGGCGATTTTGAAGCCACTACAAAAGATGAAGATGGAATTTTAGTTAATATACCTCATGATAAACTCACCGATAAAATTAAGAAAAAGCTTTCCAAAAATAGTGAAGCTAAAATGGTTTTATATAATGCTTTACCCAAAAAGGAATTCGAAAGAATCTCCATGCTTAAAACCTCTAAAGAAATTTAGAATTCTTTAGTTGCAACTCATCAAGGTAATCAACAAGTGAAAAACAATAAAATAGATTTATTTGTTCAACAATATGAACAATTTTCAATATCGGATAAGGAAACTATAGATCATTCTTTTGCTAAGTTTAATACTATAATTACATCTTTACAAGCACTTGATGAATCTTTCTCTAGCCGTAACCATGTTAGGAAATATCTAAGGGAACTTCCATCCAAGTAGAGATCTAAGGTGACGACAATCGAAGAGTCAAAAGATTTGACAATCCTCACCCTTGATTAACTCATAGGAAACTTAAAAGTCTATGAGCTCGTCTTTGCTAAAGATTCCGAAGCTTCAAAAGTGAAAGAGAAGCACAAATCTCTTGCCCTTAAAGCCAAGAAGGTCTCAAGCAATGAAGAGGACTCCTCTTCGGATAGTGATGACGAGGACTATGCCATGGCGGTAAGGGACTTCAAAAAGTTCTTTAGAAGGAAGGGAAGATACGTCAAACAACCGTATGACGACAAGAAAGGATTCCGGAAAAGCAAAGAAGACGAGAAGCCAAGGGATGATCGCGCTTGCTTCAAATGTGGGAACCCAAACCACTTTATTAGTAAGTGTCCCAAACGCGATGATCAAAAGGCATTCGTGAGCGGTTCGTGGGGAATGAGCGAGGAGGAGGATGAAGAAATTTGTCTCATGGCAAATGACGAGGTATGTCACGAATACTATAGTAGCTCGTCTTTAGATGATGATTCATTACATAATGAATATGATAAACTTTTCAAAATTAGCTTAAAAGTAATCAACAAAAATAAGTTTTTGAAAAATCAAAACCAACGCTTAGAAAAGGAAATCATAGATCTAAAGGCAAAATTAAAACGTCTAGAAAAGGGGAAGATAGCAAGTGGCGAATGTGAACTTTGCGTTCAACTTTAAACACTAGTTGATAATCTAGGCTCTAAGATTGCTAGAATGAACACTAAAACCTTAGATATGATATTGGATAGTGTTAAAACAGGAAATAATCAAAAAGGTCTAGGTTTTCAGGAACTTAATGCGTCAACTAGTGAAAACAAAGAAACACACAATTGTAAAGGCACTAGAAAAACAAACCACTGTAGTCACGGATCCCACGAATAGGGAACCGGCTAGTGTACAGCCAGGGATCCGTGGGTCTGCTGAAGCAAACAGTGGTAATAATGTAGCTTCCTCTTCTAGAACTGATTTTGTTATTGTTAATAAGAAGAAACCAACTCATGTTACCATTAGATAACCACCTCCAAGATATAATCAAAGCTTTTAAGAAACAAAGGTCCATCGTTTTCAAAACCAAACACATCTAGGAGACCTAATAATGTTTATCGAAGAAGTAACCATCAAATGGGATGGAATCCAAATATGCAAAATGGTTTTCCATTTCAAAACTTTGCACCATGGAACGCATATTCACCTTATCCATACATGTGTAACATGAATGGAATGTTTAACACTAATGGACCCATGAACAAATAGGGACCAAACTTTTGAGTTAATTGTTTTCTTAGGTGTGCTTAAAGGTCGACTTAGATCCGATGAGTGGATCAAGGATAACGGGTGCACGAGGCACATGACCGGCAATAAAGATTTATTCTCCACATATGAATCCTTCAATGGAGGAAATGTGGTATTTGGAAATAGCAAAAGCAAAATCATCCGTAAAAGTACGATTTCTAACAAATCTCTTACCATTAACGATGTGTGTCACGTAGAAAACCTAAACTTTAACCTCTTAAGTATAGGACAAATATGTGATAAAAAGTGCAACGTTCTTTTCAACGAAACCGGTAGTAAGATATTAAATAACGGCATCACCATAGGTAGAGGAATTAGAAAACATGGAGTCTATGTCATTAAAAATGGTAATGAACCTGAAGACAAACTTTGTCTTACTTCTATGGATGATACTTCGACCTTATGGCATCGAAGATTGGGTCATGCCAATATGCGACTTCTTCAATCGCTATCATCCAACTAGTTAGAGATCTACCTAAATTAAAATATGAACATCACTTTTGTGATGCTTGTAACGTAGGAAAACAAGTCCATTCTAGTCACAAAGCTAAAAACATGGTGTCTACAACTAAGTGTCTAGAGTTACTACACATGGATTTATTTGATCCATCCGCTATCCAAAGTTATGGAGGCAACTACTACACTTTGGTTATAGTGGATGATTACTCTAGGTACACATGAAATAAATTCTTAAATAACAAAACTGAAATTTTCAACTACTTTGAAATATTAAGTAAGAAAATTCAAAGACAACAAGCAAGTCCTATAGTGTCTATTAGAACAGATCATGGTAGGGAATTCGATAATGAAGTGCAATTCGGAGCCTTTTGTGATGCTAATGGTATTAATCACAACTTCTCGGCTCCTCGCACTCCACAATCGAATGGGGTAGTTGAAAGAAAGAATAGAACCCTACAATAAATGAGTCGCACCATGCTAAATGAGCAATCCATACCTCAAAAGTTTTGGTGCAATGCCGTTGATACCTCAACGTACATACTTAATAGAGTGTTAGTTAGACCATTGTTAGGTAAAACTCCATATGAGTTACTTCGAGGCAAAAAGCCTACGTTAGATCACTTTAGAGTCTTTGGTAGCAAATGTTTTCTACTTAACACTAAAGATTACCTTACAAAATTTGATCCTAAATCAACCGAAGGTATCTTTTTAGGTTACTCTCCTAATAGCAAAGCTTACGTCATATTAAATAAAGAAACAATGAAGGTAGAAGAGTCATTAAACGTAAAATTTGATGAAAGTCCACCCAAACCTACTCCACCTCTTGTCGATGACGAGATTGTCGAAAGTGAAGCTATTGTAATAAAGAAAAAGATAAACGAAGAAGAAGAACCTTTAAATGATGAAATCATAAATATTAAAGAGTCCAAATATCACCTCGTAGATAAGGTCATAAGAAAGTTAAACGAAAGAACCTTAAGGTCTCAAGTTCAAAACCAAAGTAGCTTGTTTTGTTTCATCTCAACCATAGAACCTAAGAATACACAAGAAGCCATAAAAGATGAAAGTTGGGTAATGACTATGCAAGAAGAGTTAAATCAATTTGTTTCTAATGATGTTTGGACACTCATCCCCCACCTTGAATCAAACCATAATAGGAACCAAATGGGTATATAAAAACAAGTTAGAAGCAAACGGCATTAGCAATATCAACAACCGAAGCCGAATATGTCTCCGCCGGCAAAGCATGCCAACAAGCACTATGGATGAAACAAGCGTTAGTTGACTATGACAGTCATCTAAGTGACATACCCATTCTATGTGACAACAAAGGTGCCATCGATTTAAGCAAGAATAAGAAGAGTTAAATCAATTTGTTTCTAATGATGTTTGGACACTCATCCCCCCACCTTGAATCAAACCATAATAGGAACCAAATGGGTATATAAGAACAAGTTAGAAGCAAACGGCATTAGCAATATCAACAACCGAAGACAAATATGTCTCCGCCGGTAAAGCATGCCAAGAAGCACTATGGATGAAACAAGCGTTAGTTGACTATGACAGTCATCTAAGTGACATAGCCATTCTATGTGACAACAAAGGTGCCATCGATTTAAGCAAGAATCCGGTATTGCATTCTCGCACAAAGCATATAGAGATTCGTCATCACTTCTTAAGAGACAATGTTCAAAAGCGGAACATCTCTATTGAGAAGGTGTTGAAGACAACATAGCTGACACCCTCACCAAACCGTTGAAGCGGGAACAATTCAACCTACTTCGTCTTGGTCTTGGTCTCATGGAACAATCGTCGTAATTTGCTTTTAAACTCTACAAGGTATGTAAATACTAGTCTTCTTCTTTCTGAGTCTAGGATCTCTATTTCATGCACAACTCACAAGTAATACGGGAATTTTCAAAACCCAAGATAAGTTTTGCTTATAATTCATAGTTTTCTCTTAGTTTTCAAGATAAGTACCTTTTGCAAAGACGTAATTGCATACATATTTTTCTCTTTCAAAGAATAAACGGTTTATTCACACATAGAAACCTCTTTTCAAAATGTTTTCTAAAAGGATACCTCTTCCCGTATCACTTTCATAAAAGCCATTTCTCACGTTTAGGACAAATCGCTTTTTCATTATTAATACAAAGTAAAACCCGTTTTCATTGCATCTCATGTCTTTTGAATGCTAAAGAGGACACATAACTAATATGTGTTTTCGGGTACATTCATTTAAGCAATAATGAATTAGGAGCACTCGGGTTATCTCACATAATAGTGCGCTTTTTCACTTATAGTTTATTTTTCTTTTATTTTTAGGAGTCGAGATAACCGCAAGTCCAAATGGTTTGCATATAGGCACACACTAGGCACAAATGTTTCCAAAAAGGAAATTTTTGAGCTGCCTAAATCCCCAGTACCACGGATCCCAAAATTTACTGCCGGACGGATCCTCAGGGAAGGATCCATGGGATCCGTGAGACAGAAGCTAATTTTATCTTCTATTTTTATCACTTTGGATGAAAACTTCAATAGTTTCATCATTTCTTTTATTTTTTTGGAGTATGCTATTTAATGCTTGTGTTCTCATGATCACATGTCTTAAATTCATATCTAATCATTAGATTTTAATCCAAATTTTGGGTCAAGCATTCATTACAATGCATTATTTTTCTATAAATAGGATTCCCAAAATGCTTGCATATTCATCAAATCTCAACTTCACTTCATCATGTCATTTAAAATATCTTCCAACATAGATGAATCACCTAGTGCAAACAACCCTTTTCAAGATATCCAAAACTTTGTCCTACCACCTTCCAAAGTACCACCACCAAATTCTAGAAAAACCGCACGGATTAGCATCCGGCCTTGTTGCTTAGCAAAACCATCATCAAATGGTTCATCACCAACAACTCATTCACCACAAGATGCTTCCATTATAGCACCTCCTTCATCACCAACAAGTACACCCACTTCATCACCCATCACATCCCCACCTAAGGTCACTCTTTTGGAACTCCTTAAGACTCCAACAAGATCTCAAGAAACAAAGCAAAAAGAACTAGTCTTTTTGACACCTCCTACTTCTCCAAACACAATTTTCAAAGACCTTGAAACCTCACCACCTTTAGCTCCCATTGTGTTACAAGAACATCTAGGTTCTTTTCCACCACCACTACCAAACATTCCGGACTTTGATCCGTATTTTCAAACTTTTCCACCACAACTTCCGTATCTCACAAATCAAAGTCACCCGCAAAACTTCCGCACTCATTACCCACATCACTTACATTGTGAACATTGCCAATCCACTAGGGATATTGCAATAGAGATTAGGGAAGAAATGCGAGTCATACTTAACCTCATTCTTGATCGAATCAACATCATTACTTATCAAAACCTCCATCCATAACCTTATGCAAGCATGGAAGGAATCATTTTTATTACCTTTAGTATTTTTCTTGTGAGTCATTTTTCAAGAACAAGTCTTGTTCTTACTTTTACATGCTTGTATGTGGCATAAGTACCACTACATTTTGTTTTTTTATTACAAGGCCTTGTTTACGTACCTTGGCTCCCAATCTTGATTCTCGTCAATCACAAGATAATTTATGCATGTTACTACTAACCCTTTCTTAGTAGGATTTTTTATTTTTTCTCACTTGACGCCCCATTCTAGGGGGAGCTAACGTCAAGGGGGAGTTACCGATACGTGGACTATTTTTCCACATTTTTATTTCTACGTTGGGTTAACTTTTTGTTTCGACAAAAAGGGGGAGAAGAAGTAAAACTTAGGCTTTCAAAACATACATCTAATCTTAAGTTTTACTCATCATAACATTATATTTTGTCATCAACAAAAAGGGGGAGATTGTTAATACAAATAAACCACAAAAACATTTATTAATATTTAGCGATCTCTTTGTGTTTTGTTGATAACAAATATAATGTTATTATAAGTAAAATTATAAGGATACATGTTATTTTTGTAAAGCATTTACATATAATCATTTAATACAAATTGTTGTAATAAATCATTTGTTATAATAGTTTATTAGGATGGGTAAAAACATCAACCTCTGGAGCATATCCATAACCCATGGTATTGACCCATATCCATTTGACTAGATGCATTGCATCTATTAGATACATTGTATCTAATGAAATACCTATGGACCAACCCATAACCAAAAAACCCATGGGCAAAGAGGAGCGTCCCACGGATCCTTGAGGTTACACTAGACGGATCCCTTAAGGGAGGGATCTATGGGATCCGTGGAACAGTGGCAAGATTTTGCCTATAAATAGAGAGTCATTTCTTCATTTCTATTCACCCCTCTTCTTACTAACTCTCTCATATATTCTTACACTCTTCTAACAAAAGATCATCTGATCTAGAGAGTTGTTCTTCTTTCTTCTATTTTTGATTCTCATATAGGTCCTTCTCTAAGACGAGATCATGAGCTTTCTATAAGTCATCCAAGCAAGGGGTCCTTGATTGATTTGTTCCTCCACAAGATTTCTGTAGCAAAGATATTGTACTTGATATTTCACATAGTTGTTGTGTAATAGTCGTGTTGGTTTGGTCCTCCGTGTTACGGACTCGGTATTTAGCTTTGTTCTGGAAAAAGGTGTAAGCAACGTTGTGAAGGCTTCTCCGCAAGTTGAAGGAGTTTGTTGACATAGTGCTTGAACTCTCGAGTAGGTGACTCGGGTAGTGGAGTAGGGCAAGGAAGGTGTCCTTGTAGCCGAACCACTATAAATCGGTTGTGTCATTTCTATCCCTTACTTTACTTTCTTTACTTGCATTACTCTTAGATCTATACTTTATCTTCATCCATACGATTTCACATAACATCAAATCTAAAGTTTTTAGAAACTAACTTAAAATGGCAAAACTATTCAACCCCCCCTTCTAGTTTTCCACAAGGAGAATAACATTAAACCTGACTTTGGGCATTCCCAAACTAGATACAAAGAAATACAACATACACATCAACATTCTAACTATCTGATATCTGATAACCTAAGACATATCTGATAGCATTGATCTTAGACAGAATACAACATAACAAATTCAAAGTATAACAACCTCTTCTTTTTAGCATCCTTTCTCATGTAATGATTCACCTTTTTTTAAGCACCTACCATCTAGCTACATTTTCATTACTTCATCCCACCAAAATTACTCAACCTTACACCACAGTAGTCAAAGTAGAATTGGAGAATGGCTTCACTAGGCACCCATATTCCTTCCAGTCAAGGGCTCTGCCAAGTGACTTACATTTCCATCTCTATGAATGGCTTCAGTCACTTAGGAACACACACCTTGAGGGAAGACCAACCATTACCTCCTATGAAGATGTATTGAGTGGACTAAGAAGGTTTATCTTTCACACCTCTCTATTCCACCCATCATACACCATCCACCCAAGCCATTTACCATTCACAATGGAAGAATCTACTTTATGGTACATTCATATTGATTAATCCTCCTATTTAGCCAAACAAGTCTATTCAATTTCCTCCCAAGGCCAAATTAGAGCAGACAAGAGGTTACCATAGGTACAGATATACCAGTTAGGTTGCAAACTACGACTGTTATCCAAAAAACCAAACACCTCCTTATTCTATAGGGAAAATACAGACAAATATACCTCAAACCCATACTACACAAATATACTGCCTAAACATGATCCTTACTCAGAAATCACATTAAGCTTAATGTCCCATACATTTTCAGTGTCACACACAAATTTTGACCATTTCATCTTTAGGCTGGCCAATCTCAACTTCACGGTGTCACATAAGTTTTTGAATAAGTCTTCTACAGACCTTTTCTCATCTTTAAACAATCTGTTGTTTCTTTCTTGCCATACCATATACACACTAGCAGCCAAGCATAACCTTTGACAATACTTCCCGCAGAATTCCCATTGTAAAAATTCACAAGGTTGCCAAACACCCCTTCCTAGTTAGTACTAGAATTCTGCATTTTGAGCTTTTGCATAACTTTGTACCATAGTTTACTAGTATAGGGGCAGTTGAAAAACAAATGATCATGAGAATCTAAATCACTATAGCAGAGAAGACATACCATATGATCATAATTCCCCATTTCCTTATCTTGCCTTGAGTTGGTAGTTTACATTGAACAGCTAACCACAATATAAAAGCATGCTTTGGGATGTTTTTAGAGAACCATATCAACTTACTCCAACTTACAATATCTCCACCAATATGTAGATCATTATAAGCCTGCCTAATTGAGAACCTTTTCAAAGAACCATCACTCTTTCTCCATACTAAGGTGTCACTTTTGCCCGGATCCAAGGCAAATTGTTGAAACAGTGTGATGCGGAATTTCTGACTAGGATTTAAATTTCTAAAGTCTCGTCTACCTAAGGCTACCTATTGCACTAACGAGTAGTGAACCTGGTCGTGCGTAGTATAGAGTGTGGTAAAGCCGATGTCGTTCACAAAAGGCTATGTAGTTTTGGATCCTATTTGTGTCTAGTGTCACAGTTTTTAAAAGAAATTATATTTTGAAAGATTAATTAAGCTAACAAGCAAGAAATGAAATGCGGAAATGAAACGAGGTTGTAAACAGTAGGGAGAAGGTGTGCTAACCTAATTATTCATCCTATCATGTTATGTCTATGTTTTCTAATTATTACATCCGATCACTTCAAGTGGCGTTTAAATTCGCTAGACTCCTTTGGTCAATTCGTCTAGCCTATTACTCATAGATCCCTAACCGATATCAAAGGTATTACCCTTCAGATTGACGAGGTCCACGATAATCTATGCTAAGTCATTAAGTGCCCTACATGTAAGATTCGAAACAATGTATACCCGGGCGCTAGCATCCTAGACACACATCCCCAACTTCTTAAGTTCCGCCATCCGGAAGGTAGTCCTTTGGTCAATTTTCACGAGAGGGATTGATAGTCCTTTGGTCAATTTGCACGAGAGGGATTGATAGTCCTTTGGTCAATTCTTATTAACCCTCACAACCTACTTCCCTAGGGTACTTCGGTCAATTCTCCTAAACAAGCAAGTACAACTGGGCTTAAAAACTACGAGAGCAAGGGTGGCTACCAACGGACTATGCATGCATACATTAGAAGCAATAATAGAAGTGCGAAAACATAAACGAAATAATTAAGGAATCATAACTAGGCTAGCACCAAAGGTGCTTAGCCGATCATATTCAATTAAACACTCAATTCAATGTTTGACATGGTAAATGAAGTCATGAATCGAAATGTAAATGAAATACGAATTGCTAAAGCTTATCGATGGTATGTTGGTAAAGAATAAAAAGATTGTTTTTTTAAATATTCTCCAAAAATTCCAAAAAAATTCCACAAGATCGGGTATGTTGGTACATAAAACTTTTGTGAAAACCGTTCTTATAATTTTGAGTTTTGATACGTTTTTTTAATGCACAAAAAACGAATTTTGATGCACATAATTTTCAACTTGTTTTAGTTAGATGCGCAATGTTATTTTGATAAAAAGTCAAAAGAAGTTGGGTGAAAAAACCAATTTTTGATGAAAAAAAAAAAACGATTTAATGCACAAACGTATTTTTTCATAAATTTTTTCGAAAAAAGTTTCCACTTTTAAAAAAAGTTCCTTCACGAATTTTTCATGCACCATCAAACCCGATCTTATGGATTTTTTTTGGAATTTTTCAAGAACTTTTTTTGAAAAAAAGATCTTTTTATCTTTTCTGGATATTTGTCATTTTATTTGATCTTTATCCTATATATATATATATATATATATATATATATGTATATATATGTATATATAGGGTTAATGTGAGATCAAGTTTAAAGTTGTAAAAATAAGATCAAATCTAAAAAACCACTAAAACATTTATAAATAACAATTTTAGCAATCATATACAAAAAAAAATAATATTTTAATACAAATTAACATTTTAGCAACTAATAACCAAATGATACATGAGTTTGGATTAGTGATACACCTGATACACATTACGCTAATAAATATTCCAAAACATGATACACATACAAAAACCTGATACACATTAAACTTCTAATCAAAGTGTATCACCTAGATTTCGTAAATTTTAAAAAGGAATTTATCGAAACTTTAACAATTTTAGTTGTAGTAAATAAAAAAATTATTTTTATAGTAAGGAGAGTATCTCTTGTCAAATTTTAGTTTGATCTCATTTTAACAACTTTAAGTATGATCTTATTTGATCTAGATTATATATATACGCGTATATATATACGTATTGTTTACAATGAAGAGCATTGTTTACAATATATAAATATATATATATATATATATATATATATATATATATATATATATATTGTAAACAATCATCTTCATTGATATTTCGGAAACCGGAACATCACAATAACCACAAAAAGATAGGCTCGGAGGGGTTAACTAGGGGTATCGTGTACTAAAGATGAGTACATCACAAGGTTGTGGGTAAAATTACTCAACCGCTGTGGTCGAATTAATTAAATTACAGGTTTAAAACAAGGGTTATCCTAATGCCTCTTATCATTTGTTAATCCTAATTACCCAAATGTAATCTCACTAGCGATCTTGGAATGCATCATAATAACAAGTTCTAGAATCTATTATACTATCGGTATAATCAAGAAGCATTAAAGATAAATGATTTATTCCTAAAGATCTAGGGGCGAACCTCACATTTTTTGGGTGGAATTTGAATGGTATACGGTTTTTGTGCTAGTCATATAACTCCTATCCATGAGACGCTTTATTAAGACCAAAGTTTTACTCGTAAGTTTCATAAAAAAATTTAAATTTGGTGCTAAAATTTTCCTAACAAAAATTTCTCATAGTTTATTACACAAATTACTATGGACAAGGCAAAAATCAAATGAGTGAATAGTTTCTAAATTCCCGTTTTATTCTTCCTCCCTACACTTAAACTGAACATTGTCCCCAATGTTCCTAAAAAGTGTCAAAGTAATGATAGAGAAAGGTAAAATAAAAGAGAGAAACTAATACTCCTCTGATTAGCTCAGTAGGATATGTGTAGAATCGCGGTTAAATCTTCCTCCAAGAAGAATGAGTAAGTAATAAGTGTTGCTTCCATCTTGAACTTTATCTTCTTGTCCAATATAACCTACAAAATTTAAGAAATCGGAGACGAAACCTCGCGTAAAATCGGCGGTAAAAACTATATAAAACTAAACTACACTAGAAAGTAAGTAAGATATAATGATTGTGAAATAGATGTTTGCAAATTTATGGAAAATTAAGAATTCTTGAAATTTCCAAAATTTACATATTAGACAGAAAACGAAAAATCTGGAAAACTGTTTCTACATTGGCTAACGCCGTCGGGTATTACTTCCGACACCGTTAGGTTGTCCTGACAAAATGAGTCAGATTCGTTTCCTGGAAAACATCCATTGTGACTCGATACAAGCATTTTACTCTAAAAACATACACACACACACATACATACATATATATATATATATATATATATATATATATATATATATATATATATATATATATATATATATATATATATATATATAGAGTTAGGATCAAATATGAAGATTACTTAAAATAAGAAGGAATAAGAAGAACTATAACCGTAAATCCAAGATGCACCAACCTAAATTAGATGCATCCCTATAATCTTAGATGCATTATAACGCACCATAGTGTATTTTGTAGCTTTTAATCAGATACATATACGTATATTAGATGCATTTCATGATTTCTTTTCTTTTTTGTTCCTCTACACGTGCCGAAATCATAAAAATCAATTTGCACCATCTATACATCAAATTAACTTTCGAAACTCAAGATGTTGCATCTATATGAATAGAAATGCATCTAATGCAAGTCGTTGCATCTCAAATACGTGGTTTTGGTCACTTCTCACCACTTCTTATTTTAATTTACTTCTCACTGGATCCCTACTATATATATATATATATATATATATATATACAATTTCAAATATTGTTAATCTCATGTTCATATTAGTTCTAAAAACATATGTGATCTTCCCTACACTTATCTTTTTGTAAAATACCTTTATATATGATTAAGACGAAGTTAAAAACAAAATAAAGCATTTTCACAAAATAATGAAAGCATGAGAATTAAGCAATAATGAAAAAGATATACACAAATAAAAATGAAAAACAAACATTCAAACAAATAAACATGGGTTGCCTCCCAAGAAGCGCTTTTCTTTATTTACGAGTCTTGTAGCTAGACTCGAAGCCATACTATTACGTGACTTCATTATCCAAAATAATATCTTCTTCATTGATTAAGTAACTATTATTGATTTGGTAATGCTTCACAAGCTGTCCGTTTACGGTGAATTCTCTTCCGTCTTCGTCAAGTAACACGACAGCTCCACCGCTCGTTTCCCTTCTCACCGTAAAGGGGCCGTACCACCTTGACTTAAGTTTTCCCGGGAATAATCTTAATCTTGAATTATACAAGAGTACCTTGTCTCCTTCAACAAACTCCTCAGGACTCTTGATTCGTTGGTAATGCCATTTCATCTCATTATCATCATCTTCGTCATGGTGGTTCTCGCAGGATCTTTCCGTGGCATAGTTATGCCCAATTATGTGTTTATCACATTTCCACTCTCCTAATTCAATCTCCTTATCTTT
This sequence comes from Chrysanthemum makinoi, assembly GCA_910596185.1. Classification (NCBI taxonomy): domain Eukaryota; kingdom Viridiplantae; phylum Streptophyta; class Magnoliopsida; order Asterales; family Asteraceae; genus Chrysanthemum; species Chrysanthemum makinoi. Next base: position 60,829,516 of record OU343224.1, read on the forward strand.
CTATTCCCTAATCTTCTCCTCACATTCAACGATTTTTCTCCTAACAATACTAGTGTGAACTTGTGACTCATGATCAACCTTTCTCTTATCCTTAAGCTTCTTAGGATGTCTTTGGATATAGGTATCCTAACCTTGCTTCTACCACTTCTAAGTATCATAACACCCTCACCGCATTTGATTGTTGCTTTGACGGTGGCTAAGCTAAGAAAGGTGTTCCAAGAATGAGAGGCATGTGTTCATCTTCCTCAATATCTACAATTGCAAAATCCATCGGATAGATGTTATTTTCAACTTCAATCAACACATCATTCGCTATTCCTAAAAGGTAAACATATGAATTACTGGCTAAGGAAAGTCTAAGATTAGTTTTGTTTGGCTTCTCTTAGTCAATTTATTGTAGATTGATAACGCCATTATACTTACATCGGATCCTTGATCGGATAAGGCCTTTACATCTTCTAATTTACCAATGCTACACGGTATTATGAAGTTCCCGCAAATCTCTTGTTTCTTAGCTACTGGTTTCTTTAGAATTGCCTAGTACAAAGGTCCCATATGCATAGTATCATATTCATCCTCCTTTATTTCACCTAAGAAAGTCTTCCTAAGAGCATCATTGTACCTAAAATTGTTCACTAGGTTAACAATGGTTTTCTTATTAACTTCATGCTTAAGGTAGTGCCCTACAGTCTTAGGTTTATCTAGCCCATCAGCTTTTCCTGTATCATTATTCTTATGATTCGTGTTACTCTCTTTTGCCCCATTTTCCTTATTCTCAACTACTTCCTCCTTAACACTAGTTTGTTTCGCGGTCTCCTCATCATGAACAATGGAGGTGGCATTAACATACATAGTGGGGGTAGTGTGGTCATCTATCCTTACTAACACCTTCTCAGGAGCTTTCATCTTAGTGTATTCTTTCACTAAGTTCATCATCTCCGTCATCTTCTCCTGCATTTCTTCTCTTTGTCTATACATTTCATTCTCGGATTTTGCTAACCTCTCCGAATGAGTCACCATATATTCTCTCATTTGGGTTTTGAAGCTAGGTGAAAGCGGTTGCGGTGAAGAAGAGCGAAAGCGTTTTTGGGAAGCAGGGTTTCTCTCGCGACTGGGTGATTCAGAGAAGGGTGTTCGGTCACCGGCTGAGGCAGCTAGGTTGACCGGTGGTTGAGGAGTTGAAAAAATTAGTTCGGCCATTTTCCTTTGTTGTTCAACTAAATAATCGACTCGTTTTTCGGGGCACAAAGTTGCTTTTCGGAGATATTAGAAGAATTTCGAGGTAAAGATATTGCCTTAACAGTGTTATCAGGAGTCTCATGAGAATCATTCCAATTTTCATAGGAATGATAGGAGAGATCTTCTATGACATCCATTGACTCTTTCGCATTGAGTTCACAAAATCTGCCACTGGCCGCTTGGTCAATGGCTTGCCTTGTGAGGAGATTGACATGATCATAGAAGATTTGGACTTGGAGCCAAAGATCAATGCCATGGTGAGTGATTTGTTGTCAAGTATATATTCCTAAGAATAAAAATGGTTAAGTTTGTATCCCCGAATCGTTTTCCAACTTAGGTTGAATGAAGTTATTAATTCGAGTCGCGTTTTCGTGAATTTAAATAGTGAAAAAGTGGGTAATTTGGGTTTTTACACTAAAATTTATAAACATAAGCTAAAAAAAACTTAATAAGCATATAAAACAATAATACGAAGCAATTAGTGGCTAAAACGCAAAGAAAACCTAACAACGCGAAATCCCGAGCTTTAAAAGTGAAAATGAGAAATAATAACTAATATGTTCGAATTCGTAGTATAGATATTTTCCGAAGAAATATAAAGGCAATCTGTATTTCATGGGTCGTTCTCCCAACGAAGGATGAATGGAGATTTTGAATCAAGTCATGTTCACGATATTTTGAATGAGGAAAAAGGGAAAATAAAGGGGTTTTACGCTAAATTTATTAAACATAAACTAAAAATAACAAATAAGGCATGTAAAACAGTAAAACGAAACATTTATAACCTTAAACGTAAGAAAAACCTAAAAACATACGCGCTCGGGGAAAACCCGAGCCTAAAACGTAAAGTATAAGAAGTAACGATCCTAAAAATGCGAAACTAATTTCCCTACGTGCGAAATGATAAAATAAGATTTTGAGAAAAAGCGGAATATTTTTTCGACTTTTTATTTAATTATTATGAATTAAAAACTAAAAACGTAAAAACTAATTATTAAAAATACTAAAACATTTTGAAAAAATATGAAATTTTTATGAAAAATACTTTAAACATTTACTAATCTAAGAAAAATACTAAATGTGAAAAGGCTACCTAGATTAAGATGTTAATAAGCAAACTGCTTTTAAAAAGCTAAAAGAGGAAAAGGTTGTTAAATGAATTATTGGTGCAATAATGAACGCGGGAAAAGACTTAGCTCAGTTGGAAAGTGGTGTTGAGTGTGGGGCTTTGGTTGTGTGAAAGGAACTGACCTGGGTTCAAATACCAGACAGTACCTTTTTGTTTGTTTTTTTTTTTTTTTTGCTTTTTAACTTAAACTTTAGATTCTTAACAGCAATCTTAACAACTAAATCAACAAAACTAACACACAGAAAAGCAGATTTAACATCAAAATCAGTAAATAGAAATGATCAAGAACAAATTCAAGGATAAAACTACATACTCCTAAATGAGTTTAAAAAGCTAAAAGCTAAGGGATATCTAGCACAGTTAATACTAAAAAAATAGAATAATAAGCTGTAATAAGTGAGACTTGGGACAGATCTAAGCAAAAGGGAAACATATTAAATCTTAAGCTACTCTACCAAATAGACCCTTTAAGGCATGAAAAATCTTCTAAAATTACCTAATAAGCTATAGGAGGGAACCTAATAAGCTATAAAGGGATATAAACTAATCTTATCTACATTTAATCTTCAAAATACTCCAATATGCTAACATGAAAATGAAATAAGCACTACATGAGATCTACAGTTGCAGCAACCTATGGGGGCAGAGAATGGCTAAATGCAAGCTAAATTAAGCACCAATATAAAGCTCTAATAACAAAATAAAGGCAACACAGATAAACTACATCCTACAAACTACAAAGGGAATCATAAATCAAGCAAATTCATTAAGCAAATGAGTAAAACATCAGATTAAAAAGGGCTTATCTGGGCAGTCTTGATGGTGCACAGAACAACTCAAACCAGCAACTTTGGACCTATAGCAACCTAATCCAAAGGTTTTTTTTTGATTTTTTTCCTTTTGAGATAAGTTAAACTAGCTAATGAACTTGCTATTTTTAATTTTTAAAATTTTTTATGACAAATTAAAATGACTTAAAAAGCTTGAGAAAACTGTCAAAAAACCACTTTGGGACAGTTAAGACAGATTTGAAAAAACACTTGAAATCTCAAAATTAAACTTGGAAACTTAAAAACTTAATTGAGCTAGCTTTAAAAACAGTTTAAAAACTCAGCTACATGGAATCTAAACTATTTAGATGACTAAAACCTTAAAACTAAACTAATTCCAAACACTCCCTTAAAAGAACAAATGACAGTTTAATTTTAAAACTAAGATTAAACTTAACTTGTACTAATTCAAAATGATCAAACAGACTCTAAAATCAATCTTATAACAATTTGAAAACAGAAATTTCTCTAAAATTGATTTGACTTGTATGTTTGACTTTTGTTGACTTTTTATAAAATTTGAAATTAAGATTAAACAAGAGCAGACACTAACTCACATAAGCTTGGTTGAGCTTATGTGAGCTTATAGTTGAGAATGAGAAGCTTTAGTAATAGTAGAAACCAAATATAAAAAATGAACTGATAGAAAATTAAATTGAAAGTGTAAATTGCATTAAGTAAAGATGAAATTACAATTTAAAGCGAAGATTACAAACTACTTAACTATTAAAATTGACAGGAAATTATATGGCAACAATTTTCTAAAGACATGAAAAATGGAAAAGAATACAATCTGTGATGGAGGGTCTATATATAGTAGAAGCACAAGAGCTCTTAGGGTTTGGGAAGGTTCAGGATCCTTTAATCTCAGCCCTTGATCATCCCTTGGTCACCAATCAATCATTTGTAGCCGTCTGATCATCATGTAAGGTGTCATGGCCAATCAGAGCTCATCCTTGTGCAAGCTTGTCATTCCCATTCTGTTATTCTTGCCATTCCAGCTTCTAGAATGTATCATTTTGATTCTAGTACGAGGTTAAGTGAGGTGGGTAAGTTTGAGGTACAGGGTAAAACCTGTGAAGAAGATATACAGTGGTTGGGAGGGTAAAAGGGTGCATTGACTTGTTTAACTGAATGTTATTAAAGCTGGGGGTTCAAAGAAGGTTTTGGTCTGGGTTAGTTTGTTTAGACATGGGGGGTTCAATGGGGTAGGGATTACTACTGGTTTTGACCAGATTTAGAGGAGGGTTGACGTGGGTTGACCGGAGGTTAAAAGGAAGTTGACTTGGGCTAGGTGGGATAATGAGCTTGGGATATATTGGATCCGGGTAAAAATGGTGTAGTATTAGGATTTAGTTTTAAGGATTTTAAGGGTAGATTGTGTAAAGTGGTGAAATGCAAGGACCTTTTGTGTAATATTTGAGAATTGTATTCCAAGGGTGACTTTTTGACATCTTCATAAACTTCAAGGACCAAATTTGAGAAAATCATTCTTTAAAGACCACTTTTGCCAATTTTTGATTCTTCAAGGACTAAACTTGACATTTGGAAAAAGTGATGATCCAATCTTGATAATTCTTCCCCGGCCTCGACTTTTTGCACTTTTCCAAATCTCATGCTCGTTTTTTCATTGTTTTGTCTTTTCTTTTCCATTTTGCGGATATCCGTGCATGCACATACATAAACACAAAAACACAGATATTTATGGCTTTAGGGGTTAGTTTTTGGTCTTTTTGGTCCGTTTTTTATAAACAAAAGGTATATGTTTTAACATATACTAATAACCCAACAAACGTAAAACTATTTTTCCTACGTGTTAAATGACAAAAGAAATTTTAGGAAAAAGTCGGATATTTTTTTGACTTTTTACGTATTTATTATGAATTAAAAACTGAATTTTAGAAAATTAATTATAAAAAATACCAAATGGAACTAGAAAAATCCCAAAAATTCAAGGAAAGTATGTTTTAATGAGCTAAATAAAAGAAAAATGAGAAACAGTTGGTAGCCTATACCACTAAGCTAGAATGAGCTTATTAAAGGTTGTGATGGAAAAACTGTTTGCGTACTTAAAACATTTATTGCTGCCCCTAGGAACTGTAAGTCCCTAGGGCACAGTTTGTAAGGGTGTTGGGGTTAAGTGTGCTTGTGAGTGTGCAGCCCAGGGTTCAATCCCTGGTTTTACACTTTTTTTGATTTTTTTTTATTATTATTATTTTTTTATTTTCTTTGAACAAGCTTAACAATTAAGCTGAGATAAGCTTATAAAAAATGAAAATGAACTCGGACCTTATGAATTTAAGTCAGAATAAGCAAATAGAAGGTAACTAAAACGAAACAAATATGAGATCAATTAAAAGCTAACAAATAGACCATTACAATGAACACAAACTAACCTAAAGCTAAAGTTTTAGCTACAAATACCCTAAGATAGACTAATAAGCATATATGAACAAAGGGTAAACAGAAACTTAGAATTAATAGGCTAAAATTAAGAAGAAAACTTAATCAAATAAGCAAAACCAAACATCCCTAAGAGACTGAATTTGAGCTTATCCACTAGCTTGTTTACTTCAAGCTGGGAGCATAAACAAATCCAGAACTCAAGAGTGACCTCCTAAGAGTTTGATTACCAAATTTTATAACAAAAGGAGCTCTTATGAGCTGTTTGCAAGCTTATGAAACTGGCTAATTAGACTGAATTCGTAAATGAGACTAACAGATTTATTGATGAACCTTGCAACCCACTACCTCTAAACACAATTTAAAACTAACAAATCATCGCCAAAATTTAAGATAGCTGAAAACAAATTTAAATTGACCAACCAAAATCACATAAAACCAATTGTTACTCATGTACTTAAAAACAAGCTGCAGATAGATCTGATAAAAGCAATTCCAGAGACTGCTTTTGGTTTATCTGATCTGTTTTGAAAACTAGAATAAACTGCAAATCTAATTATTACTATTTGAGACAAAAGGTATTTGTACACTAAAAACTATTTTAGACACAAAACTAAGACTAAAATTTAAACTCAACAAGGGCTTATGAAGTTAAACTTCTCAATTTGTCTTCACAGATTTTGCAATCTCCAAATTATCTTTAGAGAACAAACAAAATGATTCAAATTTGAATCAAAATGATGAAATTAACCTTTAAAAATCCTTTTAAACTAACTTACAACTGAAAATGTAACATTCATTTGACCAAAATTATTTTTAGAAACTATTTAAACCTTGTGCCAAATACTCCCCCTGGAGTTTGTTTTGGTTATTTTGACAGATTAAGCTATGAAACTTGTATAGTTTTGAATCCAATTGACTTAACAAACTCTAATCACAAATTACTTCTAATTTTTAACAATGAAAAAGCTATAATTAACCTAAACATATTAAATGCTTATTTTTGTGATTTTCAAGAGTTTATATGGTGAATTCAAACAAGTGACTATGAGAAACGGAAATAAGATAAAAAAAAATTAGCAATATTAAGTAAAATTAGAACAAATAAGCATTAAAATGAACAAAACAAGCAGTTTAAACCAAAAAATAAGCTAACTTACAAATCCCCTAGCTAAAAATGGGGTTTAAATTGCTCGCGAAGCTACTTTACAAGCTCTAGCTTGTTTAAAACAAGCTAGTAAATTACCCTAAACCCTTCCGTTTCTGGCTTACTTCCAAATTGCTTATTTTTGACTTATTTTTTACTTTTTCTATTGACTTTTTGACTTTTTAATAAAATGAAGATATAAGCTTACCTAAAGCTATATAAGCTTTAGTAAGCTTATGTTTAAGCTGTTTAATGTTGTTTGAAAGCTTATTCAAATTAATCAACCATTGAGACAATAAGTAAAAAACAGAAATACAAGAATAATATTGAAATGAAGAAAACTATTCTTTTATTAAAAGTAAATGCAGAATACAATTTAAAACTAAATTTAAACAAACAATTTAAACTTAAGAATTTAATTGAAAGTAAAAATTGAGAGAGTAACAACACACTAAAAAACTACTCCTAAAATCTGAGAATGAGGGGGTATTTATAGGAAAGCCTTGAGGTCTTTAATCAGGATTTAGGAATGATCTAGAAGCACCAATCTTCACCCTTGATTCATCAATTGCATCATCCAATCAATCACAGCCCTTAGATCATCTTGGTGATGTGGTTTCACCAAAAAAGCCTTCCTTTTTCCATGCTGGCAATCCTTGCCAATGTCAGCTTCTCAATATGCTTAGTACAATGCTCCACGTGAGGGTATTGTTGGGAATTTAGGCGAGTGAGGAAGGAGATGAACAGGGGAAAACGAGGGTAATTTTGGACTAAACTATTATTGTTTAAAAATGTTTGACTGTGTAACGGTTGTTGACTTGGGTCATGTGGGAAAAGGGTAAGGGTAGTAGTATAACCTAATAGAATTATTTTTGGATTGGGCTTTTGGTTTAATTTAGGCTAGGGAAAGGATTGGGCAAATATTTGGGTTAGTGGTATTTTTGGGATGGGTAATAAATCTGCATATGAGACAAATTAACATAAGGATCTCTTTTGCCAATTTGGAAATTCCAAGGACCAAAGATGTAAGTTTGGCAAAGTTGAGGATGTGACTTGTAATTATGGATAATGATGAGGGTATATATGGAAATATTCCAACTATGATCCAAAACCATAAAACTGAATTCTCGGCTCCGTCTTTTACACTCTTCTCTTTCCAGTGCTCATTTTTCTTCTGTTTTGTCTTCTCTTTGTCCGTTTTGTGATATTCGTACCTGCACATGCATAAACTCAAGAAACACAGAAATATTAAGCATTAAAAACTCATTTCTGGTTTATTAAGGTCGTTTTTTATAAAGAAAAGGTATATGTTTTCACATATACCAGTGAGGGACTTTGTGGAGTTAGTCCTTGAATTGAGTCTATGCCTCATAAAGGGTTTCACCTTGACATTTTTAGAACATCAAAATATCATTCATAAGCTTAGTGGTTCTCCCCGGTGGGAAAAAATGGGCAAGGAAACGAGTAGTAAAATCATCCCAACTTGAGATGGATCCCGCGGGAAGACGCTCAAGCCAATTACTAGCTTGGCCCCGTAAAGAGAATTGGAAGAGACACAGTCACGTTTCCTCCCGAGTGCAGCATCAATGTCAATTGAGTCAATAATTTTTTGGAAATCCTTGAGATGCTAATTTGGATCTTTGGAACGAAGTCCATGGAATGCACATCCGTTTTGCACCAACCGGATGGTGTCGGATCGCAGAGCCGTAGTTTGAGCTAGACGGAGAAGCTCAATGGTGTTCCTATAGCCTTGATGGCTTGGTCTAGAGTATTCACCAAGAGTACGGCTACTTGGCGGGTCTTGTGGTGGTAGATTTAGTGGTGGTAGTTGATGTTGTGGTGGATTGTTGTTGACGGGTGGATTGTCACCATCCTTGATGAAAAGTGACAAGGTTACGAACTGTTAGGAATTGGAAATTCCATGTTAAAGTGTCGGTCACCCCAATTATGGTCTAGCATATGTTAGCTCGTAGACGTGTCGTTATTTACGTTATTTAGTTAGTTATTTAGTTATTAGTTTAGTTTAGTGTAACACCGTGGAGGAAGGACGGGTCTTTACCCACTGTATGCCTGATCCACAGCCCTTCAGGAGGGCGTATTAGGTAAAACTATAAATACCCTCTACCTCCCAAGGTAGAGGGTTGGACCTTTCTCATTCTTAATCTAACCTTCTATGTTTTCTTTCACTTTCTCTCTCTAGAAAGGATCCCACTTTCTCTCTCTAAACTCTATCTCATTCGATCCATTGTTGAGCTTATTTGTGTGTTTATGAAATCCAATATCTTACAATTGGTATCAAGAGCCATGGTTTGATCACTCATCTTTCATGTTCTTGGATTTCTAGTGGGTTTCATAAGGTTTTTGGGTCTGAATGAGTTTAGAGTAGTTTACATCATTTGGATCATTTCTAGTGTTAAAGTTTGGATTTTGATTGTACTTTTGTGTTTAGAATCATCATAAGTGTTTAGGTTTTGATTTGGAAAGCTTGAATCACTGTGGTTGGGCTTGTTTTGGATTGAAAAGTGTGTTTTTGAAGTTTTTCTTGCTAGCGACTTGGTTCTCGTAGTGTTTTCATCGTAGCGCTTGCTTCAGTAAAATGTAGCGAGTTGTAGTGTTAATTGTTAGCGATTTGGTCCTAGCGACTTGTCTATTGAGACAAGCCGACAAACAGTACAAGTTAGTGGATTCTCCACTACGGCTAGCGACTTGGTGAGGTTAGCGACTTGCTTCAGAAATTGTTAGCGAGTTGTAGTGTAATTTGTTAGCGACTTGATACTAGCGACTTGGATCTTAGTGAGTTGCTCTTTAGCGACTTGGTACATAGCGACTTGGTTCATAGTGACTTGTGTGTAGCAACTTGGTTCATAGCGACTTGGTTCATAGCGAGTTGTCTCTAGCGACTTGAGCATCTAGCGACTTGTAACTAGCGAGTTGTCTTCATAGAGGATTGTTAGAAGCGGTTTGACCATTTCATCAGTGCGTTTTGTTGACTTTTCCCGACAAAACTTCAAACGGCTATAACTTTTGATCCGTAACTCCGTTTTTAGCGTTCTACCCATCAAAACGACAGTAAGAACGAGGAGAATGGCACGCCGAATAAACTAATGTTGATTCGGGTCAACCTTCGAGGCCAAAATCCGCTCCGAACAGAAGTTATTGAGGTTTTTATGTTTTTACACCTAAGTTTCTCCGTAAAAACGAGCATAAACCAATCCAAATCTCAACCAAACAACATCTCTGCTAATCCTACAAACAATTGATCTAAGTCCTAACACACAATTGTATATCATTGTGACAATCCATCAGTCATCCTAACACGTTCCATTGGTCATTGCTTAACGGTTTGGTCTTGATTTTAGTAAAATCCCGCGAAAGATTCTATTTCTCAGTTTAAATCATAGACTTGTAAAATCCCGTGGATTCATCAACATCATGTCTTACACTCCTGATTCAGTGATTTCAGAAGTAGTCAAACTTTATGATTCTGTAGACAACCATGAGAATATTAACTATACTGAACGGTTACAAATGATGGAATCAATCAATGATGATTTGAGTTCTTCATGCTCCGTGTCCAATGAGAAAGATTTGCACTTGTTCAGGCTACAGAATGCCATGCAAAAGGAAAGCAGCATTGAACCTTATCAACAACTTCAGTCTCAGCTCATGTTACTTCTACCTACATCAATGGAACGAACATGTATTGCCCTCTTCCATCAGGACTTATCCACATTAACAAGGACTTTGTTGTTAAACCTAGAGCAATTGGAGTTACAACTTGACAAAGAGAAGGTTCATAAGGGTAGTTCCAGCGTTGCACTTCAGTGATCTACAAACACTTTCAGTCGTTCATTAGAAGGGAATTCACCTCTGATTATGATCAAGACATGACTGAAATGTCCTTCAAGAGACACACTGGAATGGAAATTAGCGTGTTCACAGAGACACTTATCCATCTCATGGATAATGTGGAGAAGTATATTGAGGAAGTTACTTAGAAAGATGAAAAAGTGGATGTGAGTCTGGTGCAGTTGAGAGATATTTGTGATGAGTTGGGTAATGTATTAGTTGAAGAATTGGGTGTTGCTGAATGCAGAATGTCAGAGACAATAATTAATGATGTAACCAGCTGCTCAGTAACTCCTGTCACACAAGAAGTGGATGCTGTGATCAGAAAGGTGAATGAATGTTAGGTACAATTAATAGATTGTAGTGTTGAGACCGAAGGCATCGGATGATGGATCAATTGACACTGAATACAGAGGCTCAGAGACAGTTAAGCTTGAAACAGCCAGTAGTTTAGTGACTCTTGTTACACATGATGTGGATGCAGATATCAGACCGATAAATGAACAGGTTTCATGTGATGAGGTACCCTTATCTTTTCAACATAGTGCATCTGCTAATATACCTAAACAAACTGATCTCAATGCTGAACATGATTCTGATAATTGTTCCTTGGTTGAGGCTGAGTCTAATAATTTCAAAACAAATGATATGGTTAATAAAAAGGCCTTTGATGAACTTTCAAACAAACTCTCAAATCTTGAAAAACATTGCATTTCACTTGAAATTGCGATACAAAGTAAAGAAGAAAGTTTCCAAATTAACAAACCATGTAAAAATCCGGAACTTCAAATTCCGTGAACTTTTCGAAATGAACACTTTGAAAGCTCAGCTTCAAGACAAAGACTCAACCATCAACAATTTGAAGAAACATATTTCTGGTATGCATGTGAAAAGTAATTTGGTTACAAGTAATTATGATGTTAATGCTATTGATGATATTCAAATGAGAAATGATGAATTAGCGGTTTGTGTGGCCAAATTACTAAAGGAAAATGAGTCTTTGAGAAAGCATCACAAAGAACTAAGTGACTCTGTCAAAGAAGCTAGAACTAAGTTAATGGAACAAACAAACTCTTGGATAGCAAAAATTGATGATCTCAAAGCTCAACTTTAGGAAAAGAGTTTCACTATTGTTGCTTAAAACAATGAGTTCAGAAAAACAACAGGGAATAGTGTGAACACTAAGTTTTCAAAACCATCAAACTTGGGAAAACCAGTTATTAGACAACCGAATGCGTTTAGATCTGAACAACCAAAATTTTCAAAAACGCGGTTTGCCTCCCAAGTTGATGCGAAACAAGTTTTGACAAAACCAGTCACTTCACCTCACTTGCCTAGGAAAATTGATATGAATGACTTGTATAAGAACTCTTATCTAGAAATGGCTAGAAAGAAGGCACAGAATCGCAAAGGCGGAGTTTTAGGTGCAAGACCTGGATGATGAATTCTTCGAGATTTCAAGGCACTGCTAGTAGTTGCGTTTCGATTAAAGCTATTCCCATAGCAGATCACTCTAAGAACTCTAGATCTATTTCTGAATCCAAACAAGCTTTTTCTCAAAGTGTGTGAAATGTATATTTAATGCTAATCATGATAAATGTTTCACAAAATCCCTGAAGAAAGTAAATGCTCATGCAATGGTACAACCTGTTAAGTCTAGGATTTACACTAAGTCATCCACAGTGCATATGAAGCAAATGAAACCAAAAGCCTCGCCTAGATGGTTACCAACTGCTAAATCTTTGGAAACTAGGAATAAGGATAAGTCTTCCACTATGCATAAGAATCCTAACAATCCTAGACCTTGCCATAAGTGGATACCATCTGGTAGAATTTTTAAGGATGCTGGACGTAGGTGGATACCTACAGGAAAGATGTTTACCAATGGCAATCTCAAAGTTGACCGTGAAACCCCAAAGGGTTTGGATACTGATGTCACTAACCAAAATATATGCAATCAAGTTTGTAATATTAGTGCAGGTAGTCCTTACTCAATTGCAGATACTTCGATCCTTCAATACATGGACTGGCTTAAAGTATGGATAACAAAAGGATTGATATCTCATAACTCACAGGTTCAAGTTACTCAACATTGATATTCAATCGGCTATGACGGGATGAACACTTCAGTTCATACCTCGTACTCTAAAGAAAAGAAATGTGTACGTTTCAGTGCGCATTATCTTATGAAGAAGAGAAATCTTCTTATGACGTCTGTTCACTTCAGTTCAGGCCTCGTACTTCATCATAATGGCGTCTGCAGATAACACTTCAGGCCCCGCTCCTCAAAGAAAAGAAAAGTGTACGCCTCAGTGTGCTTTATCTTCAGACGAAGAGAAATATTCATTTTTATGACCATTCTCATCAACATTCTTCATCAACAAACTTCATGTTTTTCCATGCTCACTCAATCATCAAGTGGATCTACGTTCATTGGTGTATATTCTTATTCACTTGCTAAATCAAAAATGGCAAACTTTATTTGCAATTTTTGAGGGGGAGAAGAGTGATTATACTACATGTTGATGGATGTTTATATAATGGTCATATGACTCTCCTCCAACGCCTAATGCTTCACTTACAAAGGATAACTGGGATTTATGGTCAAGACATGTTTGATGAGTATTTCCAACCGCTAGCAAATGCAGATCATCTAAGAAGTACAACTCAGACTACTCAAGAAGCCCAATCTCTAGTTATTCCTCAAGGCGTTGATAATGACTATCATAATATTGCAGTTCCACTCATGAATAATGATCCGCTCTTTGGTATTCCTTCGCCAAATCTTCACGGATTATTGTTCCTCTCAACGTGCACGCTATAAATCAACCACATGAACTTCAAGGAAAATGACTACCTCATCCGCTTTCGAAGCTATTGGTGAATCTTCGATCAGGTCTCTACATGTATACCTTAGGAAGAATGCATTGATGTTGAGGAATCATTTGTTCCAGTTCATTCAGTGGGTCAATGTACATCCGATTGTATGTTTATTCACGTGTTGGGCATTTGACACAAGTTGATTACCTCAGAGTTAATCATTTATCACTAATTTGAGATTGAAGTTGACTTTCACAAAGGCGTGTTCTTATTTGATAACTTTCTCGAGCGTAAGAATTTAAGTTGAAGACTTGGTTTATCTAGTTACCGTGATGCGGGTGGATGGTTGAAGACCTGGTTAACTATCACTATTAGGAGTTACGTTGGTTTACTCAGTGACACACGCACATGACGTTGTGGATAATCGCAAGAGGTGTTAATGTCTCATACTTTGATTAAGTAGTGAGTACTTAAGAGATTTGCTTGGAGAATAAATTCTCGACACTGTTCTTCCAACATTAGTGCAAGATTAAGATAAAAATGTGGGGACTTCTACTTCAGTTTCAATTTTGGTATATCGGGTTTACTTCTTCAGTGGTCACTCCAAATTGTCTACATATGGGTTGATAAAGATAGTCAGAGAGAGTTTCTGTAGTAGTTGATTCTCACATGATTCATTTGAGCTAATTTTTGTTCTTATCTATTTCAAGAATATTTGGTATGTATAATGTGTTGCTGATTCTGAGGTATCAAAACCAGCAAGGGGGAAGGAGACTCACATCTATACACAACGAGTACACGTAATGAACTTAATACTTCTTCTCTATTGAAGTAATCCCGGGAAAGACAAATGTCTTAACCATAGAGAAACTCAGTGTCTAACTCGTAGCCTTTGGTGTGTCATTCCAACTATTTGGGGGAAGGATGCATTACTCCAACAATTTGGGGGGAAGTGGTCTCTGGAGACTTTTGGTTTGTGTTACTTCAGCTTTCAGTTGGATGAATTATGAGAAAAATATTTGGAGCGTGAGATGATATTGCTTATCGACATCTTCTATATGATTTATGGTGGTGCTTCCGGCTATTGCTTCATGTACACAATGTAATGATGATTCCGATGTGATCGCAACCATCAAGGGAGAGATATGTGTACATCAGGGTCGTACAACATGTTCACATGATCGAGCTTAATCAGTTATTCCGGAGTTGACATCCGCAGAGAAGATCAGTGATTCAAACCAGTTATTGTGATGTCATTGTTTCTACTCTGGTTGGGTTCTTGTGTACATTATGGACTGATTGGTTATATGGAAGATAACTAGAATGCACTTGGTAAAATGAAGATGTTGATATATTGTTCCCCAGAATTGACAACTGCTCAAACTCGAAGAGTAATGTGTACATCGGGGACGCACAACAGGATCATGTGATCGGGCTTAATCATTTATTATGATTTTGATAAACGCAAAGATGATCCATGTTATCTTGTTACTTCGGTGTTCTCGTCTTCTTCGGGGTGTTGATCGTCATTCAATGGGACTGTTTGCTTCACTTCTTCTTCTTGAGGGAAATTGTCTTTTTACGTGGAATGTCGGTTTGGGGGGAAGCTACCAAAGATTCACTTTTTGAAGGCTCAATTTCTTGCGACGATTCAAGAGCCTCGAATGCTTTGGTGGTGAAAGTTTAAGAGATGATGACTTTTATCTTCTACAAAGTCTTTGAGCGATTTCCTTATCTCTACTTCGTATCATCATCTTCATAAACTATTTCTCTATCTTTGTAAATAATTTTCAAAAAGCAAAATACAAAAATATAAAACCAACAAAACAAAATAGAAAAATATAAAATCAACAAAAGCCCATAAAAATTAGAAAATTGAAAAATACCAAAAATATGTTTTCTCAAGACATGTCTTCTGGTATCGATAACATCTACGGTCTTAGAAATGTCATTCAATAATGGCACGGGACTTTAGATGAAGTTCGAGCAGGAGATGTAAATATTTCTTTCTAAACATGTCTCAAAATATGGCTTACAGTTAGTTCAGACTGTAACCCGGGCGTCAAAATATGGCTTGCAGTCATTTCAGACTGTGACCCGTGCTTAAAACTATGGTTTGCTATTATTTCAGATAGCAACCCGCTCTTAAAGGAAGGAAAGTGCTACGCTAAACCAATTTTCAAAACATTTCGTGCACTTATCCTAAAAAAAAAATGAGGAAAGTATGTCGAATGACTGCTGTTCCTACACAAATGTTTTTCCGTCTAAAATTCTTCAGAAAAATATTTGTTTTAACAAAATGGTGGTAAATAAGTTGCTTGAAAATTAATCGATTGAGTTTTAGTAAAATTGAAAACTCAATCAATGACTTCAGCGCTTTTAAACTTTTCAGAAAATAAGTCATTGATTGAGGGGAGAATGTTTTCAAATCTATATCATCTAACGGGCTTTCTTAATTATCCTACGTGCTTAATTAAAAATGTTATTTGCCTATGTCGAAGGACTAGGAATTTAGGATATGATTGTTAGGATTAGATGATTAGAGTTTGATGAATACATTATTCCCATGCTTTATATGAACTGATTGATATGTTAAATTGACTTTTATTAGTCGATTGCTGTTTGGGTGTTGTCGACCACCAAATATGTCTATCTGTGTTCACTAACGTATTCAGATAACATGGTTAAAAGAATGTTCCCGATCCGGATCCCAAAATTGAAGATGATTGGATGCCGAAAGGAAAGGGTAACTATATCTTGGGTTGACAAATGAAGAAACGAAGCTTAATTAGACTTCTATGGAGAGTTGGCATGGAAAAATGCAACGTAAGAGGTCTCACGCATCGCAGATGGTTTTCTTCATCGACAAATGAAGAGCGGAGCTTAATTTGACCTCGGTTGGCATTAAAATGCAACGTAAGAAGTCTCACTGCATCGTGAGACGGTTTTCTTCCTGCCCTACAGCAACAACATAAGCTTCTCAACCACCTAACGTATCTTTGTGCAGGGATAATAGTGATGATATCATTTTTCTAAAACTTTGAATAACATTGTTTTGAAAATGGAAAAATATTGTTTTGAAAATAAATTGGATTCAAAGTTTTGAAATCAACCGGACTTTCTTTTGTCAAATCTTAAGTGATTTCAAATAAAATATTTTCAAACGATATCTCTTCATAAAAGTCCGTTTGTACGTATTAATGTGGTGATCTAAAGATTTAATGTTATGTCATGGTATGATTTTTCTTTAGAATCAAGATCTTTCAAAATGAAATTTTTTCTGTTCTTGTTTGATTGTGAAATTGTTTTATTTTCCTTAAAGATCTCTTAAAACAATCATACCTGACACTAACAATCTTTAATGTCTTAAATTGGTCCATTTCGATTATTTTTCCAAATTAAATCTTGTCACGTCTTTCCCCAAATTTTTCTAAAAGATTTAAATCAATTGGGATCACAAATCTCAAATGGTTTGAAATTTTTGATCGGGGGAGAGATCGTGATTTAAATCTCTAATCTGTTTTAATGGAATTTGTTTTAGTCCTTCAAAGGCACTCCTGCCTCCATTTGCCAAACGATCTCAATATACTTAATGCATATGTTGAGGGGGAGCATATTCTCCCATGTTTTCCAAACCTTATTAAATCACTTGGGATCCAAAATCTCAAAGGGTTTGATATTTTTGATCGGGGGAGAATTTGTGATTTAATATGAAATTTGATAAAAGATGATCGTTTTGATTCAAAGTGCAAGTTCTCTCTAATATGTGCCAAACTCTTTCGTATATCGATGCACATATTGAGGGGGAGCGAATGGTTTCTTAATGGCTTGTGTGATCGTAAATGTGCTTCAAAAGAACTCTTTCCTCTATGTGATAAAATGATTTCAAATATCCTATGCACATATTGAGGGGGAGAATTTACCAAAGAAAATCAAATAGCTTTTTCTACGGAAACTGTAATCAAGAAATTATTTCAAAGAACTCTTGCCTCCATGTGCTAAACAATTTCATGATCATACGCACATGTTGAGGGGGAGGTTTTCTAAATGATCAAAACTATTAAGGTACAAAATGCTTTGATCTCGTATCA
Organism: Chrysanthemum makinoi; assembly: GCA_910596185.1. Classification (NCBI taxonomy): domain Eukaryota; kingdom Viridiplantae; phylum Streptophyta; class Magnoliopsida; order Asterales; family Asteraceae; genus Chrysanthemum; species Chrysanthemum makinoi. The sequence continues at coordinate 60,847,024 of OU343224.1, forward strand.
CAAGTACATTGATTGTTTTTCCAAATGATTTTTCAATTGGTTTCAAGGAAGAATGAACTGTACCAAAAGACCGACCATTTTACTGTATGCATGGAGTTATAAGGATGGTGAGGTTAGGTATTAGTTCCCATGATCCGCCAGAACCGGAGGGATCTACCCAGGGACAATCCACTAGATAGTGTAGAGTCCTTAGGTATATTGAAAAAAGGAGAAAAATGAGAATATGGGAAGAGTGCGGACTGAGATAGAGCTAGAACTTGAATAAACCCAACAAGGTTCTAGTAATGAAGTCTCGATAAGCACTGAAGGGGTTGAAGAATGAAAAAGAAATTAATGTGAAAAGGGTGAAAAGAAATAGCCCTCCAATAATTCAACCTTAGGGCAGAAATCGGGTTCAATACATATGCTACTGGTGGTTACTAAGGTAACACTGGTATTGAAGACAAGACGTCATGGACCCAGTGACGCACTGCACTAAACTTCCCAAGCTACTCAAGTTCCTCTTAAAAGGGCTTGTTTCATTCTCACGGGGAACCGACATTATCTATCAACTTTCTCTTAGAGATTGTTGATATTGAAGAAGGAGACCCTCTCCCTAGTCTCCGGCATAGGAACCAAATGTGCACTATTGAGTCTAGAGCCAAGAGATCATCCACAATATCTCATTAGGACACTATTCTTGAAGACTTGCTGTGTCACACAATGTGGAAAGTAAGAATATATTGAGAGTCCTACGCATTATCCTTGTGGTAATTGCCAGAACATCCGAGTGATATGTAACAATATTCACGATGCAGATGGAGAGCCTTCTAGAGCCAACATCAAACAAGCTCTTGGTAGGTGGCATGTGATATCTTTCATAAGATCAAGCTTGTGACAACTGGATAGAAACAATGGGGCGATTCATTTGTGAATCAACCTTGGTCCAAGAATGGAATTGACGAATACTTTTGGAAAAACCGTTCGATGTGCAAATCTTCATTTCTCTAGCACATCGAATGTGTACTTATGTTTTCAAACACAAAAAGTATCCCTGATTGAAAAAGTACTTTTGGAAAAACCGTTCGATGTGCGAATCTCTTCTTTTCTCTAGCACGTCGAATGTGTACTATTTTCAAATACAAAATGTATTTTTGATTGAAAATTGATCTTTCTCATAAAACCTTCGTCGTATTGCAAAACTCTTTCTTCTAAGCAATACGCGATTGTTTTTCAAATCAATTTTTCATCAATCAGTGAATCTCAATTTGCTGGTTCACTCACTCCGTGTTGTCTTCTTTAAGACGTTCCGGTTTGAGAACGGCTAGAACAGCGAAACCACGTCAAGGAGATTCTTGAATTATACGATCACGAGCGATACTTGTCTTGATCAACGGGGAACCATGGGCCATGTACCTCAATTCAACGAAAGTGATCAAAGGCACTTTCGTGTGTTTTATTGCTAACTGTTGTTTGCAGGTACATTTGGACGGTTGTGATCGAATTGAGGAGTCAATCCATAGCCGCATGCTCACAGCATTCACACTTAATTGAAGAAATCATGACTGGTGCATATCTACATAACCTGGCTCTGATATTTTATACTATGCTTCTGCTACGCTGCTGCAAGTATCATGAACCAGTAAGGCTTCCGCTACTCTGATGGAAAGATGTCATGATTCAAAAGTGTGAGCATGTCGGTCCGAAACTCATAACTTCACATGATAGCAACACAATAAAGGGTGATCCAGAGATTTACTGTGGCTGATAATCTCGAAGAAAGCTCGAAGATCATCAAAGATGTGGATCAATTAAAGGCCTCCACTAAAAGTACAAAACTATGCAGACTTTGAAGAATCGCTACTAAAGCACAAAGTTTGTGGAACTTGAAGAATTGAAGTCTACGAGCTCAGAAATAAAGACAAAGATAGAATGCTAGGATGCAAAATGTATTTCATGGGGTGACCTCCCTTAGGGGGAGATTGTTAGGAATTGGAAATTCCATGTTAAAGTGTCGGTCACCCCAATTATGGTCTAGCATATGTTAGCTCGTAGACATGTCGTTATTTATGTTATTTAGTTAGTTATTTAGTTATTAGTTTAGTTTAGTGTAACACCGCGGAGGAAGGACGGGTCTTTACCCACTGTATGCCTGATTCACAGCCCGTCTGGAGGGCGTATTATGTAAAACTATAAATACCCTCTACCTCCCAAGGTAGAGGGTTGGACCTTTCTCATTGTTAATCTAACCTTCTATGTTTTCTTTCACTTTCTCTCTCTAGAAAGGATCCCACTTTCTTTCTCTAAACTCTATCTCATTCGATCCATTGTTGAGCTTATTTGTGTGTTTATGAAATCCAATATCTTACACGAACAAAGACAAGAAGAAGGGGGATAGACTAAGAGAAAGCTAATAAAAAAGAAAAAAACACTCACTTGATAGGAATCAAGCAAGTGAATCCTAATCGAGATAGAAGACGAACTAGCTATTCGATTCCCCAGTAGCGGCGCCAAAATTTTGATGTGTGGTTCAGGGTCGAAAGACTTCCTTTTCCAAGATCAAGCTTTACAACCCACTAGGAAGTGTATCTAATCGTTGCAGTGTTGTATGGGTAAGCCCAGGGGGTGATCGTTCTCTAGGGGAATGCAAATCCTAGTCGAGATGTATGACGAAAAGGCAAGGGTGAGGGTGATTCGTTTTAGTCTTTTTGTATTTTTTAGAAAGCAAATAAAATCTCAGGGTTTGAAGGAGTGGGGGTTTGGTATTTTACCAATTAAACTAATAAACAAAATAAATTAAAACTAATTACTAATTAATAAAATAAAAGCTATTGATTGTAGGAGAGTGTTCTTATGATAATTAAAAGCGTGTTTACTTAGATTTACTTACTCCCTAGTTATCTTTTATTGGTCGGTTGAATTGTCACATCCTTGCCTAATTGATGCGTTGTATTCCATGTTCTAGTCATAGGGCGGTGCTAAATTCCGTAATTCTATGAGTGTATAAGTCTCCTCTAGAACACTCGGGATCGCCAAGTACCGAGGTATCTCCCTCGAATATCCTAGTATCTACAAGCCGCAACTCACGCAATAAATAAAACGGGAGCCTAATAGTGCACTCTAAGGCTAATAATCGCTATTTAGGATGTTCAAGCTCGCAACAATGGAAGAAGAAGCCAGTTTTCAATAATCTAGCGTGACAACCAATTAAACAAGAGACAACCAAACAATGATTAATAAATAGGTTTCATTGGATCTAAGCAAACACTAATTAATTTAGTTACACATGATAGAGATGCAAGAACACAAGCAAACAATCAAACATAGATTAAACATGGTGATATAATGGATAAACAAAATTATCTTGAAGTAATAAATAGGGTTTAACTAAAAATGAACTATGGTTTTCTCTCCAAAATAACACACTAAATGCAGAAAATTCGATGTCTATATATAGATTTTACAACTTCGACGGCGTCGCCTTTTGCTGGTGACGCCGTCTTGTCGCCGCCATTAGGTTTTCGTCTTTGCCAAGTCATCACTGGGACGATGTCGGGTAGAAGATAGTGACGCCGTCCTGATAGATAGGGGACGTCGTTTTGAGAAAGCTTTGGCCATCTGGTATAGAAAGTAAATGCGATGGGCATATGGAAATACACGTAAGGCCGTCACTTGTTAAGATCAAAAAGTGACCTGAGCCGTCGCTTGAGAGAGTTTGGACCACGTTGTAGGTGACGATGTCGCCCTTGAATTTGGGACGCTATCCATACCACTGTTTCAGCCTTGTTTTCTTGACTTCGCCGTTTTCTTCACGTTTTCGTAAAAAAATTCTTCATTCCAGCATTTTGCTTCCAAGTGACCTAAAATGTGAAAATGAACGATTTTAAGCAGTAACAGATACAAAATATAACGATTTAGGGCTTAAATGACCCCCTAAAAATGTATGTTTTAAATCCTTATCAGTTCTCAGAGGTTGCCAAGTTTCTTTTGCTCAGCTCTTTATATTATAGACTATCCTAAGTACCTTTTGAAAAATAGTTTGATCAGTTGTTCTTGGTCAGCTGTCTTAGGTCTACTGTCTCCCATTTTACTATAGGATCACTCAAAGCATAGTCATAGCATGAATCCTTATCTTCCCAAGGGTTTTATCACTGTGATTTAGCTCAAATTACTCCCGCCTAAGCGTGGCTGAGTACTTCAGTCAGCTCCAAGGATACACTTTGGAAGTATGTTGAAGAAATACTCTGAGTGTATTTGATAAGTGCAACTGGTTCGTCTACATGGCTTAAGATGACAAGTCATTCTCAAAGACCTAAGGCCATTTGTCAGTCCTTGAGGTCTCAGGGGTTTGTCACTTCTCTACCCTTTGTTGTAACTGACTCCAATATCAGGTTACAAAATTTTCATTCAGTTTTGGACTTTGTCTTTTGCAAAGCAAGACTGTTGTGGCTAAGAAGATATACAACATATATGAGGTGTTTATCCTCAAATATGTGAACACTCAGTGAGTCTCGTTAAACCGCTGTTCTTCCATTCAACAGTCTTTCACTCAGACTTCTTTGAGGTTCTCTCAAAGGTGTTTCACCTTGGAGTCATTTGGATAGCTGATGATAACCAGCTGTGTTGATCATTCAGTCAAAGGTAAACTTTGCTCTTTGGTTTATGTGTTGAATCTATCAGAGAGAGATTTGAATCTCAGACGTGATCAACTATCCTTAACTTAGGCTAATTTAATGTTTCAAATACTAGTGAGGGATAATTGGGTCAAAAGTTGATTCAACACTAAGAAGGTTAATAAAGACACTACACAAGCTATGGCATGAATTTCTACCCAATATTTCTTACCTAAAAGTCAGGAGTTGTGAAAACTCACGTGAAACGTGACACTTTAAACAAGATAGAGCTTTCAAAATGCATACCTTGTAGAACAACCTTATATGTAACTACTTCTCACCTAAACTAGAACATGTAGTTTTGCTCGAATTGCTTCAGGTTTTAGAAAGAAATCCCATGTTGAAGAAGCAAGTGGGAGAAACGTGAATCTTAAAGAATGGAATGCAGTATTGATGCAGGTTTTCCGACCAGGATTTAGTATTTATAAGTCTCGTCTACCTAAGGTCTACCTATTTCACTAATCCGATCGTGCGTAGTATAGAAGGTGGTCAAGCCGAGGCCGTTCCCAAGAGCTATGTAGATGAGGATCCTATTAAGTCTAAGTGTCACTATTTTAAATGGTTTGAAGTATGAAATGATTAATTAAACTAATACAAGAAATAAAATGCGCAAATTAAATTAAGGTTGTGAATAGTGGTGAGAAAGTATGCTAACCTAATTTTTCATCCTATCATGTAGTGTCTATGTTTTCTAATTACTTCCTATTGATTCAAGTGCGGGTTTAAGTCGCTATGACAACATTTGGTCAATTCGTCCTAACCTATCAACAAAGGTTCCTACCCGACGTCAAAGGCCTACCCTTTGGGGAGTCGAGGGTCTCAAGCAACCTAAGCCAAGTCATTAAGTACCCTACATGAAAGATTCGAAACAATGTATGCCCGGGCGCTAGCATCTTAAATACACATCCCTAATTTCTTAAGTTCATCCATCCGAACAGTGATCCTTTGGTCAATTCGCACAAGAGGGAAAGGTAGTCGTTTGGTCCATTCTTACCAGCCCCTTCTCTACCTACTTACTTAGGGTCAGTTGGTCAGTTCTCCTAAGCAATTAGATACCACCGCACTTCAAAACTACCGAAGCTAGGGTAACTACCATCAAACTATGCATGCATACACTAGAAACAATTATAGAAGTATGAAAACACAAACAATACAATCAAGGAATCATAACTAGGCTATCACCAAGGGTGCTTAGCCGATCATATTAAGACACAATGAATTCAATGTTTAACATAATTAAAGACATGATTTAAAGTGAAAGATAGTAGTAATCGCTAAAGCTTATCGATATGGCGTGATTCCTCCCTTTGAGATGGCTCCGTATGCTTGGTATGATCTGCCCTTGGAACCCTCTTCACGTTCTATGCCTTTTTGTTGTGAGTGAATGATGTCAAATGCAGATTTTAGGTTTTGTATTTATATGCCCGATCATAGTTACAGTGTAACCAAAGTTGAGAGTTACGCCGTAACTCTAATGTTTTCTAAACAGAAAGCTCGCAATGGTGAATACGGCGTAATCTTTGGAATAGTTACGCCGTAACAGTAGCTCCGCCGTAATTTAGTAGAAAGCTACGTTGTATCTTTAGTATATTCTAATAAGAAGGTTGTTAGTCGTAATGCATGTGAGGAGGTTACGGCGTAGTTTTCGGAGGCGCGAAATTCATCATGACCTAGATGGCTACGGCGTAACTTAAGTTGAGAGCTACGCCGTAACTGCAGTTGAGTTGGTCTTTTGTGAAAAAATCATAGCAATGGCGTAACTGAGAATATGAGATACACTGTAGCTTCTTCATTAATAACATACAAAGATAAAACCGTTAGGAAAAATTCTAAATCCGCGTCTCTAAGCTCAATGCTCATATTTTACCTGAAAACGAAATATGAAGGAATAAGAGTATATATCCATATAAATGACATAAAATATGAGCATAATTGGGGGAAATTGACACTTAAAAGTCAGGATTATTTGATGTTGTCAAATATCCCTCCACTTGAACTCTACTTGCCCTCAAGTAGACGTTATTAGATTAATTTCTAAAAAGATATCCCCTAAATACCTAGAAGATATGAGTTTAAAAATTCCTTATGCTAGAATAAATCAAAGTGTTGAAAACTAATAGACCTTGATAGATCTTGAGCTTCGTAGATCGTTAGTATCGCTTGTGTAATCACAAACAAACTAAAAGAAAATCTCTACAACTTGTATTCTTTAGCAGAATATAAACACAAGTATAAAACACAGATAACTAAGAACTCTTTGATCCTCTATGGATCGTTATATTAATAATATGTAAAACGTCTAATTCATAATTCATTCTATTGTGTTCCTTTTATAGACAAGGAACCCTAAATAAAACCCTAAACCGTTTCCCAAGAAACGTATAAACATAAAACTAAATAAGATATACACAATCACTTCCTAATAAAGCTCATGTATATCCAAACTAAATATACTAAACACGGAATAACAACTTCCGCAGAAACAAACTATTCTTCAGAAACTATGTCTTGGAAGAATCCATACACTTCGGCAGAATCCATTCAGCAGAAACAACATAATTCGTACTTCACATAATTCCCAACAATCCTCCCCTAAACTGGAATTTGACTTGGTTAAGTTCAAGTTTCTTGATAGATCTGTAAACTTTGCAGCACTAGAGGATTGTACTTGAACATCATCAGCAAAGAATCAAAACAAAAACATCTCTTTGATGAATAAACTCTGAAACTCCATATCTTTGCAGCAACAAATGACAACATGTACATCAAAACATATTAGTTTCAAACTATTCTCATCACATCCAGGTGTGTTAACTCCTGTGAGAGGTGAATCATTGAAAATAATGGATTTGATGTCTCTTTACCAATAGCCATCACTACTGGAGTAGCAAATGTTTAAGTTCGAAAACCATGGTACACTGATAACCATATGATTTATTAGCAAATCAGCAACCATGAACGGATTTGAAGTGTCTTTACCTGTAGCCGTTTGCTCAGGACTAGTCAATTCTTAAAATTGGTGAACTGATTACCAAATATGGTATTCCACTGCCTTTACCACAAGCCATATACATGTGGGCTAGTCAATTCTTGGATTCAAAATAGGAATAAACCATGGTGAATTGATGACCATACAACACTCAGCAATTAAGCATGGGTGGTTGCAAACCCTATGATTTTGAGCAAACCATTACAGCTATCAACAGATTTGATGTGTATTTACCAAAGCTGTACCCTTTGGACTAGCCAACTCTTTGATATACACAAGGTATATCTGGTGAGTTAATAACCAGTAATAATATACAACAAACCTGCAATAAAAGTTAGTAAAAACAAAGAATATACATAGTTTTTTTTTTTTTTTTTAACTAAGAAATAAAGAAAACAAATACTACAAAACACAATCAAGATAAACCTTTATGTTGCAGAATCTGAGTTTTAATCAATCCAACACATTGTTCTGCATGAAGATCATCATTGCCAACTGGATTAGGAGGTACTTCCAACTTCTGTCTAAGCATTCTTTCCATTAATGAAACAGACAAAGGATAAGTCTTATCCGAGAACATACACAAAATCATGCCACATTTTGTCTGAACCACATGGACACATGGCATAGGATAAAATCTCCAACTCTCAATCTCCCACTTATGTGAATCCTTCCAAATAGAATACCCTTTACCATCTGGAGAATGAGAATCAAACAAGACTTGAAGATCACCCAATAAATATAAACCAGAACCCTGTGGTGAATGAATAGTATAATACTGAGTAACATGTTCATACAACATCTTCAAATCATGTCTATCCACCAAATGAAAAATTTCCTTCAAGAAGTTGAACTGTATAGTAGATTTATCCAGTCGATAAACAGTGTTAAGCTTCCCAGCTGTCCAATTGATCAATACAGCATGTGTTCCTTCAAGAAAAACATCAACTGATCCTACTTTAATAAAAGTTGACTCAGCAGCCTTGAGATCTAAAGGGATTTCTTGGAAAGATGTTTCCTAGCTAGTCTCACAGATCTCCTTAAGGAACGAAGTTTCCTTTTAGTCATCCTTTTCTTACTCAATGTATCACCCAAATTATCAATAGATTCAACACTAGGTGAAGCTTCGAAGAAAGCAGATGAAGGTTCAGAGATAAAACCATATCAACTGAACTTTTCTCCTCAACATCAGTATTAACTACAGGAGAACTTAATTTTGGTGCCACAACATCAAAATTATCTACAATCTCAATTGTCTTGGGTCTCTTTGCTTTAGGAACATCAGACATATTATCAATCATATCCAATGTAGAAGAAGTAGAACCAGATGAAGAAAACTTCATAATCATATTATACTTTCTTATCAAAGCATCATCAGATAAAGCTAAGATTTGCTTCATTGACATGCCAGTAGTGTATCTGAAGTACTATGATTCTTCACAATCCTCCTTATATGAGCTCTCTTATGAGCTACAGGTCATTGGTTTTCCCATTTTGCTTTATTCCTTTGAGCAACAATAGCATTCCTCTTTGCTGGCTTCTAGCTTCTTTTGTTTTCCAAGAGCTACCATTTGAGCCACAAAATTTTCACTATCATAGGCTGCACCTAAAATACGTTTAGCAAGATTAGGATCAGATGCACCTTGATTAGTATAGGCATCCCATTGAGCATCGTATCGTAGGAAATAATTCATCAAGCTCTAGTTGTCTCTCTGTAGACAAGTTAGAATCAGACTGAGCATGAAGAAATTCAGCCACGGCACGACTCTTCTGCATATTTTCATAATCAGCAAACATCCTAGCTTGAGCAGACCTTTCTTCTTTAGACACCGGTCATCTGAACCAATCACTTCATCAATCACATTTTCCTTTCCTTTGTCAGAAGGTTCAATAGCCGAATCATTTTGAGGAATATTGATAACGCTACATGCGTCGTTCGGGTTCAAAGGAACTTCCTTTTCTTTGAGCAAGTTTTATAACACCCTAGGCAGTGAACCTAATCGTTGTAGTGCAGTGTTAGGGTAAGCCACGGGTATTGATATCGTTCTCTAGGGGAATAGTGTCGTTAGGCTGAAGTGTATGTCGATTTAAGTCTAAAGATGAGGGATGATTATTTTTTTATTTTTTATATTTTATGAATCTCGGTTTTGAAGGGGAGGGTGGAATTAGTTGCTAGTCAACTATCCCAAAAGGTACTAACTAAATTAGGGGTCTACTAGTAATGTGAAGCGTATCTACTTATGATGTATTACTCCTTGCTAGCTATCCAATTCTACCTACTGAATTGTCACGTCCTATTGATGGTTGAATTGTCACGTCCTTATTCTTAACGCGTTGTGTTTTCTAAGGTCGTAAGGTGTGCATTCCCTAACTCTTTGAATTCACCTTTAAGTGTAGTAAACGAAATCCACTAAGTCATTCATAAACTAACTTTGAGGTTATCTTTGGGTTTAGTAAACGAAATCCACTAAGTAATTCATAAACTATCAAAGATTTGTCAAGTATTAAACACAACGATAGCCTAGTCGCACTCCTAAGCCAATTACAATTAAAATAAGAGACAACCAATCAAACAAGAGACAGTAGGATGCAAGAATTATAAACTAAACCAATTAGACTCATTGAAATTGTCACACCCCTAATGATGAAGATAGACACAAGCATCACTAAGAAATCAATAAGATCTAATTAATTACATACAAGTTTCATACAATCATAAGCAAACACTAGGTGAATTAGCCAAGTATAATTAATGAAGAGCAAGCAACAATCATGATAATTGAAGACATACCATAGGATTGGATTAACAAACAAACTATTACACGATATTTATAGAGTGTTTGAAACCCTTTAAGTTGCTGGAAAAACACCTACCTAAACCCCAGAATCGGACTTAGGGTTTAGGGCTTACAAAAAGTGAAGTTATAATGTTATATTTATAGGCAGATTTTCTGTCGGCAAAGAGCGACGGCGTCACACCTAAAGAGTGACGGCGTCACGACCACTTTTTCACCAAACTGTAGATTATCTCGTTCGGTCCGCGTGGGCTTTTGAATCACTTAAATCTGAGTTCGTATGCAAAAGTTATGGCCAAAACGAGTATCGCTACTTGGCGCATGTTGCAGCTTGTGGCGGCGTCACCTTATGCCTGTGACGCCGTCCCCTTCAATCTCTGACGTCGTCTGGATCAAATCTAGGCCGTCTGAGTTGCGACGACCTACTCTTTTAAAACTTGACACCGTCACTTGAAAATAAGAAATTTGGCTTCTGTGCCGTCACAAAATGCTCCGACGGCGTCGCAGTTAGCGATGACGCCGTCACCTTGTATTTCAGCTTGGCCAGTGTCTCGATTCTTGACTTTGGCCATTTTCTTCGTATTTCCGCGCCTTTTCGTCCAAATAAGTGCCATTACAGCAATTTGCCTTCAAGAGACCTAAAAAGTGAAAAGGAACGATATTAAGTAATAACGGATACAAAAGTGATCAAATAAGGGCTTAAACGACCCCTCAAAAAGGTACATTTTAAAACCTTATCAAATATCCCTACACTTGGTATTTGCTTGTTCTCAAGCAAATGTGCTTTTAGCCAATTAATTTATAAGTTAAGGGTTATGAAGCATTGGTTTAAAACAGTCCACAACACATATAAGCCCCGCAAAAGTCATAACAAGCACGAAAATTACATACTAGCACCTCACATGGGGTGTTTGGATACTCACATCTTTCTCGGGTGTATATGAAATATAACAAGTTGGAAATGGAAGATAAACACTCATTAACCGGTCCTAGTACATAGATTACCATAGGCTTGAGAATAGATCAAACCTCCATCGCTTTGGCGTAAACACCTAGGAAATACTATCAAAGAGGTCTTTAAAGGGTTGTAATGTTAGGCTTACGGTAGGGAAACAAAGGGTTTGGTGGGATAGGCTATTTAGTGGTGGCATGTCAAAAATCTTTATGTTACAAGCATACGAAGAATGGTGTTGCTAAGCCAAGACTCGACACTCTAAACTCTAGATAACTGAAACAAACAAACATAAATTTAAAGGATAGATGTAGGATGGTAGCCCCCTTTTTTACACTCGATTTTTTTTTTTCTCTTTTTCTATTTTTTTTCGATTTTTTTTTCATACACTTTTACTCTACCATCCTCTACGGTAACATCAAAATGATAGGGATTTATAGGCACATCCCTACACTTGTGTTTTTATTACTCTAACACTAATTTGACCCGAATTGAAAAGATCAAAACACTTAGGGTACGTTATTACGCAAATAAGGGAATTTAATGTTCCCTTCCAGTCATTTCATAAATTCTAACTTTTTCCCATGAGTCCCAATCGTCCCAAAACTGTGTACAAAAGATATGACTCGACTTAGCAACTCATGCAAGCAACTAGATAATTGAACTAAGGGTTTAGGGTGATAACAATAATGCACTAAAAGTGAGTGCATACAAGGTAGGCTAAGGCGATTTGGGTGTATATTTGGGGGTGAGGTGTAAACAATGCTCTTCATTGATATTCTGGAAAAACCGAAACATCACGAGAACCGCGAAAAGGATAGGCTCTGAGGGGTTAACTAGGGGTATCGTGTACTAAAGATGAGTACAACGCAAAGGTGTGGGGGAATTACTCAACCGATGTGGAAGAAGTAATTATATTATGGGTATCAAACAAGGGTTATCCTAGTGCCTCTTATCATTTAGTTATTCCTAACTACACAAGTGTAGTCTTACTAGCGATCTCGGGATGCATCATAAAACAAGTTCTAGAATCTATTATACTACCGGTTCACACACTAAGCATTAAAGATGAATGCTTTAATTCCTACTAATCTAAGGGCGATCCTCACACTTTGGGTGGAATTTAAGTGGTAAAGGGTTTTTGTGCTAGTCATATAACTTCCTATCCGTGAGACGCTTTTGTTAAGACTAATGGCCCACTCCTATATGTTATGAAAAATTTTAAATTTGGTGCCAAAATTACCCTAACCGACATTTTCTCATGGTTTATTACACAAATGCCATTGGACAAAGCAAATAATCAAGGATAAGCATAGTTTCAAAGTTCCCGTTTTATTTTCCCTCCCTACACTTAAACTGAACATTGTCCCCAATGTTCCCCGAAAGTATCAAAGTTATAATAATAGAAGGTAATTAAAAACGAAAGAAACTAGTACTCCCCTGATTAGCTCGGTAGGATCCGTGTGTGAAGTAGTGGTTAAATCCTTTCCAAGAAGAATGTATGCATGAAAAGCTCCTTCCAATCTTATGTATCTTCTTCTTGATAAATAAAACCTGCACACTTGAAGAAAACAAACAACCCAACGCATCAAACCGAACAAAGAAAAATGACAACAAGATGTAGTTCCAGACTTGAATAAGATATAATGCTTGTGGAATGGATATTTGCAGATTTTCTAGAAAATTAAGACCTGGAAAATTCCAAAAATTTATAAGTAGCACAGAAAACGAGAAAAAGTAGTAAGCAGTTTCGAATCCTCCGACGACGTCAGGTTGCGACCCTCGACGTCAAGTTATCATGACAGAAACTTGTCTGCGATTTTCTGGAAAAAATTCTGGAAATTTTTTACCTTTGAAATCTAGAAAAATTTCCTGCAATAACATCCATTATGACTCGATACAAGCATTTGACTCGAACAAACACACATGTATATCTTTTAAATAATTGAAATTCTCATGTTCACGTTTCTTTTGAAAACGTGTGTAATCCTCCCTACACTTATCCCTTATGTAAAATACCTTTATATGTAATTAAGACGAGGTTAAAGACAAAATAAAGCATTTTTACAAATTCAAACATGAGAATAAACAATTAATAAAAGATATACGACACACAAATGAAAATGAAAAACAAATACACATGGGTTGCCTCCCAAGAATCGCTTGTTTTTGTTCGAGTCACGAGCCTAACTCTACCCTTATTTAACGGATAAAGGGGAGGTTTTCCCTACACTTAAGTTTAAGTGCGGGTGATAGTAGCGATACACACCCTTAGGGTGGCGATTTTCCACGTGAGGTGAAGGGGGTGTGTGAATGGCTTCCTTCATCCTAAAACTACCCGGACTAAATTGGTTGATGGGTGGGTCGGTTCCTCTTTTGTCTCCTAGATGTATATCTAAGGATGGAAAATGTAAAGATTGAGGTTCCGGTTCATCAGCACTAAGAAATCCCCTAGAACTAAGAGTAAGACTGAGACTACAAGTATTCAAACCTATATTCTCTAGTTGCGTTTTGTTTAAATGTTCTACCTCCATCGGGATTCCTAAAGTCTCTTCTACTACTTCCGGGTAAGTCACGTGCGGTGTGTATGCCTTAAATGATGGTGGGACTTGTGGGATACCTTGTAGGTCTAGACTTTTCACCTTATCCTCAATCACATCTACATCATCTATATGCTCGTCATGTATTATTTCCTTAGGTCGTGATGAAACCAAACCTAGTAATTGATCTAACTTATGGTTTAATACTTGGTTGCTTACCATAATATTTTCACAGATTTGGTCAGTTCTCCTAAGGGCCTCACTAAAAATAGTTTCTAAACATGGAGGTTGTTCAAGAAAGTCTATCCTAGGTGAAGGCTCATACGAAGCATAGGTTTCACTAGATGAGGTGTTTTGTGAGCTTGATGGAATGGTGAAACCCTCAAAAGGTTTATGGACTTGGTTACTTTCTTCCCACCATCTTGAATAATCCGCTTTAGTAATATCATAATTTTTTTGAAAAAACCTAATCGCGGATATAGTGGATTCGCGTTCTCCATAATGGTGAACGGAAGAGTCAATGGACAAGTTTTACGAATAAAGGCACAAAGAAGGGGGATAGACTACAAGGAAGCTAATAAAAAGAAAAAATCTCACTTGATAGGAATCTTGTGAGTAGACCTAAGAGAGATAGAAATCAAGCCTAAGCAATAACTATTCCCCGGCAGCGGCGCCAAAAACTTGACAACGCTACACGCGTCGTTTTGGGTCAAAGGAACTTCCTTTTCTTCAAGCAAGTTTTATAACACCCTAGGCAGTGAACCTAATCGTTGTAGTGTATTATTAGGGTAAGCCACGGGTATTGATATCGTCCTCTAGGGGAATAGTGTCGTTAGGCTGAAGTGTATGTCGATTTAAGTCTAAAGGTGAGGGATGATTATTTTTTGTATTTTTTATATTTTATGAATCTCGGTTTTGAAGGGGAGGGTGGAATTAGTTGCTAGTCAACTATCCCAAAAGGTACTAACTAAATTAGGGGTCTACCAGTAACGTGAAGCGTATCTACTTATGATGTATTACTCCTTGGTAGCTATCCAATTCTACCTACTGAATTGTCACGTCCTATTGATGGTTGAATTGTCACGTCCTTATTCTTAACGCGTTGTGTTTTCTAAGGTCGTAAGGTGTGCATTCCCTAACTCTTTGAATTCACCTTTAAGTGTAGTAAACGAAATCCACTAAGTCATTCATAAACTAACTTTGAGGTTATCTTTTGGTTTAGTAAACGAAATCCACTAAGTCATTCATAAACTATCAAAGATTTGTCAAGTATTAAACACAACGATAGCCTAGTCGCACTCCTAAGCCAATTACAATTAAAATAAGAGACAACCAATCAAACAAGAGACAGTAGGATGCAAGAATTATAAACTAAACCAATTAGACTCATTGAAATTGTCACACCCCAAATGATGAAGATAGACACAAGCATCACTAAGAAATCAATAAGATCTAATTAATTACATACAAGTTTCATACAATCATAAGCAAACACTAGGTGAATTAGCCAAGCATAATTAATGAAGAGCAAGCAACAATCATGATAATTGAAGACATACCATAGGATTGGATTAACAAACAAACCATTACACGATGTTTATAGAGTGTTTGAAACCCTTTAAGTTGCAGGAAAAACACCTACCTAAACCCCAGAATCGGACTTAGGGTTTAGGGCTTACAAAAAGTGAAGTTATAATGTTATATTTATAGGAAGATTTTCTATCGGCAAAGAGCGACGGCGTCACACCTAAAGAGTGACGGCGTCACGACCACTTTTTCACCAAACTGTAGATTTTCTCGTTCCGGTCGCGTGGGCTTTTGAATCACTTAAATCCGAGTTCGTATGCAAAAGTTATGGCCAAAACGATATCGGCTACTTCCGCCGCGTATTTGTGCAGCTTGTGACGGCGTCACCTTATGCCTGTGACGCCGTCCCCTTCAATCTCTGACGTCGTCTGGATGAAATCTAGGCCGTCTGAGTTGCGACGACCTACTCTTTTAAAACCTGACACCGTCACTTGAAAATAAGAAATTTGGCTTCTGTGCCGTTACAAAATGCTCCGACGGCGTCGCAGTTAGCGTTGACGCCGTCACCTTGCACTTCAGCAGCTTGAGTGTCTCGATTCTTGACTTTGGCCATTTTCTTCGTATATCCACGCTTTTTCGTCCAAATAAGTGCCATTACAGCAATTTGCCTTCAAGAGACCTAAAAAGTGAAAAGGAACGATATTAAGTAATAACGGATACAAAAGTGATCAAATAAGGGCTTAAACAACCCCTCAAAAAGGTACATTTTAAAACCTTATCAAATATGCACAAAAAGATCTTCAGAAGAAACACCCATATCAACATCAGAAGAAACATGTTGAGAAAATGCTTCAATAGGTGTAGAAAAGACTTCAACATTTGAATCCAAGTTAAAAATTATGCCAGCAAGAAACACTTTAGAATCATCTGCTGAAGGTCGAGAACTTGATGATTCTTGTACAAATGAAGCTTGACCATGTTCGCAATGACAACATCCTCCATTTGAACATCAGCAGACACATCTGTAACACTTTGTCCCTTTGAAGCTTCAGTAGATTCCTTATTCAAAGATAGTCTTTTCCTTTTGCTAGTATATCGAATAGGTTCCTTTTTCTTTGAAGATTCAGCAACAATATGAGAAGAAACATGTGTTATTAGAGCGCATCACCAAGATTCCTAGTGATGCAAGCTGAGTATCTTCTTGCTCCTCATCAGAAGAAACCAAAATTCTCCTTTTGCCCCTTTTTCCAAGTTGTTCCTCCAAGTTCTTAACTTTATTCTGCAACTCCACAATCTTACTACCAAGATTAGACTTGGTCTCTGCAAGCTCCTCCTTGAGATCACCACCTCACTGCATACCTGTTCACTAAAGCATATATCGATGTATGTGTAATAGATTCCTCAGCTCCACCAGCAGATTGCTCTGTGGTAATGGGAACATCATCGGCCTTCGGAAGAAATATCAATATGCTCAAAGAATGAAACATGATCATCAGTGAATCTCTAACGGGACTAGGAGAAGGCAGATCCTATCGATTCATGCTCAACCTCATCAAGAGTAACTTGTGTAGGTGGTGGACTAGAACTAGGTGAAGGAGTGGATAAAGGTTGTTCAAGAGCAACAAAATGTGCTTGGCTGACATTAGAAGGGCCTTCATCTATTGTCACCGATGGATTCCCATCGATCACAACAATAGTAGAAGGTGGAGAACCAACAACATTCCCCTCATCAGTGATTCATTGCCTGAGGCAACATAGCCGCTAGCAAAGGATGATGTGCCCCCTCATACTTAGTTCTCATTGAAGAAAATAGTTTAGCAGATAAAGCTCCTATGGGATAAAAGGCTTGAGCTTGTCTTGTAATGTCTAAAATTATCTGAAGAAACCTAGGGTACATTAAAAACTTATGCTTTTTCTTATCTATATTTTCAACCATATTATCAAAAATATACTTAGAGAAATTATAAGTCAAACCCTGAGAAAGACAAACAATACCACATCCCATCTGCGTAGAAAATTGATCCCATCCTCCAGATTTATTGCTCAAACACTGAAGCAAGGTGTGAACCAAAAACCTCCATATAGGACACAACTGATTCTTCAACCACATATCAGTCCTTGTACCCTGATATCCAATAGCTCTTAGTCCATCAAGAATATCCACCGCATTAGAATGAGAAACCCCATTCTCATCATCCAAATGAAGTTGTCTTCTTATCAGCTCCTCTGTCACCACATGCTCTGTTCCGTCAATCATTGCAACAATCTCTGTATCACTCCGTTTGGTAGCAGTCGCCCAAAATTGTTTAACCAACGATTCATAAATCACATTCGGAGAATGTGTTAAAGCATAATGAATCTTGGATCTCTGTAAGAATTCTACCATTGGTCTATACAACTCATCACCCTTAGCTGTTCCCAGAAAAGCGACTTTATTATGATCATGCTTGAATTGAAGCGCCATGAGAAAAATCGTAAGTTAGGGTTAAGATTCACACAAGTGGAAGTGTTTTGAACGTGAGTAATGAGAGAATTGTTTAATTTGAGACGAAGATATGCGAGTAGAGAATAAGTAGCAGTTTCCCAATTTTGGTCAAATTGTTGACCAGTGCTGACGTGTACTGCTACTTTTACCCAATTAAACTTTCAACTTCGGTAGAAACACTAGCCATTCTGCTGAAGAATACTAATCAGCAGAAATAGATCACGTATTCAAGAAGCTTCAGTAAATATCTTTTTAATGTTTCACCCACACGCATTAAATCTCATTAAGTCTTGAAACTGTCTATAAAACAATCCCAATGCACACATAACTCTTCATCAAAAACCCCAAATATCATTACAAACCCTAATTTCATCAATGCTTCAAAATTAACCACAATCAGTCATGAGTACTAAACCTGAGATCATAGATCTCACAACATCATCCTCATCATCATCAAGTGATGATTCAAACCCATGGCTTCATTACTTTCCTCAACCATATTCACGACCAAGTAAATCACCCTTTCTCCATTCTTCAGAAGATGATAGTGTAGAGAATCCAAGTGAATCTGCTGATGATTCTAATGACTCCTATAAGGAGAGAACATCTTACTCCCAACCTGCGACACCTCGGTCTCAAAAAGGCCACGAGCCAGAAATCCTCCACTTCCTAAGAACAGAGAGGTGGTTCTTGGTCTTTCTGCACCAAGTTTTGGTGCATCATCACACATCGTATAAAGGAAAGAGTTAAGGAAGGTGGAAGGATTGCTTTTTGGTGAAATCAGCAAATGAGGCACAAAGGACATATTATTTTTCTTCATCATCATATGTGGTCATCGTCATTATCATCGTTTTCATCAATCCATCCTTCCCATTTTGATCCTTAGCTTCTTCGTCATATAGGTCATGCATATCCAGCCATCAAGATAGAAGGAATGGGTGGTTATGCAAGTCCTGATAAATGCATATCCAACATCTAGTGTGAAAGATGTGAGCGATCATGCATATCCAACATCTGTTAGATGTTGGAATAGATGATATGAACTAGATTTGGATTAGTAGATCATGTAAAGCTCTTTTCTTGTAGTTGCATTTGATGTTGATTGTACTCTGTAGTCGTAAGTCGTAAACTGTTTCTCGACTGAATGAATGAACAATTTGCTTCAGTACTTCTCTTAAATGAACATTGTAACTTCAGTACATTGTCTTCAGTTGAAACAAATAAATCACTTCAGCACTTTGAATTCAGTAGAAACAAGCTTTAGAGCTTTCTTGACCATATTCCAAAATAACAACCATGGTAAATTCCAACTTGAATAACTAAACTGCAAAACAGAACAAACACAGAGTAACACACAAACCAACAAAGAAAAACAAACTATCATTACATTAGCTGGTTAGTGTTAGAAAACAGAATCAAAAAGTATACACAAAACAAAATTTACATAAGAAAATGCAAAGTATACACAAATCCTCCCCTGAGGCATATGCCTCCTCTGAGGCCTATGCCTCCCCTTAAACTTTGCAGTTAAGGGTTAAGCATACCAATATGGACCACAAGGTGTTGAAACCTTGGTCCATCAAAAGCTTTGGTTAACAAATCTGCCACATTATCATCGGTGTGAATTTTAACCACTTTTATCAAATGTTTGTCATATGCATCTCTTATAAAGTGATGCCTGATTTCAATATGTTTTGTTCGATTGTGAAAAACTGGATTTTTAACAATGCATATGGTACTTTGATTATCAATAAAATTGTTGTGTTCATGAAGTTATACCCATAATCCAACAATTGATTTTGAATCCAAAGAACCTGTCCAAAGAATTTGCAGCAGAACGTACTCGCTTCAGTAGATGAGATAGCCACAATAGTCTGTTTCTTGCATTGCCAAGAAATCAATCTCTTCCCAAGGAATTGGCAACCTCCAGTGGTGGACCTCCTATCCGATTTGCACCAAAGCATTGTCACTATCACTATATGCTTCCAGCTTAAATGGAGATTCTTTTGGATACCAAAGACCTAAATGAGGTTGGCCTTTGAGGTACTTAAAGATCTTCTTAACAACATTGAGATGGGAAGTAAGTGGAGTAACTTGATGTCGAGAACAAACACTCACAGCAAAAGTAATATCAAGCCTTGAAGCTGTTAAATACATCAAAGAACCAATCATAGATCTGTAAAGATGTACATTCACTGGTGGATCTATTTCATTGTTGGTCTTTGACTTTGGAGCTTCATAAGGTGTAGTGGCAGTCCT